>VZSZ01001260.1:497391-526774 GCA_013398815.1 Ibidorhyncha struthersii | reverse complement strand
GGCGGGGGTGCAGGCGGCTGAGCTGCCCGATCGGAGCCCGCCCCGAAAGGCGGTGGTGGTGGTGGGAAGGCTGTGGTTTCTGCGGTGCAGGTAGGCGCACGATGCTGCCTTCAACCCGAGGGGGGCTGCCGGAGCCCGGCATCCCGCTGGGATCACCCCGGGCTTTCTCCAGGCTCCCCTGCCCGGGGCATTGCCACCGGGGCTCGGTGTCACATGGATTGGCTGTGATAGAGAATTGCACCAAATGTCCTAAACGCCAGGTCACATATTGTCCTTCGGCCTGGTCTGCTGCAGGACCCAATGTGCTCCCGGGATGTGGCTCGTTTCCACCTTGGCCAACCCAGCTCACCTGGAGAGACCCACCCTCTGAAGGCATCACTTTCCCCTGTTTCTCCCTATCCCAGAAGTGCTATGGCTTCTTTTATGACAGGGAATGGATCGAATCAGAATTGTAGAATGGTTCAGGTTGGAAGGGACCTTTAAGATCATCAAGTTCCAACCCCCCTGCCATAGGCAGGGACACCTCCCACCAGACCAGGTTGCTCAAAGCCCCATCCAGCCTGGCCTTGAGAGCAAAGGAAATGTTTGTTTGGGTGGAAAAACTCAACATAAAGGCACTAGGCACAGAAATAAGGAGTGGGGTCCTTGGCCAGCCCAGCCAAACAACTCCTAAGGATGGTTCTCCTCCAGAGGAGGAGGGACATGGAAACCAAGAACCTCTGATGAAGGAGTCTGGCAATGCGACACCTTTCTTCCCCTCTCCTGTCCACCCCACTAGCCTCCATCCTGTGATCTGCTCACTGAAGAGCCACCAAGGGTTGTGGGAGATGGGGATTTTTGGAGATGCAGGGCTCCCCTTGTCCCTTGGCTGCCCCTGTCCAGGACTGCTGTTTCTGGGGGCCCACTCTCTCCCAACCTGCACAGCCCTCACTACCGTTGGCAAGCGCATTTGCTTTATTTCAAGCTGCACCGAGCGAGTCGGGCTGCGTCGTCTGAGCTCAGGGCCGTCCTTGGCCCATTGGCTGCGGTTTTGCGGCACCGTACCCCTTCCCATGGAGGGGAAGCAGGCAGCTCTGCCCGGCTTCAGCGCCTCCAACGCAGGAAGGCAACTCACGGAGGTGGGGTGGCCAGAAACATCGTATACAGCTACGCCAGGGATGGCCAAGAGGGGTACGTAAGTCCACGTGGCGATAGCAGCACCCGGTTGTAACTTGCACAAGGGGGGCAGGGGGCTGCAACCCAGCAAAGAGGCCCTTCCTTTGAGCCCCCCTGACCACGCGTGGCAGGAGCAGCGCGCCGCTGGAAGCGACTGGTTTGCTCCAGTAGCCTCTTTACAAGCACCGAGGGACAGCTCCTCCGGGACGCCCGGTTTTTAAAAGGCCACTTATAAGCTTTAATACTGCGCTGGGGGAGAGGGTAAGGAGAAGGGGGGTCAGGGAGGGGCGGTTGCGTTGACTGCTTAGGACTTAAAGCTGTAAACCTCTTCTTCCCTCGCTCATTGCTGGGACGTTTTTATTGGCGAGATGAAGGGAGACAGAGCACAGCTCCACAACTTGCTCTTCTTCTAGAGGTTAATGACCCAGTTAGCAGCTCTTGGCTGCATTTCCCGACATTTTGCAGACATCAAGACCCGTCTCCCTGCCAAGTACATTCTGTTCCCTGGAGCTCGGCCAATGCATCTCAGATTACTATGTAATGCGACAAAGAGGGAGAGCTGGAGGTGAGGGTGGGGGCTGGAGGGGAGATACAGGAGCCGTTGGGAAGGGGGCAGGGAGAGAGTGGGAGAAGGGGAAGCACCGCTTCTAAATTTAACATCTGAGATGGAAATGAAGCTCCCAAGGTGCTTATTTGCTGGATAAAAACGAGAATCCCAGGATAAATTGGAGTGATGCTTCTGGGAAACAGATGCAATCAGCAAATAATTCCCCCCTAGGGACTGCACAGGCCTGCGCTTCCCGGCTCCGCTGGCAGTCAGGCTCCCGCTTCTGATGCCCTTGTGCCCAGGACAAATACTGCTAGGGAACCAGGGCTGCTGTCCTGAATGAGAGTCCAGTATCGCAAGAGGAACAGGAGCTCAGCCAGGAAAACGGGGAGTGAGGGGAGAGAAGAGGAAGATGTTCCTGCATGGTCTTTTATTTACCTTTTTGCAGCAGGGGCAAAAGATGCTGCTCAGACACACTGTGCCTGGTGAGCTTGGCAGCTTTGGACCCAGTCACTTGCACAGTAAAGGGAGGAAAGTCAGACCGTAGGGAAGGCCCTGTTGGCAGGGGTTGAACGTGCAGCTCGCAGCTGAGCTACCAAACCGATTAGCAGCAGGTGCCTGCCATCGCTGGAGGCCAACGTGATCATACGCTCCACACATGCCCGCGCAAGCCTTTGCCCAGTGAACAGTCTGGTGTCCTCCGCTGAGCCATGCTGGGGTCTTCCCCTGCAGCTCCACTGAGATCCCTTGGCCATTACATGCACTGAGACCCCCTTGGTCCTTGGAAAACTTCCCTCCCAGGTATCCTGTGCCACATTTCTGACAAAAAAACACAGTTTTCTAGGTGTCACATGGCTAGTTCTCACATGTCGGCAGTGTTGAGAACCAGGCTTGGGGTCCTGACCTAAGAGGAACCCTTACAACCCCTCCTCTGCCAGGCTGCCATCTCTGTTACAGCTTTCCCATCCTACCTAGGTGCAGTATCTCCTGCTAGTTCAGCTCTGGGCCTTGCTCATAGCTGCTCTGGGAACCTTCCAGCCAGATGCGCAGCTCTGTCATGCCCTGGGCTGCATGCACTGCCCTGATGATGGACCTCAAGCTTTTCTCTATTCGGGACACAGCCTCTGGCATATGGTTATGCCAGTTCTCAGCCCTGACCTTCGCCAGGCCTGGGCTTTCCTCCCGCCCTCCTACAGCTGCGTCAACTCCAGTTGGTCCCAGCATATCCCCCCTAGACATCCCAGTCTTGGGCTCCTCTGCCCAAGCCCCACACCGCTGTAGCAGCTCACTTGGTCCCATTCCTCCTCTGTTGCTCTTCTTAGACATAGCCATGCTGCAATGATCCCATGGTCCCAGTTCCCCCCCATTCCCTCTCCTGTCCCACTCCTACATCTGCTTGCTCCCACCTTGCCTCTCCCACTCCAGCCTGACCTCTCCAGGGCACAGCCTGCTGTTGTAGGGCACCAAGGGTGAGGGGGTCTCCTCTCCTACTGCCAGCACACCCATGGCTGAGCCTGCGGGCACAGCCCTCTCGCCAGGAGACGAGCCTTGTGAGCCACCTCTGACCAACGTGTGCCTGGACAGTTGCAGGAGCGGTGGATGGTGTGACTCCACCGAGCAAAGCACAGGCTTGGGGAGAGCGCAGGGGAATGGGTTGCCACACACAAGGTGTCAAAGCCTTCCCACAGGACCTGAGATACCCCACGGTCAGGCTCATGCCGTGGCCATGGCCGGCATTGCTCCAAGCCCTGCTGTCTCCCCGTGGTGTGGCACAGGGGTCAGGCAGGGTCTGCTTTCAGGGCTCGGAGAAGGAGTTAGTCCCCTGCATTGCAGTGCAGCCAGGGCCTGCGCTGGGCAGAGGGGCTGCTCCCTCGTTCGAGGGCAGCTGGGGGGGAGCCAGGCTCCCTGGAAGCACCTCGGGGCTCCCACCCTGCTCCCATGGGCTCGACGGCCCCCTCTGCACCATCCCTCAGGATGCTGTCTGCTGGACTGGGAAGAGAAGGAACATGAGAGGGCTGGCTCAACGGGACTGCTTATCTCCGCAGAGCAGAGCCCTCCCTCCTCTTCAGGAATTATTTCCTTGAAAGACAAGAAACAGCACAAAACTGCCTCTTGCTCAGCTCCATCTGCCACGCGGGGGCTGGGTGCTGGGAGGCCACGATTGCTCACCACATTTGCCAGTCAGGGCTTTAGGAGGATTTTTCACCACCTGCAGCCCATGAAAGAGATGAGTCAGGTTTACCTGTAACAGGATTTTGCTCAGGAAAGTCCTGGAAAAAATATGTGTGTTTCTGTGGAGAGGAACTTCCTCAAAAACCACTGTAAATGCCAGCATCTGAAAATCTGGCACTGCGTTACTGCACTGCTAAGTGTCTGTCCTCAAGGCCAGCCCCACAGAGAGAGTCATCAGGGGCCACAGCATCCTCTAAAACATAAGCCTAGGCTAACCACAAACATGCAACCCTCCCGACTTCTAAGCCACACATCAGCCTCCTGCAAAGGATGAGAAGGTCCAGACACAGTCCTGTGATGTAGGACAGCTGGGAGGAGGGCACAGGTTGCGGGAAGGAAGGAGCAGCTCCTCCCCAGGAGTATCCTGACAAGAAGAGCTGAGTGGAGGCATACATGGAGTCTCAGTTTTCCAGCAAAGTCAGCCTTACCCTCTTTGTCTGGCTCATGTCCTTCCACAGCAGATGCCCCGCTATGGAGATGAACCCATGTCTCAGCACACTGTGCTAAATGCTACACGATCGCAGCGTGAAATCGGAGTCCTGGCCCAAAGCGCCTGCCATTTTGCTGCCCAGCAGAGCTGTTTGCAAGTGGAACAATTTTCAGTCAGGAGGGAGGGCACAGGTGACGGTGTAGCAAATGGGGCAAAAATTGCCAGAGGAATCTCAGCATCTGGTACAATGTGGAGAAGACTTAAGTTGGGCCCATTACAATTTAAGTATTGCTGCTATTACCAGTGCCAGAAGAAGCAATTGAGTCCTTATCAGGGTAAATAATAGCAGGTAGGTGACTGCTAAGTTCATGCTACTTTTTTCCATCCTTCCCTTTCCCCACAGATCCGTGCTGGAGTAGAAACCATGGCAGTGAAGAAGCATCAAGGCCAACATGTATAAAGACAAAGAAATGTTCCAGCCCTATTTATGGAGCAGGTTTAGCCAGGCAAGCACCAGCTGGGTTCTCCACGTGACTTTTTCTGAGTGGGGAAGCTCATCCTAAAAGCTGAGACTTTTTGTGGTTTTAAGAGACTAGCAAAGGCCTCACTCCTGTGTCAGCTGGCTCCTGAATTTACCAACTCATAGAAACCATCAGGCAGTTTTTGTGCAACAGCTACAGCCAGTCCAGGCTCAATTTCTCACTGTTTAACATCACCTCCAGGTCCACCTGCCAAAGAAAGAAGTAACCCGGGTTGAGTCCAGTTTCTTAGTCCACTGTGGGCAGGGCAGGAAACAATAAGCTTAAAGTGCATCAAGAAAGGTTTAACCTTGGCACTATGTCTAAACATCTCAACTAATAAGCACAGTTAAGCACTGAAAAGATTGCCTAGGGAGATCGTGGAGCCTGTATCTTCAAATGCTTTCAAGAAGAGGACAGAGGCAAACATCTGTCTGGATTTGTTTGGGTCCAGCTGGTCCTGTCTTGTGGCATGGTATGGATCAGGTGACTTCTTGTTATGCATCGGCCTTTCTCATCCTAGTTTCCAGGTGTGTTTGTTCAGCTTCCCTGTGTCACACACTGTCCCCTCTCTGTGTGTTCACAGGATGTGTGGCACACTGCTGAACCTGACACTGAGCAAATTGGTCTCACTAGTGAAATCATATTTTCCTTTAAATTAGGATGAGTTTTGAGATATACATGAATGTATAGAATACCAGAGAATATTTATTAGGGTTGAAATTAACATTGATTGATTTGATTTTTGCTGATTAGGTAATTATGAGAACTAAAGGGGTAATCACCTTTTCAACGAGGAAATGAAACAATCNACAGGTGAAGATCAAAGAGCAGCATCGATGCCACGTTGTCTCTCACTCTCCAGGCAGACATGGACTGGGACTTTTCCTACCATGCTCATCTCAGTTTTATGCACCTCTATGGTGCCTCATGAGACTGAGCGAGGAGGTATGAAAGGGTTAGCCCAGGGACTAAAGCAATGCAAGGAGGAGTTCTTGGCGCACCTTCATGCCCAGAGGAAGAAGTCTTTCCTACCTCACCAGAAGTCGGGCCAGATCTGTCAAGTCCCTGACAGCTGAACGTGAGGCTCACATGAGCGAGTCCTGCCTCGCTCCCCTGGAGCTGTTTCTCACACATCTGCGGTCCATCAGGGCCTCACTACCTCAAGGTGACCCCATGTGCCAGGCTTGTTTGTTGGATGTTTGGGATATCTCCAGGGCTCCCACCTCAGTGCTCCAGGATTTCTTCCCCAGCTAGCAACACGGGGAGAGGCCACCAAGTGCAAACCTCAGCCTGACACCCCATGCCTGGCAATTGCAGCCCCTCGCTGCTTGTGTATGGCTTGGACACCCATACAAGTGCCATGACTCTTTTCCCTGGTTCCCACCTGTATTGTAATGGAAACCAGGATGAAGGGAAGTTCTTGAGAGCCAGCTACCATCAATCCCTTAAAAAACAAAACAAACAAAGGCCTTTTCTCAGCTGCAGTGGCATGAACAGCGCTTAGTCCCCCTGGCCCCTCCAGGATGTGGCTGAGATATATCAGGGAAGAGCAGCTCTCAGCATGGATGTGCCTAAAATTAGCTCAAAGAGAAGGTTTCCTCCATTTATTTATTTATTTGCTCCTTACAAGGCTCCTTCTTATTAGATGCAAATTCAGCACAAAAGCTTCAAGCCAGTACAAAGGCGCTGCTAATATTTTTCAATTACACTGAGAGGGAGGTCACAATGCTTTGTGTTTGAATTTCTGCTTAATTCTAGGTGTTCTTTGGATAGAGGCTGTAGCAATGGGGTGACTCGTTGGATGTTTGGCTGCAGAAATGTCTTTGGAAGAGCTGTACCAAGTGCAGCAGGTTCAGCTGGTGAGTTGGTGTGCTGGAGACCAGCGTGTCATTTATTTGGTATTATAGGTGGCCCGGGAAGGAATCATGGAAAATAGGTCTCTAACCTTAATTTATCTCCTTTCAGGTATACAAACTCCCCCAAGAGGTTTCTTATTATACATAATGGCGTTATCTGCTTTCCAGCTTTTCCCTACCCTCCATCTTTCCCACCCTCTGATAACTTCAGGACTCCCTCACCAATTTCACTGCCTCAGACTGGAGGGGAAGGAAGGGGGTGGAGAGGTCTTAAAGATACTAGATTCCAGCAAGTTTTGTCAGAAAGAAATACCTCAGTAAGGCCTTCTGTAAGCAAAGGATTGGAGAGTGAATTCACTGCTTCTTAGCAAAGAATCCACACATGGGACAGATCCGTAGGAAAGGAGGCTCAGTTGCTTCTGCTGCTCAGGGAACCAGCTGTTAATTATAGAGCTCAAAAACTTCGTCTTATCTCCTCTGTTTGACCCATGCCACGGACACTCAAACGGGAGTACCTATACAGACCTTTAGAAGTACTGAAAAGAAAAACCACACCTTTACGGAAAAACAAAACAGAACTTCTTTTAATGTACCTATTCCATCCCACATATCCATCTCTGAAAATTACCATAATATCTCTCCGTGCTTATTCCTGGAATGGGCCTTACAGGACACCAGTGTCTGCCTTTGAATTCTTCCCGACGTCTCACTTTGCAGTGACCTACAGCCGTTCAAGAGCTGGTTTCCTGAGGCTTCTGCCTTTGTGCTGACTTGCTGCTCCCCCAGCTGCCTTCTCTTGCCACCACAGAATCACAGAATAGTCCAGGTTGGAAGGGACCTCTGGAGATCATCTAGTCCAACCCCCCCGCCAGAGCAGGGTCACCTACAACAGGTTGCACAGGACAGCGTCCAGGCGGGTTTTGAATGTCTCCAGAGTGGGAGACTTTCATTTTCTACTCTGCTTATCCTTTTTTCAAGGTGAGGAATTGTTGGCGCCGTTGCAGTAAGGTGCTGGGCGAGACTGGGGCAGCTGGTTCCTACTGCAATATGAAGAGTGGATTAACGAAGCAGGCAGTAAGCAGCAACAACAGTGTGGCTCCACAGCTGGAGATCACCCCTACCCACAGTCATGCTATAGTATAGTATAGTCTGGTCTAGCCTAGTGGAGTTGTGCACTGGTCTTTGTCTACTGAGTCTACAAGTATTTGGATCCAAGTTTTTGATTTGTCCAAGCATGGGAGACTATGACTATGTGCTATCAGAGCATAAGTAACAGGTGGGGTGTAGCACTGACTCTGACCAGACCCTTCCGTCTAGGGACAGTATCAATATTCAACATCCAGGAGCAAAGTTTCCATACTGCAGCTTCAATTTTTTTCCATCCAAGTCAAATGGATGTGCAAAAGCAAGCTGGACCCTGACCACCTTATGGCTTTTTAATGTGAAGGTGAGAATTATTTATACTCTGCATAAGCTTTTCCCTTGAGACAGCAATCCTGGGCAGGGCTAAAGGCCTGCCTACCATGTCTTTATCCTCTTCTCCAGGAAAATACATAAGAGAGCAGAAAGTCAAGCAGCTCACAGTACTGGCTTAAAAAAAGACAACCCCACCCCCCACCCCATATTGCTCATCCGTCTGCTCTGATGGCATCAGCGGTGCTCTGAACAGCACTGCAAGTAGTGCTGATTGCAGAGCAGCAGCAGGAAGATGGGAATCATTAAAGAAGCTCAGTCAAAGCCCTGTAATTAATTAGTTAGAAAAGCATCTCAGTGTTATTAGAGAGGCCTCAGCAGAGGAAGCGACACCTCCGTTCTAACAGACTCACCTTCCGCCAGAGCTGCTGCTGTGATGTTTGACATTGTGCTGGTGTAAACAGAAATTAGAAGTCAGTGTGACAGGGAGAGGAGCCGCTGGCAGGCTCTGCCCTTGGCCAGCACTGTGCTGTGTGCCGAGGGGTTTCCGTGCTCTGCTCACGGGCAGAAATCAGGTCCTGGAACTGGCTCAGGTAGGGACAATTGCTACTCAACCAGGAAGACCCTAATTTTTGCTGTGATTAAAAGCAAGCCCAGTTTTCCCAAGGTGCTGAACAGAAAGCCGGTTATCCAGGTGGTTGTGATTATAAACAGCCAGGCATACACAAAAGTGTCACCCAAGGCACCAGGAACTGGTGTCTCCTGGGATCTAGACACATGCAGCATGCTGCTGTCCCTGGCAAACACGCACAGGCTGGCTGCATGGAGAACTGGGCCATGCTCAGAGCTGCATATTCATGGCATGCAAATGTTAAGCTACTTGCAAACTCCCACAGCTGTCATCAACACACAGTACCATGGCCGTGAGCCCCAGAGATGGAATAGTGTCCTATGGGGAGCAGCAGGGTGGTGCAAGATCTGCGTGTTGCTGAAAACAAGCACATCAAAAGGAAGATGGAAACACAAGACTAAAATAGGCAGGATTTCTTTAAGGACTCTTAATTTCCTTTGGGGAAGGAGGCCAGGCAATGTGGCTAGTCCACGGGGCGAGGAGGCAGGAGGCCTGGCTCTCCCACTGACCTGCCGTCATACCTTTGGCAACTCTCTCTCTTCCCATGTGCTAATTTTGCCCTTTCCCCACTTGGTACTGTCAGCCTCTAGGAATTCATAAGTCTTGAGTTGCGCCTCCAAACACCATGATTTTGGCTTAAAAATCAAGAGCTATAAGCATATACATATGAATTATGGGCCTTTTTGAATGGCCTTGTGGTTTCTGACTCTTTAGGGATCATATTTCCAACTGAGCGGGTCAGATTTTTTTTATGATGATTATTATTATTTTAAATGAAAGCCAAGAATTTCACATAAACACAGGGCTCTGGCAGCTTGAGTTGGCAGCGCTGCCCGCTCTTCACGTGTCCTGCCTACTTAGACTGGGAACGTCTGAAGCATGGGCTGTCACTGGCCATGTCTGCACAGCATCAAGCGAAACCTCCCCAGTCTCACTTCGCTTCCTGCACTTCCCCAGGACAACTGACAACAAACAGCCATTCCCCCAGCTGTTTCCAGTGATGATGGTAGGTGGGATAACTCCCCTGAGTTTGGCCTGCATTAGAGCACAGGTGACCAACAGACTCAAAGTGACCCAAGAGTAGGCTCCCAGGAGAGATTTTTGGTGCACCCTCTTTTGGCTCTGCTATTGCAGCCTTGCCAAGGTGTTTCAAGTGCTCTTCAAGGCAGCAGAGATATTAAAAACTGAGAACATGTCAGTGCTTGCGTTTGCTGTTCTGTCTGCTGAGTTTCAGTCAAGGTCCCGGTCATCTTCCGGGCAGAGGTTTGAGTGGAAGACTGTGCTTAGTTGAACTGCCTGGCTCATCCCACGATGCTGAACAACTCAAATCCCCCACATTTTACCTTGCAGATGTATGGACGTGCCACGGGAAGCTCCCTGTCTGAGCAGCTGTCACCAGCTCTGCAATGACAAGAAGCACGTCTTTGGCTCTCAGCTCTCAAGCTCATCTCTCTACAGTGGCTGTCAATGAAGACGTTCTCTGAATAAATGAACAAACAGAGATCTTCAAATGAACAACACATTCTTCCTCAGGTCAACTTTGCAGAGAAAGCAAATATTTCAAGAGAATATGGTTACTGCTCATAGCTCTCTGGAGCCAGCCTGCTAACTCTTCTGCGGTGGCTGTAAATCTGATGGTGGTTCAGTTTAAGGACCTCACAGATGCTATTTCAGACTGATATAATGTACCATAAATGGGATTGAAAGCTCCCATCTATAACAGACAAAGCCCTTCTGGTTCATTCAGACACTAAGGAAACCAACTATTGTATATATGCGCAGTTGGGATTCATCCAAAAGTGAGTGATAGCCGAAAGAATTTGCACGTTCCTTGGCTGGGGAACATGTTGATTTCAGAAGGCAGCAAAGGTAACACGAGGATACAGGGAGACTCCCTTGCCTGGCATTTAGTATTTGAATCTCAGCTTTTGACTCACCTCAGACTCACTGCGAAAGGGAAGAGTCCCAGAGGGACTGAAGAGCCCCCACCATATACGAGATATTCCTGGTTTAGAGGCAACAAAGCGTTTGGTCTCTGGGGGATGGCAAGCAAATAGGAGCTGCTCCCACAGCCTCAGGCTGAATTTTATGGGGGTCCCTGTCTAGCTAAAGAGATATATCAATACATATAATATCGCAATCAGTTTGTGCAATGCGTTTCTATAAAACACCATGGGAAACCAAGTGACCCCAAAATGGTTTGGGGGGTGCAATTCATCAGCTGTCAGTACAGGTAACAGCCATCAAGCTACCATATAACTGTAAAGGTAACAAGTAAAAGCAAACAAGTAAACCCAAATGCACACTATGGTGGGGGGAGCCTGTCTTCAAAGTGTGAGACCATCTCTAATTAACGGGGGCTGGGGAAAGGTTCCCCGGAACAGACCGCCACACCAGCGGTACGGCGGGGCATCCTGGGAAGCCGTGCTTCTGGCGTCAGTCCCACGTGGGCCACAGAACGAGAGGGATCCTTGGTCTGATCCTGCCTGGCAGTTTCCATGCAAAATGGGGCCAATTTGTTGGGAAGCTTCCCACCCCTAAGGAGGGAAGAGGTGGGCCGAGAGTTTAACAAACATTTTGGTATTTGGAAGTCATTCCCAGCTCTCGTTTAACACACAGACTGCATTTCCCATTGCTAACTGGCAGCAAAGAGCTCATCAACATTTAAATAAGAGGCTTGTTAATGCCAGCGTGAGGCAGGTTTGCATGCCAAGGCTGGCTAAGGTTTCGTGCCAAGGATTTTCTAAGAGAGAATTTCTCTAGGAAACTCCTTCAAAAGGAAGAATTCACTTCTGGTTAAAGACAGCGAGGGCTTAATTTGAAGAGGTGCTGAGCTGGTTAAGTCAAATGGATGGTGCAAGAGCTGAAAGCCTGTGAAAATCAGACTCCAACTTTTAAATCAATTAGCTGAAGAATGGCATGTGGTGTTTTGCAACTGATTACGCTTTCTGCAATAACTGAAGGAAAAAAAAAGGCTACACATAACCTCTTCCATCCATGTCACCAACTTGCCCACTGATGCTAAATATACTAAGGTGAGGCTTTAAATGCACCTGTTACCTGAGTGTAGAAATACTATTTTCTACAAATGGTCAAATGCACCTCGGTACAGGGAGGATCTGCAATATTTGGGTCTGTTTCTAGATCTCTAATGAGTCCTATAAATTAGGAAGAATTTTTATTCTGTGACTTTGTTTTGAGCCTTCCCAGTGGAGACTGGCCCCACATCTCAGACCCAGTGGAGAGAGAAGGGAGCAGGTTTTGGCAAAGCTAGAGTCCTGTACTATATGTCTCTATAGTATGGTTTATTGCCTTTCCTTGTTCTGTCATATAACAGGAGTAATGTCCATGGTGTCGGAATATGAGCATGGTAATTGGCTTTTGCTGTAATTAAATGCCTCGGTGCCAGCGTTTAATCAGCCGCCAAAGCCGTTTATTGCCTCATATACTGCTGCACCATGAGCATTACCCCTTAATTAGTTGCTGAAATAGTGATGATTTAGCAGCGTCTTTATATTTATACTTTAAGACAGCAGATTCAGTCCAACATCAACAATATTGCAAGATAAAAAAGCAGCCCATTCTGCTATGCAATGATTTGGGATTATTTATTTTTCCTTACCTTGTGGAAACCAGTGTCACGCACATCTCCTGGTGACACTGCACTGGAGGTGCAGTTAGCACTTTGAAAGCAGTTGCTATGTCTCTGCTCTGCTCCAGGACTGACCTTGTGTATTTTAAGTGGATTCAGTACCAATAAAACATTGTCCCCAAAAACTCGCAGCAGCAAAAGAGGTGTAGGCTTCCCCTATTTTGACTCACCGTTACCAGGAGTGGCTGGATCTTGTCCAGCAGACCAGAGGCAGAGAGCTCCCAGCCTTCCTCCTGAAAGCTCCCTGGGGAAGGGAGCTCCTCTGTGTCACCAGAGGAGCGGCACATTGTCTTGCGCGACCCTGGCAGGTTGTGACAGGTGACACTGACAGCAGCAGCAGTTCTCCCTTTCCCTGCTTGTTTTTGCAGTGGAGGTGATGCTGTGTTATGCAGCCACTGGCCATTTTGTGGGGAATAGAGCAGTGAAAGAGCCCACTCGCTGTGTCCATTTATCTTCTCCAATTTCAGTTGTCCACAAGCAAGAGGTCTGGTCTATGTTGGTCTTTCAGAGCCCCTTGACAGTTAATGGAGTGAGAGAGGCATCTCCAGAAAACAGTTCACCCTGCCATGAAGAAGGTGTCTAAGAGACAGTGGAGGAACAGTCCTTTGGAGGTGTCCATCTATCACAGAGGGAGCCCTGCAGCTTGCTTGCATTGGACTCTTCTCTCTCAAACTATTGAAGAGATAGAAGAGATGAACCCTGCCCAAAACACCAATACCGCCTGCTATGACCAGCACTGTGGACAGAATCCACAGCTTTCCAAGTTTCTTCCTAACTTTGAAAGCCCCCAAGGAAGCTTACAAAGCCCACAAAATCTTCTCAAAATTGACTAGAAAGCAAAAGTCATCCTCGCTCAGTAATAAAACTCCATTTGTGACCACAAAGGAAGTCATACAGCAACTCATTGTAGATATCTTCAAGATAAACATACAAGACCCACCTTTGTTTAAAGCCAGGTGGTTAAATCTACAGTAGCCACAGCTGGAGACAGCCACTGCATCAGGCGAATGCAGCTGTATGACTGCTTCTTCATTTGACCAGGAACATCACCAATAGAGCAACCTGTGGGGCTGCCAAATAGTCTACACCGCCTCCGTCCTGCCCTGTGCCCCTGGTGCAGCTAAGCCTTGGCACCTGGGTCCTAGATACGCGTCACTCTCAAAGCTTTCGTTGTCTTCAAAGGATTCTCGTTGCCTTTGATTGCAAGAAAAGCAGCGCCAAACTATCGAATTAATAGCTCCCCACCCTTGGCCCTTGCCTCTGGCCCCTGGCCTGCTAATGCATTTTGATTTGTGCGTGGACAACATATCCCTGGAACTTTTCCATCGTAACAAGTTTAGGAAAAAATATCGTGTGCTATAACGGAAGTAATAATATCGAGTTTGGAAAACTATATAGTAGTTTGAATGGACTTGAAAGCCTACACCATCACACTCCCTTTACTGCCAAGACAAAGCCTGTCAGACTCTCGTGTCCTGTAGGAACAAGCTGCAGAGTTTGTCCTTTCCTGAGGGAGAACACAAGCCCTTCCTAAAGTCCCCTGCGGAAGAGGAGGAGGAGCTGGGAGCGAAGCTGCTGCTTGTGCCTCCTTCCATGGCTAACAAAGCATCCCCTGACAATACATAACCTACTAAAGAAGTCCATGTTCACTGGAGGTGGGAAAGGAAGCATGAGATTTAATTTGCAGCCAAGAATATTTAGTCTGGACAGTAGGAAAGACTGTCCAAGGGTGAAGACAACACCACTATGGAATGGACTGCCAAGGGAGATTGTGGGATCTCTGTCTACAGATGTCTTCAAGGGGATGTTAGATAAAATTTTGTTGGGAGTGACAAACGGGGAATGGGTTTAGCTGTATCGTGTGCCTTGGGATCTTTCTACAACTCCGTGAAAAACTGTTTTAAGAAAACTACTTTTTCTAACATGAATAGAGGACAGTATTCATTTCATTTAACCCTTAAAGAAACAAAACAAACCTGCGTCAGATGCTCACCTAAAGAAAAGATGACAGACCTTCTCCGCTGACGAGAGGGCCACTTCGGACAACAAAGCTGTCTTCCAGGCTGCTGAAGTCCATCGAGGTGAATCCCACTTTGAAGACAGCCTGTGCAGCTCTGCACAGGGGAAGATTTCTGAAAGCAAAGGGCTTTTATAAAAAGGTCCAAGGACAGAGAGGGTAAAAAAACAGAGGCCATAAGCAGGGTGCAGATATTTAGCAGGTAAGAAACGGTCATCGGAAAAGCTTACCAGGATACACTGGATTCCCTGTGACTTGAAGCATGTTGGTCAGGGAAAGCGTTCAGTGAGGGTTTGGTGCTGTGCCAGGTTCTCTGACTGGAGAGGTGAAGGTCAGGCTGTGTGGTGATCAGTGGTATCTTTGAAGCAGATTGGAATGGACCAGGAACAATCCTGATTATTTACTGTAATGACAGCCTAGAAACTACTTCCTAGAAGAGACAGGCTTTGCAAACCGTGCTTCTTTCTACTCTCCTCGTAATAGTATGAATAATGTTCCTCCATTCAGCTGCAAAGCAAGGTGCTTGGCTCTGCTGTCACCCAATCACTACTCAAATTTGAGAACACTTGTGGGCAACCTCCACATATAACCCACCTCTGCAGATGACCTCATGGTTTAGGAATGGAGAGCTCTCTACTGCAAAGGCGCACATTTTTAAGAACAGCGCAAAATTCATCAAGGATGGCCAGTACAAGCAGGGGGTAGCCTCTCTTACGACATGTTTCTAGCATCTTTGCTTCACCCGACAGTGAAAGAGGCTCTTGAATTAAGTATGTTGAGGAGCCACACAGTGAAATTTTGAACCCAAAAGAGAGAAATGGAGAATATGAAGCATAATTGCAGGTGGAGATTGGGAGAAAGTAAATACCATTCGACTTGAAAAAATAATTTCACACGCTAGCAAACAAAAATGAAATTTATAAGGAGTTTATTGGATTGGTAAAATGTAATAAAAAAGCATTTGTGATACTTCTTCTGCAAAGAAAAAAGGCATCTGGCGATTTTGCATATTTATTTTCCCTTACAAAACATTAGAAAAGCATAACTGATAGAAAGGATAACAACTGAAAGAGCAGAGCAAAGAGGAAAATACATCTCAATATAATTGGATAATGCGTAATAAAAATACAGAAAACATGCTTAAAACAGCTTTCATTCTCATACTGTAAAAAGTCATTTTACGTGTTGAATAAAAAATATATGCCGGTTGCTCTGAAAATTGCAGTTTAGAAGAGGTAACTAGCTGAGAACAAAATATATATATCTATATATATTTATAAATATAGAAAATGTGTATGTGCTGCATCTGTCCTCAGAACAAACTGGAATAAATGGTTTTCAATTCATGCACACAAGTTATCAGAGAAAAAACTTCATATATTACCTAGCGGACCAATCCTGTAAGGTGCTGATTGCATTTCCTGAGTGTCCCCTCAAAGCCCTATGGAAGAGGTCAATGAAGGAGACAAGTGATGGGTTCAGTGACAGGGGAGGCTACTCAGCAGCTCACAGGGGGTGCACTCAGCAACTCGCAGGATTCGGGGAAACTCCAATGGCAGCAGGATTGGGCCTCTCACAGACTTGGGTAGTGCTTGTGCTCGGCAAGGGGTAAAACTCTGGTAACCCCCAAGCTCTGACAGATAGGAGACCAGTCCTAAAAGCTCAAGTAATGTTACTTCATTAGGATCCAAGGGCATGCAGTGTGCAGCAGAAGACATCCCTCATATAGGGAATGCCCCCTTGTGCCCCTTTCTTGCCCAGATACCTAGGCTAGTGATTCACATTTAAAAGGAAGATGCTTCCCATACTACTGAGAGCCTCTGTCTGCTGGCAGCAGGACAAGAAGTGTGGTCAGTCACACTCCCCTCCCAACTGCAACAAAGGCAACAATGCAAAACCTCTACCTCAAGGGCCAAACCAACAGCTACCATAAAGCTGAAATACCCCCTCAAACCCGGCCTAGTCATCCACTATGAATTACTGCACATCCAATAAACATCATCACCAGTGGACAGGTCTACAGTTGGCAGGGACAGGCCAAAGCATAGCAGCTACACAGGACAAATACATTCCTGGGGACACATCCTCCTTGCAGTGTGAAAGAGCTAAGCCAAGCTCCCAGTGCTCAGGAGGTTCACCATGAAGCATTTAGCCAAGAGGAATCCTTCTGGAACGACCCATGTGGGGTTCAGACCCCCTTGTATCAGCTCACAGGTAAAGCCAGTGTGAGAGATTAGGCTCTGAAACACAACAAACCTCTGCTGTTTGTTCTGAGCTGGAAAGTGCCATTACCAAAACTGCAGAACTAGTACTCATGGTCTCTCATTTGACTAATTGGAGGGAAGGCACTGGAGGCTGCCCTCCAGTGTCTCTGACGATCCAAAACACAAGCCGTGGCACGGGAAACTATAGGACCCTTAAGGAAGCTGAGTCTCACCAAGGCAAATCCTGTCTAGCAAGATCATGAGAAAGTCCAAGCATAACTTTGCTCTGCCCATACCTCTACCAATACTCAGTCCTCACTCTCCAGATGGACAGCAGACGAGGTCACAGTGGTGCAGTACTAGGCATCAAAACACCAAACCTTCCTCTTTGCTGCATTTCCAATAAACCTTGCATTTTCTCTCTGACCAAAGCAGCGAAAAGTTTCCTAAAACATGATTTGGGGGATAGAAAGTAAGAGCACATCAGCCTTTTTAATACAGTAGCACCAAATACTCAGCCTTTGGTTCACCTTCAAATTTTCCTCTTCTAAAATTATATAAAAAAAATGAATAATGGAGAGCTTATAAGAGACAATATTAAGCAAATAAAATCTCCAGATATGAATGACTCTGGAGTTCTGATAAGACAGAGAGGTTTGAGGAGATATACCGAAGTACCCCTGCTACTGAACAGCTGCCTACCAGACAATGAGGTGTGTTAAGCAAGATGGCAAGCAGTGCTGATGGGATGAAGCCATTGCTTTGCTTATCCCAATGGAGAACAGATGCTCAAGATTAACCTCTTGCTTCTGTTCTACATCATTCTCATAGTTCCCATTCCCGCTCAGCACTCGGGCTATTTCTCTGCTGCCCATAAAGGAGCACCGCAGGTCTCTGAAAAGGCACACAGTGAAGAAAATGGAATACAGTTTTTGTACAGGGAGTTCTGTTAATAGCCTACTGTTCACCTTGCTGGTTGTTCTGCTCAGATGCTTGTCAGCTGCTTAGCTACTTAGGCATTAGGCACATTAGAAATACTACTTTTTAGGTGGATAAAGCAAAGAACTAGAACAGGCTCAGGGGGCAACACAGAAAACATCCATTTGCCAAACTGAAATGGGTTTCCAACCCATACAGAGCTGTCAGTAAAGCACTGGCAGATGTAAAAAAGCGCCCCAGTTCTGTATTTTCAATGGGTACCATCTCAACATAGTTGAAACGCAAACCACAACCTCCGGCTGTGCATTTCAGTGCAAACTGCTCTTATCTCATACAGCCCTGAATGAAGCATTAGCACAAAGGCAGCCTAATTGGAACAGGATCTTCTCCTCCCTCCCTGCAAATCCTAATCATTGCACACAATCCCATAGCTAACGGCAGAGAGAAAACACCTGTTTCTGGCAAAATACTTGCACTAGGAAGGCAGATCAAGCCCTAGGCTGGACACAGACTCACCACAGGGAGCAGCTCTGACTATGGAGAGGACGAGGTGGACCTCGCTTCGTTAGCAGGCCT
The DNA here is from genome assembly GCA_013398815.1 of Ibidorhyncha struthersii. NCBI lineage: Eukaryota > Metazoa > Chordata > Aves > Charadriiformes > Charadriidae > Ibidorhyncha > Ibidorhyncha struthersii. Next base: position 508,601 of record VZSZ01001260.1, on the reverse strand, counting down.
TCCTCGCTCCCATGCTGCAGCAGTGTGGCAAGCTGGAGCTGGAGCAAATGTTTGCAGAGGAGGTGCTGGGCTCTGGCTCTAGTTTAAGGAACACTTCAGTGGGTGGCATTTTTCTCCTTGGCTACCGCCAAGGAAGACAATAAAAGCAACGAGACACTACACTGAATGGCCGTCTCCCTCCCATTTTGAAATCTGAGCACGTTCCCAGATGAAGGCATTCCTCCCATCTAGAATTCATATCTGGAAAACTGCCCTATATCAGAACTGGGAAATATTCTAATTGCATTTTCTGGTCCTAAACTCTAGGTGAGCTTTCCTAGACAAAGCTCCTAACTTTGTTTTAGCTCAGTACCCAAACCAAAATGGCTCTGTACCTTATAGGGACCAGGCCAAGACTAGGATAGAACAAATGACAAGTAAAAATAATGACACCATGAAAAAGCACATGGTCCTGACTATCAGAAATGCTGAATCAGCAAAGCTTCCATGGAGCAAAATTAGCACGATATATAGGAACAGCCATTAAAAAAAACAAACAAACAGAGCAATTATGCCCTTTATTTTTTGCCACATTTATTATTTTCAGCTCTTTCTTCTCACAGATGAAATGGGGCAGGCCAGTTGTTTTTCCTATTCAAGTCCGCTTTGCTCTCTGGGCTGTCACGCTGCTGGCACAGACCTGCGGAGACAGGACTTCCCGCACTTCAGGAGAAGGCTGAAAGTGAGGCTATTTTTTAAACATCAAACTATTCCTGTTCACCGTACACTCTGCTTCCAAAAATAAAATAAGCATCCGAGTCTTTAAACAAGCGGACGGACCCTTTAAAGTTTCATAACAATGTTTTAAACCTGGGGTAGGATGGATGGGAACAGGAATGCATTTTCCTACGTATGGGAAATAACGAAGAAACGAATGTTTCTGGGTCTGAAATGCTCGGTAATAACAAATCAGAAGTCTGTTGCTGAGCCCGTTCTGCCAGCCTGCTCCTGTGAGAAAAAAAGACAGTGAGAAAGGGTTTTTTTTGCACTGATGAACTTAAAATGAAAGGAGAGGTAATACACGGGAAGGAAGAGGGTAGACAGGTACGTGGCATGGAAATGACTTGCCTGGAGCAACCACACAAGTAGGCAGAAAAATGGCAAATATAACCTCTCTCAATCCCTCAGCCCTGTTCTCAAAACTAGTTTGGGAATGAATCGGGGGAAGGGAAGGAGGGAGCGGCAATTTGAACACGGCAAATGCTCCAGTTTAAACTATATCTTCCCAAAGAGGAACCAAGGGTGGGGGCAGGGGAGATGGCTATTATTAATGTCCTTCCGTATATAGCAAAGCAGACATCCTGCATAATGGCAACACAATACATCAATAATAGCCCAAGAATAGCTTCCTACTGTTTTTTTTCCCCTGACAGTTAGAAACATAAAGGGAAAAATCAAGCTGCTGAGATAAATAGCTGAGTCTCCACCCCCACCTCAAATTGCCTTGGCATATTTTAAGAGATAAATGGTTCTATGAGAAATTTAAATAGCTTTCTCTTTTCTTTTTTGGCAGCTGCAGGAACTGGGTCAGGTGTAGAAATTATTAATTTCGAAGCCTGAAAAACTCATGTTTGAAACCAAGGGTTTTTTCCTTTAAAGCATCAACTTTCTTAGAAGTAGAGTTAGGAAAAAAAAAATAATTGAGGGTTTTTTTTTTAAACAGAAGTCAAACCAAAAATAATTAAATAACAGTGCAAGCTGCAGAAAAGGGACAATTTGCATAACACTTTAATAGACATTAAAAGTATCTGTAGTGGATTGTTAATATTTTTTTTGCATATAGTATTTGCACAATGGCTTTCGTTCCTCCTGATCAAACATAGCCCTGGGAACACGCCTTGAAGAAAAAGACTGGGGGGCACCTTTCTGTAAGTCTTACCCTAACTTTAATGCACATTCCCGAGGGACAAGAGATTACTGCCAGAGTGACCAGCACCAAATGCTTTCACAAGGAGCCTATTTACTTATTGCCAGGTCTCAGGACTGACACCCCAGCGAGCTGATCTGCTTGAGGCTGCGCTCGCTGGTGCTCAGAGCTGGTGAACTTGGTGCTGAACCACGTGTAAATCACTGCCTTCCCCTTTCCACTCAAGTTGCTCTTACTTTACACATTGATACCAGGGTTTCTAGCCCAGCTTCTCTGCATGATGCCAAAATCCACCTCCCTCCTCATGCCATATGTGGAAGGATCTCTTCACAACCATAAATCCCCAAATCTTACAGAAACAGAAAGATCAAATCCTGTAGAAACTGCTTTGACCAAAGAAATGCTGATATATAAACTCCCTCGCAGGATAGTACGCTAGTTAAGACCTGTAAAAGGTTCAAATTTCCAGTCCTACAAAGATCTTGAAAGATACCCAGTTGGCTTGCAGCCCGCTCCCTCCGCTGTGCTGCTGGTAAAATCACCCCCCATTCCTCACACTCTGTTCCATGTCCCAAATCAGGTGGATACCTGAGAAGGAGGAGGACTCCCTCGTTTAGACCTGCTGCAACTCCGCAGGGCTCGCGGCTTGTGCTCTACTTCCCTTAGTGACCAATCAAAAATTTAAAAGGTGACAAAGACACAGATGTAAATAGAACTGCAGAGCCTAGAAAGTCAGAGCACAGATAGGATCAGAAGACAGACTGTAATTACAGGCCCTGCTCCTTATTACATAGGCCAGTTGTGCTACATGAGCCTTCGGTGGAAACTTCCTGTGTAATTAATAAAGGAGAAATAGAATACTTTTGCAATCACTTTTCTAGCTTTCACTGTGGGGGTCCAATCCTGCCATCCTGGATTAGCTCTAATCATAGACAATCTTTCTCTGCATAAACTAAAGGCATCTGTTCCGTACGACTGAAAAAAAAAGAAAAAGAAAAAAAGGAAAAAACCCTCATTGCAAACCTACACCATACAATCAAGTAGGAAAGGAAATCTACCCTGAACACCCCCACCCAGATCGTAATCTGACAATGTTTTCAAGGCATCTGGCAAAAAAGAGGAAGAAAGAAGAATGCTATGAAATATTTAAAATCCTACTTCTGTCAGGAATACGCGAGAGGAGAAAGGTGAGTTTGAAAGGGCTGCATTATTTGTAAGCCAAAACCCGAAAGCACCACCTTTTGCATAGGAGCACGAGATGCCCTTGGCTCAAGCCAGAGCGGTCCTGAGAACAAATACCAGATGCTGAGTCAACAGGAACTGGCATGGAAAGTCAAGGCTGTGTGTGAGCAGGACCAAAGAAGCTGTCCTGCACACCATGGTACGTACCATGGGACGTCAAGGGTATGGCAAATGAGAGTTAATAATACAGTAAAATAGCTGTGTGTTTGCAGGCCGTAACTGATCCTCCTCATCTAAAGCTTCAATCGGATTTTCAGCAGCATGGGAAACAGGGCAACCCCAAGGCAGGATTTCTCCTAAAAGTACTTCTCCTACTGCCGAGACTCACCAAAGAGGGACACCCAAGGAAGGGGAAACTGCCCTGTGAGATCTGAGAAGCACTGGATGGCACTTTGCTTTGCTCCTCCGCCCAGGATCTTGCCCTCCCCATTCTAAAATTCCCACTGGTTTGGAGCAACTTTGCAGAAAGATCTCAGCCAGGCCTGACCACTGGGGTAATCCCAACCTGCATCACGAAAAGCAGGCACAGAAAGAGGCTGGACGTGCCCAGCTGTCATAAGGAGGGGAGCACTCAAGCAGACACTCAGGAGTTAGAATGCTCAGATGAGCCTTTGCCTTGGTCATGTCCACCTGCCCATGGTACAGTTCCAGTAGAAACCATAAAAGACTTCAGGACGAGCACTGGGCATACAAATGGGACCAAAATGGTCCTGAAACGCTGAAACAAAAGACTTTGGAACAAAACTGGCACAGCCACAATCCCCACAACACTTGCATAAGATAGAAAGAAAGAATCCCTAGAATGTATTTATCAAAAGCCATTTTATGCAGATTTTTCCTTCTGAATATTTAAAACATGGTGAATATTAAACTTCAGAGATTGTTAATACGTTCCAAAGCCCCACGGACCTTTGAAATGCTAGCTCATCAATATGCAACATCTAATCTTGTCCAAAGGAAAAAAAGGGGAAAAGAAAAGCTATTCATCCTCTGTACGTAGAGGTTACAGCGAGAATCCCAAGGAAAAAAAAAAAAAAAACAAACCCAAAACTTCCAGCATCTTATGCAATAGGTTAAATTTACTCTGGTTGGGAAAGTTTCACTTTCTGCAAGAGAGAAAGTGCCTGTACGTGCATTGCTGCTGGAAGCTTCTTCTGAAGTGTGGGGCTGAAACTGTGTAGCTGGATTACAGTAAGCAGTTTATTAAAAAAAACAAGGCTTGTGGCTTTGCATCCTGTTCCAGTCCAGTGTAGTCTCAGGATCCCCTCTCCAAAGGCCAGCAGACAGTGCGCCACCTAAAAATCCATTCTAGTCCAAAATGCTGTGGTTGAAATGGCTTTGCTTGTTTATAAAGTTTAGTGTTTCGTATCGCTTGCATCTGACCTTCAGCAGAAAGAAAAGCTCAGTTAAATTGTGCAAATATGTACCAAATGGGAGCAAGGGAAGGCAGCCAAAAATGCTGCATGGGCTTTTGCAGGGCTGCAGCCTTTTAGGAGCACCAGCAAGATGAACTGGATGAGAGGCCAAATTGATTTAGGCTCCAGGCAGGAGCTTAAAACACCATGACATCCAAATTCACAAAGAAAATTTTCTGTTACTGCAACCCCAAATTTCCTGCACATGAAAACACTGTTTTCTTTCATCTTTAGGAGATGCTCATTCTGTAATCCGACATTTAAAAATGAACAAACAAACAGGAGTCAGCTGACAAAGGATTCTTGCTGGTGAATGGAAGTAGGTCACTCTGAGTATTTTGCCTTTACAGTCTGGCTTAATATTAGTGTTGTACACAAAACAGTAACAAAACTGCACTGGAGACAGGGAAAAACTCTAATTTTGTCTTTTCTATGAAAATGAGCATTAACATTCTGCATTAATGTGCAGTGCCTCCCTAGTACCCGATAGCTGGTTAATTAAAAAAAAAAAAAAAATCAACCACAAAGCAAACCGCACACTAAATTAAACAGCAACAAAAAACCCTTACTGGTCAGCCGGCATTTAAAGACATCTAAGTATGAGTAATCGGGCAGAGAGGAATTTTCCTGAAGGAACATAAAAGAAAATGAAAGCTCCACATACAAGGCCAAATAACATCTTCTGTCTCTCACGAATGCAAATTCTGGCTGCCCTTTTACACAAACATATTAAAGGAATAAAACTGGAGGAAAAAATAAAGGAGGAAAAACTAATAAATTCGGTTTTGGAGAAAAAAAAATAAAAACAAACAAACTATCCTTCAAACAAATTTCTTCATGATAAATCCCTGCAATCATGTGGTTCTAAATTACACAGTTAAATATGACTGAAAAAGTAAGGCACAATTTCATAATCATTTTAAAAGCAATAATTATAATCATTTTCTTTGATATCCATGTGGCAGGCCACTGATACTATGGATGCACAAAACTACTTGATTAAAGATCTGGAAAAGTTTTTCCAACTACTAGCTAAGACTCACAATACCTCTGTGAAGTAAGTAACATACCATCTTCACTGCAAAGATGAGTGCACGTGCAGCAAAAGGAAAAAGCGGGTAAGAGAGCTGCTTGCGGACAAAGAGAGGCAGAGGCAAAAAAGTAGAGACATCTCAAGTGTCATGTTCCTGGTGAGGGACTCTAACCCCTGGAAATGTAAAGGTAATGCCACCACCTGGGGCTTCTGTTTCCTTCCTCATTTTCTAAAAGATATAGGTACGATGGGAAATGTGGACAAACACCAAGATTTTTTTTTAAAAAAAGAAGTTTGAACTGAATGTTCTTGATACTAGTGATCAACACCGTTGCTTCCACATGTAACACGAAGCCAAAGAGACCAGGAACATGTAGCCAGGGATAAAGTCCAGTGGGGTACAAGTAGCAGTGCTCAATATTGCAGCCTGTGTTTCTACTTAGTCGTAGCCCCACAACCACCTTACATGTGCGTGTGAGTGCATATGCCAGAGCAGTCTGCAAGTGTTCGAGCTTAGTTTTTTCAGATCACAGCAGAGAGTTTCCAGGCTGAAATGACAGCTGTTCCTCAATGTCCACCAGGAAACCTACCGAGGTTATGGTTTTTCTCTTAGATTTTTACATGCTGGGTGAATGTTCCGGTTTCACAACTTTAAAGTCTACTCTCTCCCATGCTCCAAATGCCATTCTGGCAATTGACTGTTGCAAACTCAAACTTGAAATGCTGAGGAAGCCAGGTAGTATTTTGAGAAATGTTTAAGGAGAAATGCCATTCCCAAGCCCAGAAGGGTATGTGGAGATGAAGTTCAATCAGTATCTCTTGATCGTCATGGCAGTTGCCACAATGTGCTTATATTCTTCAGTAATTTCAGGGGGGGGGAAAAAAAACCCAAAGAAAAAAATTGCCGTTGCCACAGAAAAATACCCTGGCATTGCCCCATAGCCAGCCACGCCATGGCTTTAAGACGGGAAAGAAAAATGAACCTAACAGAAGTAACACATTAAGACTCACATTATTTTGATTGTTCTAACAAAGGAAACAGTGACTTCAAAATTAGAAAAACTGGTTAAAAATAGGGAAAAAATACCTTGTGAAAAGTTTCTAAGTTTTTTTTTATTTCACCAGGTCCAATATTGAACCATTTCCCAAGAACACATGTGCCTGTTTTTAAATAGAATTTTTATCCAAAGAAGTTTTCAAAATCATCACAGAAGCTTTAATTTACCAGGAGAAGAAACCCAAGAACTACAAAAAACTGAGAAAGACTACATGGGTTTTTGAGAAATGAAAATATTTGTCAACGATTCTGAAATTCATTTAGATAAAAATTCAATATGGTTTTAATCATAACAGCAAAACAAAACCCCGTTGTGGGTAACATCGCGAAAAGAGAGAATTTCTCATTTAAAAAGTGGCCCTTCTGACATCACATAATTTAGTGTAAAAATTGTGACCAGCTCTAACTGGAAACAGTGTTCTCACAGCTCTCTCTTACTTTGTTCTTTACTAACCTCTAGATAGTGCTGAGTTCCTGCTATCCTATGGCAACAAACCCTCAATTACCATCACTAGTGTTTTCTTGTGGGAATTTCACCACGGTGAGATTCTTCAGCACATCTCTCTCTGACAGCCCTGACGTACAGTACTGAAGTCTATATAAAATGTAGTCAACCCAACTCGGTGAACAAATAGCAAATCAACATGATGAACCAACTGCAGGAACCAGATATCAGTAGAAAACCATTATAAACTCAAATACTTTCTGAGACGTTCAGCTGAAGCACAGGGTCCCTAACATTTATCTCTAATGCTGAAGGAGGGCAAAGACACAGGATTTCCCTCAAGGACCTTCTCCGGGTCCTGTTATCCCTCATCTGCTGGACTTTCTCAAAATCAAAAGGAACCAGCATTTATCAAACCTAAGCTAGGCTTGGCTGACCATGGCCAGACAGCAGCCGTAACAGGTCCAAAGAGATTTCAGTGTGACTTGTTGCATACTCTCTTCAACAACCACCATTTCTCTAAAAGACACTTTTTTCTCATTCTTGCCAGGCACATTTTGCTGATAGGCAGAAAGTCAACTTAAGGCCTGTATCTCATGAAAGTCTTGCTCCTGCCGTCAGGATGAACGCTATTACGTAGAGTTCACTCTGATAAACACTTTGGTACTCCCACACCTCTATGATTAAGTCATTACCCAAGTGTTTTGCAGCTGTGATAAAAATCTAAAAATTAAAATATTAAAAAAAACAAAATTAAAGGTGCATTATCTGATAGGGCAAAGGTGTTGCTTTCTCTTTTTAAAAGCAATGTTCAGGCAATGATTAAAATAAGTGACAATAAAACCATCACATTCACAAAATACTAGTGTTAGCCTTGGGGATATGCTTAAGGATTGGGCTGTAACCAAGGCAACCCAATCTTCTGGAGAAAGTTTAAGTAGACAGTTTTAAAGCCATGGTTCAAAGATACAGCAAATCTGGCTGTAGGGCTACTTGTGACATATGGAAGGTGCTACAGCCACCAGACACAAAGCACTGATCTTGTAATAACTCACCCTCCAGTTGTCCAAATGCTGCATTGGATCATCCACCAGGTGCCCTCCTGCAGATGGCATAAGGGCAACACAGGAGCCGTTTCATGTGTTCTGGGTAATGTGACAGAAATTTGTTTGTGCCCACATCCTACCCAGATCAAATCTGTACGACTGGGTGATACAGAATCAGTCTGATATTAATGACTGCAGACCCATGGCGTACATCACACCATGCAATGGCTTTAAGCCTGTGCTTAAACAAACCCCATGGGCTTAAATATTTTGCTGAATTAGAACCTGATCCTGGACCCTCCTGGGCCCTGTCTCACCACACAAATCATGGGATCGGGTCCTACTTGCCAACAAATGCTACACCAAGCCAAAGCAGCATAAGCAAAAACTCTGCAGACTTGAACAGAAATGTCTGTGTGATCTTCCAATTCTTTCTGAAAGGAACAGTTTGGACATTACCACAGCCACAGATGATGTGAATTTTTATCATGGCTAAGAAGCGCACCTTAAGAAAAGCAAGGTCTCTTTGGCAAAAAGACTCCTTTCTTTGGAACAGATAAAACAGGATATATTATACATATGTGATAAATATCGTGATGAAGCAATATCCCAGTGGTTCTTAATTGCAGTTCAATTGAGATAAGTCCACCAGCACTTCCTAATTAAATCCTGACGCATCAGAGGGGAGATTTCCATACACATGCAGGTGATGAGAGCCTCTATGATGTATATACATTTATGCAATATCTTCTGAATATGTTTATACCAAATTTAGAAGCCAAAACCACATGCATTACAGAAAATAAAGAGTGTTTTTGACACTCACTCCTTCCAACAGGCAGATGGCTTTGGTGTTTCAAGGGTGAAAACAAAAGCACGGTAGTACTTTTGCCCAGATGTGTCAGGTCTAGAAATTAGCCACAGTACCTCAAATATCAACACTGCTCAATCTTTGTCAAACGTCTTCCATCCATGGAATATTTAATGCTTGAAAAGTTTGGCTCTCACCTCCCTGCATGCCAGCCCAACTCACCACAGCACCCTAATAACACAGAGGATTCAGATCTACATCTGGCTGGCCCTTAGCTTTGAAATAGGCTGGAATCCCAAACCTACATACCAGCAAACTTTCTGGAAAGAGAAGACAGAACTCCAAAAATCAGTAGTTTGGGCCAATCTGTGATTAGTTCGATTCCCATAATATCCCTGGGAAGTTGGAAAGAAGCCCTCTCATGCAAAAGGCAGAAGACGAGAAGCCACATGACTTGCTTCAAGCCCAGCCTATGCCAGGGCCATAAAAAGCCCAACGGCTCTGGACTTCGGTCCTCCTCAGTCTAGGCCACATTCTGCGGGAAGGCAAACTAGCTCGTTTCCATCAATTACCCCCATGTTATTCAGGAGAGTCTTATCTGCCACTTGATTTAACACTAACAAGAATAAGGAAGATCAGAGCTACGTCTACTGCCTGATGAATGGCTTATTCGGTACTCAAGAGCATCGTGTCCTCCCCTCTGCTTGTGGAGGTGTAAAATCATCCACAGAGATACAATGGTGTCAGCAAGCCCAGGTCTGATCTCCCGTGTTTTTATAGCGTTAGTTCAAACTGCATTTGCTCAATAGTTGTGAGGTTTTTTTGACTGGTGGTGGTGCAGACTGCATGTAAAGAAGCGAGCTCAAAAGTATCTTACGTGCCACAGTTCAGGGAGCAGGAGCCCAGATGGAACCTGGCAGGAGTCATGGTGCAAAAAAAAATCTGTTTACGTCTGAGGCAGTAAAATTCTTGAAGGCCACGGTAGAAATCTAGTATAAAAAAGCCAACTGCTTCAGCACAGCCACTATGGTGGAGAATGATTTCTTTCGCTTAATGATGCCACCCTTCTACAAAGAAGGATTCATTCTGAGCTGTGAATTTTGGGAAACTTCCCCAACGCTGGTGGACTTTGCCAACATATAAACCATGTAAGAAACAGAGGTTTCAGACTGGTATTTCTGTATCTGAATTTACTGTATACAGCTAGAGCTATTCAATTTCACAGTGCTCTTCCATAAAGGTTAGTGCTAAACTGAAAGGAAACGCACCATTTGCAGAAGCTGCAGCGAGTATCTCAATTTTTCCTCTTTGATTCCTATCGGTCTAGCTCATCTAACCTTTTCTTTTCAGCATTAGTGGGTATAATTACATCAGGCTTCTGTTATAGAGAATAAAGATGAAAGCACCACTTTCTTATTGTTTTTCAGTAGGTGCATGAAAAAAATTCTCATAACTTACTCTTGAAAAGTGCCAGTTTGTCACTTATATGGTCAATCAGCCTGCAACTGTTTCAGTTCTGCTTCTTAATTTGTTAAGTGCAAAGAAAGGTATTTTCTTTGATTACATCTGCAAATAAGATATTAATGTCAATTCAGTGATATGAAAATTACTCCCTCACTATGTAATTTGCACCTTAGTTATTATGGGTTTCATGAACAGGAATATTATAGCTGCTCAGAGTGCTGTGGATTTCTAATTTTTTTTTTAATTAAACAAACTAAAAAAAACCCCACCAACATGAGGAAAAAAAGATTATCTGTGCCCAGCTTTTATTTACCTTGGCATATGTATTAATTCTGGACTGAAGATGAAATGCTGCTGCTGGCCCAGCACTCTTCTGCAATGACATTTCACCAGAGAGAAGTTATAAGTGGCTGTGATAAAAACGAAAGAGGTAAAAAAAAAAAAAAGCTTACTTTTGGGAATGGCATAGAATAGGGTTTAATACCTTCTTTAGCTTGCTTAAGATAAAAACTGAACAACAGCATGTATTTAGGAGGATCCTTTTTGCTGTTGTTGAAATATGATCCTTATTTTTTTAATGAGAACTCCAGATCAGGTGTGTTAACATCAGAGAAATCTATATCCCGAGGCCTGATTCAATCCCTGTTACAGTTGAAGGAGAATCCTCCCATTGAAATAAACTGGAGGAGGAACAAGACTCTATTGCTTAAATGTCTGCCCAGAAACAAACACTGCCAGTCGTCCTACTAGAACGGGGTGTGTGAGGGTGGCATAAGATTTTTTTTGAGCAT
>VZSZ01001260.1:468391-497354 GCA_013398815.1 Ibidorhyncha struthersii | reverse complement strand
TCTTTTTTTTTTTTTTTTTCCCCAACCACTGGGATTTTAAAAATGTGTTTCCAGCCCCACATACTTAAAAGACCTTCTCAATGGATGTGATTGCTTATACCTCTGGTAAATCAAAAGCACATTGTGTGGGTGTGGGTGTAGTGTATAGTGTCTGCAAGCTCACATCTTTGTGTGATTGCTTGTACATTGTGAACTGGAAGCATCACTACTGAATAAATTTATGCAATAGCAAAATATAATTTCATAAGAAAAAGAAAAAACTCTATTGAACTGGAAGGGAATGGAAACAAGTAAGGGGCTAAGAAAAAAGACACAGATAATAAATCTGTGTCCCCAGGATACAGTCACACCTACACTCTTAGGTGCAGTACAGTTGAAGTGGCATTGTTTGCGTTGTGATGAGAGGAGCACTGGGTCTGCTCTCACACCTTCTTAGGGCAGTGGAGCTACCTCTGCTGGTGATCCAGATCCTATTAAAGTCAACAGGAAGCTCCCCATGACTTTGATGAGAGCTGGTCAGGATCTCAAAATAACTTGGGAGAAAGAACTATCTCAGCCATCTTTCACCTTCTACCTTCATGTACTTCTGTCCTGATTTCAGCTGGGATAAAGTTACTTCTTTCTCATAGTTGCTGTGTTTTCAGATTTGCTATGAAAGGAATGTCAATAATGTATACTGTTTTATTTGGTGCTAGGTGAGGTTTATATTATTCAAGGACTTTGTTCAGCTTCCCATAGAAGCTGAGAAGCAGCATAGACAGAACAATGGCATGGCCCATGGAATATTCCATACCATGGATGTCATGCTTGGTACATAAATGGAGGTTGGCCGGTGGGCAGGAATCCACGATCACTGCTCAGGAGGAGCTGGGCAACCAGTTCAGGTGGTGAGAGTGACTTGTCTTGTATTACTTTATCTTGTATATTCTTTTACCATTATTATTGTTATTTTCCTTTTTTGTTATTGTTCTATTAAACTGTCTTTATCTCAACCCCATAAGTGTTTTTTTTTTTCTTTTCCTTTTCCCTCCTTTTCTCCCTCTTCTCCCAACCGTTCTTGAGGGGGAGAAGGGGGAGAACTGTGTGAGCAGCTGCGTGGTCCCAGTTCCTGGCTGGGGTTAAACCACAGTGACTTCTTAAGAGATAGGAATCAAACACAGAAATATAGTTAGGACCATGTTCAGACCTCCTTCCACAGGCAGGTAACTTTGGTGCTTTGACCAGTTATCTCCATCAGCTGCAGAGACAGCAGGTGGTCTGACTCGCTGCCCTCCTGAAAAGTCGTGACTAAATTAGGTGCCTGTCATAGGCAGTCTGAACATGGCCTCTCAAACCGCCCTCTTGTTCCAAGGCCTTCCAGTTTTACTTTTTTTTTCTTTTTTTTTTTTTTTTTTTTTTTTAAAAACAGAGATTCAGACCCTAGGCTGGAAAGAAATCATGCAAAGCTTGTGCAATATCCCCCAGCAGGCATCCTGGGGAGGGTCACAGTTGATACTCAGAGATCAGTGCTGGCCTTGGCAGTCAGAGCCTGGATCCGAGCCGAGTTGCAGGTCTTGCAAAGGATGTGCCCGTCCAGAGGGTAACAGCCCTGATTGTCCCCTTCAGACAGGAGGCCACCACAGTCCTAGGAAATAAGCACACAGAAAGAAGAACAAGATTAAGTGAAGAATCTATTAGGCAGAGAAATTCTCTCCTCACTCTCCACCTTGTAACGGGATCCAGCCTGAGTCAGCAGAAAGCATGAAGTTGAGGTACCTGATGTCTTTCACGATTAAGCCATTTCCAGATAAGAGACAATGCTGCAGAGAAGATGGGTTCCCAAGCTCTCTGCTGAATTTAATCCGATTGAAATAAAAGGAGATTATTCCCTTCACATTTCTGAGGAAGGAAAGGTCTTTAGCATTGGAGAAAACATCAAATTTAAGCACATATTTATTAATGCAAAAAGGATAAAAAAGAAGCATCACTGGGAAGGAAGTTTGGTACCAATATCTGACTACAGGTAATCTCCTTTGGAAGAGTTAATGCCACAAAGCTATAGCATCCATTCCAGGGGTGACAGCTAGAGCAAACTCCCTCCTGTCTCCCTTTACCAGAATTGTCACCTGTGTTTGCATTGCAATTGGCCCAAAAGGGTTGCGGCTGAAAGGAGGATGTCACAGAGACAGGCACATGTAAACCCCACTAAAATGCCCCAAACCTGCTCCAGAGACCTTAGCCTCTAAGTATGTAAGGCTAAGTAGAGCCGCTAGGAAAGCTGGGAATTATCCCTCACTGTGTGATCAGGCAATCACTCTGTCAAAGTCTGCTGATGGAGCTGTGGTGAGGGAACTATGGCTTGCTTAGAGGCCATGCCTCCACATCATCTGTGTTTGTGAATACACCTGGCATGCAAGTGGTGGAAAGAGGAATATCGTTATTGTTCCTTCTGAGGTAGTTGAGGCATATGGAGATCAAGGCCATGTGAGTGTCTGTGCTTTCCATTGCATCTACTTCTGACATTCATGTGCGTGAAGCCTAGGTATCTCAGCAGCCAGCATGGGGACATGCTGTATGACGAATTAGTCTACAAAATTTAGTGTAGGAATGTCCCAGCATCTTTAAAAAAATGAGGACTAAGTAATGGGCTGATATATACCCTGGAAGCCAAGGTCAGATTGAGAAGTGAACCAGATGCCTCAAGTCTCAGCCTAGACCTTTAAGCCTTAGTTCATCCTTCTTTCCAGTTTAAGTTATTAAAACGTGCAACTGTGATAAGAAATACATTTGGTCTCATTTTCTTACCCTGCCATCTGGCTGATGTATTATCCAACAAGTAACATTGCATTGAAGAATTCTCGAAGATTCCCTAACACAGCTGTTTCCACATGTTAATCGCTCTAAGGTGATTTTTCTTCTCTGTCTTCAGATTCTTACCATCAAAATTATATGAAGTGCATAATGAAACTGAACAGGAAAGTAGGCACAAAAGGAATTACACAAAACAAGAATGATCATGTTTATGTGTCCATTAAAATTCTTCAACCCAGAGCCATATGTTGAGTTTCCTGTACAATCTTGCTCAAATTCTAACATGCGTTAGCTTTCATTTTAAGAACATAAACATGAGCAACGTTTGTGTCCAAGCTATAATTTATGATGTTCTCAAATATTAAGCCCTAATTACCTGAGTCACATTCCCTTGCTCTCATAATGAACCTGTTATAAACAAGGGACCTGATTTTCTTCTCATTTGTGCTGATATAAATGAGGAAAAATTCCTCGCATGCTGAAGTCAATGAAGTAATTTGATTGTAGAGCCAGTGTTACTATAGGGTATGCCTGTCGTGTGTACAACATGAAGCAGTGATTAAATTAAGCCAACCTTTGCTTTCTGTCCTTCACGTGATTAGAATACTAACCTCACACCGGTAGCACTGGACATGGAAGTCACGATCCAAGGCGACAATGCGTACAGTCTCCTCTTGTCCTGGGGCTGGCATGATGGGCTCCTTACACACTGAACATCTCGGTGCAAATTTCCTGAAGAAAGAAGAGATGGCCCAGTCATCCTCAAACTCAGAGTGAAAGTTTTTGTTAACTGCACCATAAAGCCAGAAACTTGTGCATTTGTACAAACACACGTACATACACATGTCACGGTCTGCAGCTTTGCACAGCTGCCTCCTTGAAAAGAAGGCAGAAAGGAGCACTTTAGTCTTACAATGCCATTTCAGGCTTGCAGGATATTAAAGAGTATTTTGCAGACTATTAGGAGAGGACTTCAAGAATATCTGACGAGCAGCAAAGCATATTCTGCTTGCCCTAATTAACAACTAAAGTGCCTGTTGAATGACCCACGACTGTGACAGCTATACACCGCTGCGACCCTCAGGCTCAATCCCCAGCCTAACTCTAAGAAAGCCCATGAAAATCCTAAGCTTAGAAAGATGACCAGGATCTGCTTCAGGAGCATCTCTTGAAAAAAATACTAAAATATTAAAATTTGGAGATTGAAACAAATAGGTAAGAAGTATTAATAGAGATGGTAAAAAGACTTGCCGTATACTACATTAATTTGTTGAGATTTATGCCATTCATTTTAAACTTCTGAACCATCTTACCCTCTTATGCACACAAAAGCACACTCCCGGCTGTGCTCACTCTCAAACAACAAGCATCGCGGCAATTCTGACTAGCTGCATTTTCTAGCTACAACCAACTCTCAGTTATCCATAAGCGGGTTACCCAGGCTTAAAAGGCAACAGGTCTGGGTGCGCAGACACCAACGATCGCTCTTGCACCGTCAGCCTGAGTCAGAGTTGTATAGTGACAACCACTCACTGCGTGAAGGGCCTGGCTTCAATCAAGGTCAGCTCAGGGATCAAGAGGAGCACAGACCTTTCTTTTTCCCTTTATATTGCCCACCATATGCCCTTCTGGCTAATTCAAATATGTTCTGTATTAGCTCTGGTTTTGCTCCCCCTGGTTGCCCACGAGAAGCGGCCATCGCTGCTCCTAGGTAGTCGGAGATGCTTGAGAACGTTTAGCCTG
Organism: Ibidorhyncha struthersii; assembly: GCA_013398815.1. Classification (NCBI taxonomy): domain Eukaryota; kingdom Metazoa; phylum Chordata; class Aves; order Charadriiformes; family Charadriidae; genus Ibidorhyncha; species Ibidorhyncha struthersii. The sequence goes on along the minus strand of VZSZ01001260.1, from coordinate 492,821 downwards.
TGGTGAATCATTATTTGTTGTTTTGGTTCAAAACTTACAGGTACCAAAACCCTGGCTGCAAATTCTGCTCACAAAAAAGAAAACATACGCACGGAATCTGCTGCCATGTAATGAGAGCCAGGGTCATGGGCTATGGAGTGACAGAGGGCAACGCTTATGGCAAACATCAGAACATGAGGAGATCAAAGGCCCTTCTCTTCCGAAATGCCTAGGAAAGATTGAGTCTGCCCCCCAACCTGTCACATGAACCGCCTCAGAATTAACTAGCTTAGGAAAGAGAAAAAAAAATTATCTGTACTAGGAGTAAAGAAAAATATTAATTTCACTGGCAGCAGATGAAAGATGTCTGTGTAGCTGCAATCTAACGAAAAAATGAATTAAACAGTGGCCATAGCGAGTGCTCTGAAAAATAACTTAAATGGATCATGATATGACCGGAGCTGTAATCGCAGTTAATTATATGCTGCTTCATGCAGGCGCTTCCTTGTGCCATCTAGCTCAAATGTGGTGCTTAAAAATACTTCAACATTTCTCCGTCCAGGCCACTGTGGGTAATTCATTATGAGCCAAATATTAACTCCCAGGACCCAGAGATGACTCCTGCAGATTTCAGGGGATGTGGATGTGCTACCCCAGGGCCTAAGCTCAGGGGGTAGCTAAGTGACAGTATGAGCATAAGCTACAGTTTTGTTATCAAGAGGATGTACAAGATGTAGAACACAACCTCCAGACCAGGAGAACGTGTCATCCCTGATCAGTTGTAGGGGGCGTGGACTAGATGACCTTTAATGGTCCCTTCCAAGCCAAACTGTTCTACGATTCTATGAATTAGCAGCACTGTGGCCAGCCCAGTTTTAAACGTGTGGTTGGCCAAAGACATTCCAAGTGTCACACTAGGTCTCGTGTTATTCCCATCATCTTCCCCTCAGTCTTTCACTCAGCAATTTTGCATCCTCTCCTTGGATTGACAGCATCCCACTACGCACTCTCAGAGCCCTGGAAGTCCAGACCCAGTCGCTGCCAAAGGACTTCAACATGGGACATCAGCTCTTGCTCCCAACCTTTCTCCTGGAGGAGCCCTTGGCCTGCGGAGTGTGGGGAAAGAGCAGTCTCCAGATCTTATGTGGGTGTGAGGGAAACCCTTCAGGAGCCAGAGTGGTGTGTAAACCTTCTGTTGGTCCTGTGCTCAGGAGCAAATTTTGCCTTTACATACAACTGCTGGCACAGAAAAGCAAGGTAACACAGCATCTGCCAATTAACACAGCCCGTCTGAGCTACAGGGAACATTCTCATGTTGGATTTTAACATGCCAGTTGATCGTGGCTGCTTCCCTTTCTGTCAAGTCAGCCTGCTTCTTTGAGCTTTCAGGCCCACACACTGATGTCATGAGGCTCTAATTAAGTCTACCCCCTTAGAAATTAAGAGATAAATGGTTGCGATGTAAACTCACATTTGTCAGTATTGATTTCCTCTTTTAATTGAGGGGTGTAATGTGTCTGTCTTTTCCATAAAGGGGAAACATTTGTGCTCTGATTATATCTACCTGTCTACCCGAGATTAGTTGTGATGATGGGGGTGGTAGCATGGCAGTGACAGAAACTACTTGCAACTATACCTTTCAATGTACTTTAAATAGCAGTTTCACTATAAATTATTACCAGGGCTGTATTTTTAGCAGCTTTAAAAAGCTAATTAGCAACTAGAAACAAGAGGAGCTGTGAGCATCCTGTGGCCACCTAGATCCCTCTAGCCAGTAAGCAAACACCCGCAGAGTGCAACAGTACAGGACCTCTCTTAATTGCTCAGTGGAAGGGGGAGACGCCAATGTGGAAATGCAGGTACAGGCAGCAAGGAGAAACGTGCACATGCTGAGTGCAGAGGAAGGCAGGGGGAATGCAGAACATTTAAACCAGACAAGCACAGAGGTTATCCACAAATTCTGGTCTAAGCAAAACAGCGATCAAGCAGTATCAGTCCCTAACTGATTAATCTTGTACGCCACGGTGCTCCTGCTTGGAGCAAAGCTCTGCCTACAATTTAAGAGCCTTGGAGGGAAGGGGCAGAAGGTTCAGCTCTTTTTGGACGCTCAGAAGACTAAATCCAGAGCACTTTTAGGGACAAAAGAGAAAAACAATAAGCAAAGCCACTGACAGCAGCTTAGGCCATACTTATGGAAATCCTCGATGCAGTGGATGTTCCCACTGGCATCCACCGTGAAGGGGATCCCATCCAGGCTGCGATGGCACATCACGCAGGTGAAGCAGTGGGGATGGTAGGCCTTCCCAGTGGCTCGGAGGATCCTTTCCATGATGGGTTTTGCACAGACACTGCATTGCTCCAGCGTGTTCTGCAAACAAAACATACACAGCATATGTGAGCACCATCTCAGCAGGACATTTACAAAAGTCAGCTGGGTTGGAGGCTGCTGCTGGTCTACTTGGAAGCTTTACATACTTTCTTCTCATTTCTTCTAGATAAGTGCAGTACAGTCAACAAAGAGTATGATAACAGCACAGGGCCTGGGTCAAGCCTTTAGTACAGTGTGAGAACGCAAACCAGAGCATTCTCTCAGCAGCTCTGATAAACGATCAGAGATAGCCCATCAGGTGGGTGTATCTGAGACATTGCAGCTTCTGTAGCCAAGAGCACGCGAAGGAGTTACGCAGCCTGCACTCCCACGTGTTTGCCTCTGGACTGCCCCGTCTAAATGACCTCTTGCAGCTGAGTTGATTAAAGACAACCTCCACAATGTGCACTGAAAAGGTGCAGCTCAAACTCCTGGGGCTACACAGAGACCCTCAAACTGCTCTGCCAATAAAGATCCTTTATGGGAGCTGTAGCTGCCTTGTAAGGAAATCTAGATCTTCCTCTCCCACCACGGACACTACTGTTGAGTCTGGGGAGAGAACAACGCAGTGTCTGCAATGAAAGCATCACAAGGACAGGCGTTCAGGATGACTTAAACTGTTCATTTATCTCTGGCCCGTGATGTCTGAGATAATGACTGTGAAATGCCAGCTCTAAGGCCATGCTCCTTACTGCACAGGTTTTACATACTAACCTGCTCCTGAAGCACTGGAGCCAAAAAAAACCCAAACCCCCTCCTTTCAAGCAGTGTCCATTGATTCATCTCATTGCAACCCTCACTCACCCTTGCAGTCAGTTATAGAAACACCAACACAATTTTGCTTCAGATGGTTGTCTGTGAGGCACAACAACCCTCCTGACACCAACTGTGCAACTTAGCCTTTCAAACCAAGCACCTTAAAAGACACGTGCCATGAATGGAGGATGCAACCCATGCAGACAGATGGAAACAATAAATCTTTCGCAATCATTTGGGTCATTTCACTGGACTTTGGAAGAGTCAACTTCCCTCACCACTCTTGCTTGATACATCTGGAGTTATCAAATAATGTTATCAACCAAGGTTTGCATCTTGGATGAGGTAGAAAGTCTATGATTACAATACTGATTATGATTAAGATAGACAGAAATAAGGAGAAGGAAAAAGGAAAGGAAAAAATCTAATGGGACAGAAATACAAAAAGCTGCTGGAAGGCAGATCATGTTGACAAACACAGGCAGGCTAAAGTTCTTCTGCTTCCTCGTGCAACAAAATTCCCAGGGAAAGTAGTGCTTTGACTGACCACATTGTTATTGCTTCTTTGAGCCAATATTCTCAGGGGCAAGATCCAGCCTTTGCATGTGCAGCCAAAATGTACTGTCAGGATGTAAATCACCCAGGAGCTCAGAGAGGCTGCTTCTACTCTCACATATTTGCTGTCACACATTATCTCTGGGCTGCAAATCACTGGTAAGATACAAACATAGAAATACACAGGTTCATATCAGAAGATCAAAATGATTGTTTTTGGGAAGGTCAATATGAAAAGTCCTGAATTTCAACCCATATGAGAACTGCCTAACACATTTGTAAAGACAGCACAGCCAGACTAGAGTTAGTTTCAGACTGGATTTTACTTTATGCCATGTAATAATGGGCAGGAAAGAATTATTGCTGGCCTTTCTGTCTGGTTGCTGTCACCATCATCATCATTATAACAGTAGCTGGTATGCCAGAAAAAGCAAGGTCAATAATCTTCTCCTTGGAGGAATAACCTGGTAAATTTACCATTTTGCTTTGCATAAGCAGATCACATCATCTCAGTCTGTATCCATGCTGCTCTCTGTATTTTCCAAGGAAGCAATGCAGCATACCTGCAGATACCGATGGAAGAATGTGCCACTCATAAGGCAACTAATGACGACTTCTGTATATACGCAGGTACAGAGCATTTGCCTCACCAAGTCACTGCTTGCTTCATTGCCAACAGTTGCCAACAATGGAGGCCAAGGTATGAGAATGGGGCAAACAAAACACAGCAATTCCTTAGGATATGCTCCCAGCCGCCAGCAATTTCTGGCTTAGGGACTCCCTGAGCCAAAGCTCAGCTCCTCTGTATTTACCCTCAAGTGGATGTAACTCCCATGAGCTTTCCTGATCGCTTTTTGAATTCTGATAAACAGTGAGCACCCACAACATGGCTGGAGTTTCATGGCTTACCTACGCATTAGGGGTTGATCTGCTAAGCAGGTCCCCTGGTCTGCTACCGCAGCCTACGTAACCGCGCTCCAGACAGCAACACTGAGCACAGCCTACCCGGTGCTGTGAACAGAGCAGAAAGCTGCCGCTGCAATCCACCCCGCGAAGGGATTTAACACCAAACAGCGTGGTCTGGAAACGCTCTCACTACTGATCTGATACAACTCCTACTCACATGTTTCAGACACACAGAGTTTAAGACCGCAAAGGATCATTACAATTGTCTTGTCTGACATCTCACTGTAACGCTGACTTTGGTGGCAGTTTTGTACTGACCAGAATGCAGGTAATCATGCTTCTGGATTACGCCTTCAGAAAACACACGTCTTCTGCTCCCAAATCTCAGCTCAGTCACACTGTTTGACAAGCATTTTAAATTAACCAACTCCTGATTAAGCCTTCCATACAACCTGAAAATCGGACCAGAGAAATTTATTCTTTTCATCCTTCCAAGTCTGTACCAGTAAGGAAAAACAAAGTCATTAGTTTCAGACTCCAGCTCACTCCCTGTCTGGGAGTATATTTGCTTAAGCCTCTTTCCTTGCTAGAACCCTGGCTCAGACCCTTCTCTTCAAGGTGTTACCAGAAGACGCCAAAGGGAAAGATTCCTTGATTCACACCCATTTGACATCAGGTTGCTGTAAGGCAGGATTTGGCCTGCGGAGCTAACAGGGTTTTCTTTGATTCTCTAATCAGGTTATCCCACATGCCTAAGTGCTGCCCCAGCAGCTAACAACCTGCACAAAGGTATTTCTGCACATTTATGGGAATAGCATCCCTGTAGGATTATAAGTTTGGCTTCCTGATTTTGCTCTCTTTCACAGTTTAGCTAACTCTCCTAGCACCTCATGGAGCTTTCAGACCTCCAGAAGGCCAAAAAAGATGAAGAAAAAACCCCATCCCTAACAGCCCTATTTTTCTTCTTTTCTCCCAGGCTGCCATTGCCAGCCCTCTCTGTAATCAACAGGTAAAGCTGAGTGCATCTGATAAGCCACACAGAGGGCCAAAGCAAGGCACTGAGAAAAAAGACAAGAACGAGCTAGGAAACATCAGACCTAGGGGCTGTAGTCAAATTCATGTCATAAGAATATGGACCACAACCTCCAGCATGGGCTGAGGGGAAAGTTTACCATTGTTTTCCCATATTTTTGTCTAAAAGGCAGGGAGCACCCTTCTTTTTTTAGAGCCACTTTTGTATCCAAGTTCAACTAGTTTTTTGGGTTTGAAAAGAATGGGGAAGGAACCATCCATTTCTAAACAGAAGGTTGGCCCAATGGTAGAGGCTGAGTTTGGGTCCACGTCTCTTGAGGGCAGAACAGCTTATCTATGGCAAAGAAAAAGAATCTCACCTGAAGAGAATAACGCACCCTAATATACCAGTGAGAAAAATAACCCCAAGCAAAGATACACTAAAAACACAAGCAAAGAACTGAAGTGATCAGGACATCAAGCATCAGCTTGCAAGTAAAAACTAAGAGACTTAAACATGTACAGCACAATCAGCAGAAAAGTGGGAACACACTGCTTGGGAACAAAGATCTGACAGCAAGTGGTGGGGGGAGTTGTTTGAGGGCCTCCCTGTAGGAATAGTTGTCCCTTCAGAAAACACAGAAAGCCAAAGGGAGTTGCTCTGCAGCTGTTAGGTTTAAACATGGGACACAGTGAAAATCCAAACTGCTGGGAAAGACTTCTGGGGCGCAAGAGCCATTGAAGACTGGAAGTGGGAAGTGTTTGAATCCCCTCCTGAAAACTTCACATCCCAGATGGAAAGCTGGCAAATGGCCTTGGGGAGCAGAGCTGCAGTGACAGCCTGTGGGCTGCAGCTCATCCTGCTTCCCTAATGCTGCAGATTATAACCCCCCATTGCCAAATTTTGGGTGACAGCAGTAACTCACAATATAGTGCAGCACAAGGACCCTCCCACAACGACCCAGCAAAGAACACAGAAGAAAAGCCACACAGAGATTAGTTATTGCTTCTTCTGTATTGGCAATTCATCCAGAGCTCTAACGAACATAAATAACCTCTCCTGCACCCTCAACAGCAGATTGAGGAGAGCTCACGCATGGGGACACGAGCATGGTATAGCTTATTTTGCTGGGGGAGGGGAGGGAAGCTGCTGGAATAAATTACCTTGGCAACTCATGCACAGGGACGCAAACTCACTTTCTGTGAGCACTGCAGAAGAAACATTTTTTGGAGTGACTGCACAGAGAAGATGGTATTAGCTGCGGGAACCAAAAGTGACTGTTGTGCTAAAAACAGGCACATGGTCAACTACTGTAGTTGAACTGTAACTTAGTAAAGTGCGGTAAGTGAATTGCTTTAAGTCTTGTGACTCTGTCCTTCATTTCCTCAGACTGTGAGGAGAGCAGAGCAGGAGACGTTTTCCCCATTGTGGGATAATTTTTGAGGCTTGAAAATGTTTCCATACTTAAGTGAAGACAGAACACTTTAATCTCAAAAAGTCTGGTGAATTTATAAACCCCAAATTAGATCAGGTCAATTGAAACACTGCACTTCAAATAATTTCAAATGGTTTCATTTAGGTTTTGGGTCTGCAAATATATAGTTGGATTATATATTAAATATAAAGCAGACATTGGTGGAGGGGTTAAGTGTCAAGATGTAATTTCAACACTTTCAAAACCTTTTTTTGGGGTGTTAATTCTAGAAAAGGAAAATCCAAGACCCCCAAAAAATCTCCAGCCATCCCAAATTGCTGTCTCCACAGATGGATAAATCTTGGCAAACACAACATTCATTTCACTAATGGCTAGCATTAAATTCCTTCCTCCGTATTTGAGGAGCAAATTTGGACATGTGTGAATTAATCTTTTTCACTTAGCTTGACCAGCTGGACACATTATTAGCAGTGGGTGACACTCCCCTTTCCGCTTCTCTCAGAGGGGTAGGTCCAGCAAGGGGGAGCCCCGAGAAGGATCTCAGCCAATTCTCTGACGTTCAGGCCACATTGCCATAGCTGCGTCAGTGTGCTGGGGCAAGAGATATGACCCCTGGCAGCCCAAAATATCCTGGCAAAACCCCCTAATTCAGACACAGTGGTAAGCAGTGAGGGTGCTCTTTAGCTGGTAGAGCTTGTTTTGCTGGGAGAGGGGAGGGAAGAGACTGGAATAAATTACATTGGCACCCCTGCAACATTACCAGCCTGACGTGGGTCTGAGCTGGGCATACAGCTACCAACTGCATGGTGTAGACTCAGGCCCTGGAGGTTGCTGTATTCAGTGGCTTTCAAATAGTTCTTCCATTCGGCTCAGTTTTTAGTGGCTTTCCCAGCACAGTAGCAATACCACGGCTGGCATGCTTCCCCTTCTGCTGGAATCTGCTTTTCTTGTCAGGAAAACCTAATTCAGCTTTGTATTTTTGGACTCAGAGCAGCTGGAGGTGAATCTGGCAGTCTCCTCTCAGCATACAGGGTAAAGGAGTCCCTTCCCCTTGCCCTGTAATTATTAGAGAAAGACTATATAGAGTTTATGGCTTATGTTAGTAGCAAAGATGACGATGATGTGCAATTGAGTCCACAAATGTGCAATAACATAAAGGCCACGACGAAAATGGAACAGGGCTTGAGAAATGCTTCACAAATGATATGCAGATGTCAAAATATGCTCTACAGTGAGAGGAGGAAGGAATTCCATTTGCTCCTTCTTAAGATAGCTGTCTTACCAAGTGAAGGCTAAGGCATTGCTTTGCCATTGTCTGAGCATACCAGAGGCTGGAGAGGAAACCTAGAGAAGGGTGCTGGGTCTGGCAGGCACACGAGCTGCCATACTACCTGGAGAAAGGTATATATTTTTGATGGTGAACATAATTAATGTTTGGAACAGCACAGGCAGGGGCAGGGTGACTTCTCTGTTGCTCAGTGCCGGTTTAGATAAACCCCATGTCCATCTCTAGTACCACCAAGTTGAGAGTGATGAAGGAACGTCAGGGTTAAACAATCTGCTCTGCATTAGGCTCGATGTCCAACCACAATCACACTGACTCTTTCCAGCTAAAAATCCACAAGAAGCCTGATGTTGGAAATTACTTAACTACTTTCTGGCACTCAAAGCTACTCATCTTCTGTACATTCCTTGCTCTGACAACACTGAGATCTTTGTCACTTTAAAACAGCAATGCTTGTGAATGTAACAAATGAGGGATTCGTTCTCTAAACTGGTGGGCTGAAAGATAAAATGCCTGGATTTTACTTCTGGCTTTTCAACCAAGTAACTGTCAGAGGCAAAGCACTTCCATGCTCTGTGCCTCAGTTTGCCGATAAATAAAATGTGCGTGAAAATTGTATATTCCAGTGAGAAACTGGATGCTGTTAAGGTTTGATAAATACTTGTAAAGCAGTTTGTGTGCCCGAATGGTTACTTTATGGAAATAAGGTATTTTTAACAGCAACAACTCCAGCTTTGCTGGTGTTTTTTTTTGTTTGTTTGTTTTTTTTTTAATCTAGAACAACTGCACACACTTCAAAAGTCAACAAAGTCTGACTTTAGGAGGCGCAGTACTGGGCAACAGCATCTGAGCTGTTACTCAGAGTACTCCAATGTAACTACATCAATTTGCAAGAGAAAAGATTTTAATTCTGTGGAAATGTTCCTAACTCACAGGTGACTTTAAAAAAGCATGGAGAATAAAAAAAGTCTATGCCTATGAAATTTTTTCAACAACAATATAGTCGCACATAATACTACATTAAGCCAAGCAATTGAAAGCATTCTTAGCAACTACTATGTAAAAAGGTCATTGCTATATATATTGGTAATCAGCTCCTGTTCCTTCAGAAATTTTCTTTCTGGTGGAGGTGCATTTCCAAACCTTCTCACATCTTGTCTACTGACACCAAAAAAGAGGAGCTGCGCATTCCCCACAAAATCAAAACAGTGCATCATGCATGCTGGTGCAGGCAGCTCATGCTCACTGTTAGCCCTGCTGATCACACCACACACCAGGTATGAACCCCAGTATAACTGCGCGAGGTTGGTCACACTACACCAGGGCTGCATCCGGTCCAGAAAATATCCAACCACAAAGCTGGGGCAAGCTTTTGGAGCGCTGGAGAGACGAGCATCCATAAGCACCGATGTACTAGTGGAGCACAGGAGACAAGCCGGCCTTGGCAGGGAAGGATGATCTGATAAGACAGTTTCCATCTCAGATTTCTTCAATCTGAGGAGATCCTGAGCTCATGACCAGACCTTTGGCCCTCACTCTAAACTGTTGCATAATACAACACCTGGCACAAGATACTGATTTTCAAAGATCTCTAATTTGAAGGAAATCCCTCAGAATCCCTCTCAGAATGCCAGAGGTAAACAGTTTGTTCAAGACTTCTGCAGCTCAAGCAAACTGGCACAGAGCTACCACTGAAATCCCTGGACCGTGTTGCACAACAGGAGACGTGCCTTGGAAGATTAGTATTGCTTCATACCACTGGGGTCACTACCTAGAGATAAGTCATCCGCCGGCTTTGCTGATTGCAGAAAGATGGGTTCGAGGATTTCTGAGGACTCTTTTTTCCACTGGAGTGAGCCTCAGTAGTTTTAAAAACTATGATATTCTATTAGCTTTGCTCCTAAGGGACAGGGGGAATACATCACAGGTTTTGATAGCCTGCGCTTTTACCTATTATTAACACCCACATGTCAGGTGAGAGCACCTACAAACCATAATCATAACTCAGGGCTCCATGGTACAAAGTGCTCTGGGGGATAAAGCAAAGCTTCCCTATGCCCAAGTGCTAGCAGTCTTTGCACTATAGATGTTGTACCGCTTGCCCTACATGTTCTTACCATCAAATCCATCTATTCCCTCAACACATGATGTGCCTGACCTTGTATGCCACCCTAGGAGTTTTGCCTAAATAAGGACCGAAGGATCCGTCCTGTTGCAATTCCTTTCTGCACAGGCAGCAGAATTATATGCAGCTGGGAGATGTGGCAAACAGTGAGCAGATACACTCTGCTCCTTGTTTAGATACAATTGTGGACAACACAGATTTCAAGCTTAATTAGCAACGCCGAGGAAGCTGTTAGAGAGGCATTTCAAACCGCTTGCAGTTTAAACTGATTAGAACTTTGTGCAAACAAAACAAGATTGTGTAGCAAATTGTTAGGCTAAAATTCAAGTCAAACTGAACCGCATCAAAGGAAATACAAAGAAGTGACTATCGGCAAGAAGTGGGCTTTCTTCTGTTCTTTTGGTAGAGAATTTAATTTCATAGCCTTTAATAAACCTGATGCTCCAATCCAAGCTTGCCACTCTGGCAAAGAGCTTAACCAAAATGACACTGGAACTCATAGCTGGCAGACCGAAGAGACTATAAATTGGTCAAATCTGGGCAGAATACAAGAAAAAAAATATTCAAAATTCCATTCAATCTTCCTGTTTTAGAATTTTGATGTAACTGACCATTGACATGGAAATGTTATCTTGACCTTAACTGCTAAAGCTGACTTGTGGAGGAAAAAATGACTGACTCTGTGACATTTCGGTGGTTATTTATAGTTCCCCTCACCCTCTTCTTTCTTGGTATTTTTATATTAGAAATGAATTCTCGCCTACCATGCTTTTCCTGAAGGACTGTCTAAAAAGCGCAAGAATTTGAGACATAAAAACCATCAAGAAAATGGAATATTGTTGATTAACATGGAAATCAAATTTTAGTTGGAAACTCTGTCAATAAACTAGCATCCAGCAAAGATGAGGGTTTTTTTTTTGGTTACAGATTGAACACCACCAGTCTTTTAACTATAACCTGTTTAAAGCTGGCATTTTATGCCTTCTGTGCTCTCCAAGAGAGGTTTCCTAGAGAAACCAAGGGAAAGGACAGGGCTACTACTGAGGAATCTGGGTACTTCTGAAGTTTATAGAAATAAAAGGCAAACCCCTTCCCCTTAACTCCTCGAGAATAAAACCCCCTCATCCTTCTAAGCCCCAAGGAAAGGCACACAACCCAGCTTCCCCTGGTTATTTCAAGTCACAGGTAAGGGCATCTCTAAGTTCCTTCTAATAGCTACCAAAGGTTAAATATTTCAGCTGAGTATCAGTTTAACAGCTCCCCCTCACCAACTAAATTGCTCAAGCAAAGCGAATGCAGAGCTTCTCGTCTATGTCCCATACATGTCACCAGTGAAAGCTGTGTTTTCTAGTGGCAGGGGCAGAGCACTGGAAACTAAGGGTGCTTGGTTTCTGTCCTTGGGTTCACTAGTGACTTTTTCTGAGAGTTTCATATCATTATTTTCCACCTCTGTGCTTCACATTAGCTGTGGAGTGGGTTTAGTAAGGTATTGGGAGGCCTGACGTGCTCTGACAGAAGTCAAGTCTCTATTACAAACACCAAAGTTGGCACTAGAACTACCAAGTCATCAACAACTCCCCAAACTGATCCAAACCAAAAACCAAGCGAGAAGGTAATGAGATTTTGCAGAGAATTTCATGGAGCTTTCACTGAAACACCTTTTGAGTGCAAGATAATTTTTCAGTGTATATGTGCAAGTTGTGAAATACAGGTCATGGCAACAGTTCAGCATAAAAATAGCTGCTTTTCATAGATAATGTAATCCAGCATAAAGCTTGGAAAAAAAAACAAAACTCACAGCACTTGGATGCTGCTGCTACCCAAACTAACAGTGAGAACATGACTCTCCCAAATCCCTGATGTGTTTCTTAAAGAGATACCAAATGTATTTAAGTCCCTGATGTCACAAGAACATGTTGGAGCCTTTAAGGCAATGGAAGACTTATTTGTGCCTGGAATACGAGGACTCAAAACCCTGTGGGTACTCTGAGGTCCTTCCAAAGGGAGGGGAAAAGGTGGTTTCTTGTTTCGCACGGAAACCCTCCCGAGTGAAATGCATATTTTAAAGACTCTGGAAGAACACTGGGCAGGGACCACAGGCAACCAGCACTGGCCACTGTCAAGAATAACAGAAAGCAGAATTTAGTGAGTCAATGTAAGGCAAGAACTGTGTTTCTATACTGTTTCCCCTCTACACCAAGACCAGGAATTTATGGGGTTTTGGGGGCCAGGATTTCTACACAGGCTTGAACTGATTTATCCTCTGGAGTGACACCCATTTCTCTATCTAGAGTCAGACTCTAATTGGAAATAAATGCAGACTGCTGAGTAAGTCCGGGGCCAAATATATCACCTAGCAGGTACTGGGATTATTTTTAGATGCAAGGACATCCCTATTCTTTTCATTCAGATGACCTGGATGTTTGCTTCACTTCCTGGTCTGGAGAAGCAAGATTAAGCCACCTGCTGAGATAAGAATGACAGAGAAGGAAGGGATACCAAAAGGGAAAATAGAGACAAGTATGTAAGAAGAATCCAGACAAGGCATGGTACAGATAGGAGAACTTCCCAAAGAAGTCAAGTGAGATGTAAGAAAAGTGAAAATCCATCTGCTTTCTAGCTGGAGAGTGATGTTCCGCCCTGAGAACCCATCCATCACCTACCTTCCTCCACTATGAGATGATCCCATCCACAGAAAGACAGAGAAGATAATTTACATCAGCCCCTCTGCCCCTCCAGCCCACCTCCAAGGTGTTTTTGCTAGAACTCAGCTTGACGTACAGTTGGGAGAAAAAGGATGATACATTATTCCTTCTAACCTTACAAACTGATCCCCACACTACAGACCAGATCCTTCCTGGAACAATGTGTGAAAAGCAAACCAGAAGTTTTGGGCTACTCTTTTGTTCAAGACACTGTGGTGGGACTGTTGGGCAGAAGATTCCTTGCAACACAATTGCCTACCTAGTTGATCTAACTTCTTGGTACTGTTCTTTTGCTCTCAAACTAGAAAAATTAAAGACTCCTTGTGGAAAAAAAGTTTTCTTATTTTGGACAGACAACATGGAGACTTGGACACAGAGATCTTGAATGGCAAAACCATCGGAATGCAAATAATAACATCATGGGCTCAGAGTTGCCATCATGAGCAGATAGGCATGTCTGAGTAGGTGGTAGGTCTCTGGTGTCAGCAGGGTTAGTCAAGGATGTTCAGAGCAGGAAACATGCACTCTAAAGTAATTTCTTTCCCCTTCATCACCACAAAAAATTTTGGATTAATTTGGAATATGAAGGACACTGGTCTGAGCTGTCGGGAAGGTTTATGTCAGAGCAAAGACAACCAAAAATCAAGCTGACAGTTGGCATTTCTTTACCAGTTTTTTTACATCACTTGAGGAGGCTGCCCTGGATGTCACTTAAAGTTGAAAAGCACAGCCACTGACTACTGTGCTAGTCAACTGTCAGTCCCTAATATATACTAACCAGATTACTCCCATGTTTGTGAAAGCAACACCAAAGGCTTTCAGCCAAATATTACATTTAAAAAGAGAAACAACACTTGGGAAAAAACAGCAAACCCCAAATGTGAATGGAGCTTTTGAAAAGAAGAAGAGATTCACTTGGGCACACACAGCAGTAACACAAATTCCACAGTCTTGTGACAGCGCTCGAGAATCAACAAGCAAAGCGGAGCAGTAACGGAAGGAGAAACCAACTTGTCCAACCTCACTGTTTTCCTAGTGACACAGTTACATAAGAAATGTGCATTTATATAAACACACTGAATGTATAATAGATATTATATAACATATCCATTCTCCAGTCGATAGCGTCCTCTTGGTATATGGACTCTCAGGCAGAAATCACAGTGGTTATGGAATACAGAAGAAAAAATAACATTATTCCAGGATCATTTTGTTCTGTAACTGTTCCATTCTGTTATGGCAATTTTCTTTCCATAACAGTGGAAAAGACCATACTCTAGTGCTTCACACAGTATTTTAAAAGGTCTGAGATCACCTGCACCAGTGGTTGTTTCTCATTAACAGAACTGCTGAATTGCTCATCTCCATCCTAATACAAGTTACTTCCAATTTTCCTTTCTGAAGACCAGAAATTGCCATTGCCCCAGCAAGAACATCTGAACACCCAAAGTAATCTGACCCTTGCGTTTTGCCAAGCAGCTCACGCGAAGAAAACTAGTATGGCCCACATCTTTCCATAGCTGCTGATTTAATGGACCTACTAGGAACAGAAGGAAAGGCCATTCTTCATCAGGCTCTAACTATGGACCAGATCCAGGTACAAAGGGACGAGACAGGTCACTAATAACATGCGGCTCATGTATCTGATCGATCCAGCTAATGCAAGCAGTCTGAACAAGTGCTGATGGTCTCCTAATGAAAGAAACACATTTTGTTGTGGGCACCATACTACCCTACTGCGCAAAGTGGTCCCTCCCCACACGCACTGCCACACCACCTTCCAAAGAGGTGGGAGAGGAGGACAGAGGGACAGGGAGTGGCAGGGAAGGGTGGGGAGCAAGGAAGCAATCTAGGACTTTCTGAGTCATCCTCTTTTTCCGGGTTTGCTGCTGGGGCAGCATAGCCCAACTCTGCCCTACCTGTAAGTTTTCCTATGGAAAAGTTAACGTTGGCTCCTTCACATGCAGTGCGAGTCCAGCGAGCATCCTCCTGCCAGTTCTGCAAGGGCAGCTAAGGAGTCTTGCTGGAAATCTGGCCCCGGAGAGAAACAGCAGTGGAAAGCAGCCATTTCAGAAGCACATTATTAAGCCATCAGACCAGTAGCTACAGGATCCCCATGGAAAAGTTGATCCAGGCACTTTGTATAATTACTTGAGCCCTCCCAGAGTCATTTATTCCCCTTTGTGGTTGGCAGGGAAAGTCAATATCTTCTGGAGCTGCAAAGTCATAGTGCTTTTTAAGAAGCCAGGTTTGTAGGTGAAGACATTTCTTTGCAAAATCTTTGCTTGAGTATACTGTTCAGCAGTGATCCAGGCTTTTTGCAAAGCTAATGCAGCGAGTTCAAATGAGCATGGCATGCAGACAGGTTTAAGCTTTCCATTTGCTTTACCTACATATGTTTTAACACTCACGTTTTCAGATGAAGAGGCATAAAAATAGCTTAATTGTGCATATTGCCTACAGTACTGCTGGACTCCACCTGTGGGAAGGAACTGGAGTTTAAATTTTATTAAAGTTGCACATGTTTCCAGGAGGCTGCTAATTATCCTGCATGTTTTATACAGTATTTCTGGCTCCGGGGTCTTTCTGTACTTTTCTGAAAGAAACCCAACACAAAAATATTTGAGCTGAGATCTGGAATGCGTGACTGAAAACCAGGCACTCACTCCAGGGTTCATCTGACCCCACATATCCTTGTTCTTACCAGGCGCTGGGAAGCGCTTTGAGATCTGCTGGTGAGAAAATACTGACTGGATACCAAAGACCTGTATTTCCAATTTAGTTCTCCTGCTTCCATGAACTTTAAACTCAACTGTTTGCCTGGCATCCCTAGGACTACAGCTGGATATAGAGCTGGTCTTTTCAGGGCCTGATGTGTGAATTAATTCACTTCGGGTACAACCCTCCTTTTAACTACCAGTCGCTCACAGTCACACACTGCAAAGTGTCCTCAGGGATGGGGTGTTCTATATTTCAGGGTGGTTAATTCAAACCGCCTTTTCTTGAAGACACTCCATGCCTGCAGCTTGAGTCGGGGTATGTTCAGCGTCTTGGAAAAACAAAACCAAACAAAGCAGCCCATAGTCTCTCACGAAGACAAACCACAAGATGGTTATAAAGAAGGCCAATTTTTGAAAACACCAGCTTTTACCTCTTCTGACCTAGATGGCTGACCACCCCAACCACCACCTCTAATTGCTTTACTTGTACTCCTTGAACAAAGGCAGACAAATTTCCAGTGGCCATAAATCATCATTCTTCAGTGGTATCAGCTGGAGTTACTGACATCTGGACCTGCCATGGCATTGGTGTAACAGGACAAACATGTTAGCTAGTGCCATGTATGGGACACAGAGATCCTGCCAGCATACGATGTGCATGTTTCCCCATCTTCTCACCACGCCTGGGCTCTCTGCTCTCTTTTGGGAACGTGACAAAAAGAAAACAAAATGAGGCACCACTCCTTCTACCCCAAATCCACAGTTCGTGAGGTCCTTGGCGCTATCACAGCATTGTTTCTGTGCAGAATCCCTGGCAACCGATCCACTTATGATTTTTTTATGCTTTACAGGTTTGACTAAACCAGGACTTCCATGACAGTGTCCAGGCCTAGTCTGAAGACACCAAGAGATGAAGACTTATCGCTTACCAGCCTTTTGTTCCAGTAGTAACCAGTCATACTGTTAAACTGTTTGTCCCATTTCTACTGCGAGTGTGTTTGGCTGCTGCTTCCACTATTGTTCTGCCTTTCACCACTATAAAAGTTTCTTTCTTAGTCAGTACTTTGCCTTATACACTACATCACACCACCTCTGAGAAGCTAAACTATCTATCTGAACTCACTTTAAAGTGTTTTTTCTCCTACGTTTAGCTCTTCTCTTCACCTTCAGTCTTTCAGTGTCCTTGTAAGGAATGGATGGCAGATCAGACAGGGGATTCTGCTCCCTCATCAACACTGAACTTAATATAAAACCACTCTTCCGCTTAGTCTTCCCCAGTCTTTGCAAGCGGGCCTTTTGCAAGGGCTGGTATCAGCCCTTTTTGTTACAACACTGGAAAAGCTGGCTGTACAGAAAGCTCTGCTCCTTCCAAGAGGAAGGCACTTTGCAGGATGAGCCTCCAGCTGTAGACAGAGCTGCTGTGCCAGATTTTGTTCTTGCACAGGTAGATGGCCTCACGGTTGGGTGCATTAAACCAATTTTGCCCAAATGAGAGTAAGTCCAGGATGTTCATCAGTCCGTGACCCTCCATCCTACTGCTCTGACATCTTACTAATCCACTAATTTTGTCAGGAGTGGTTTTTTTTTTTCCTTTGTTGCTAATAACAGATTACAGATAAGCATCAAGTACCATCAGACGTAACACCTTTACAGTATCGCACCAGGAATCTATTTCAGCCATGCTCTTTCACATTATTTCTCTTGTAGGGACAATTGCACTGACCCCAAAGATGTGGCTGGGGGACAAATGGTTTATCCCAGGCTGTCTGGTTACCATACAGGGAGTCTTAAGCAGAAGCCATTAATGAGCTGTGTGATTTAATGGCATTTCAGGGTTTGTATAATGTGCGGTAGTTACTCCACATGTCTCTATGAAATAAAAATTTCACTGTATAAACGGTTTTGCAGAAAGATTTAAGAATTTCTTCAAGAGGAAGAAAAAATATCTTACCTCACTGCAAGTAAAAAAAAAATTGCTAATCACCCTGTCAAGCGCCTGGAGAGCAACAAGTTGACACTGGTTACTATTGTGTAAGTGATAGTTGCATTTAGGCATGTGAGTGACAACTTTTTCAAAGCTAGTGGTCAAGCTTACTTCTGCAACAAGGAAAGGACTCAAAATCACCAGGCAGAGATAATCCTAGGGCTGGAAGCATGGACAGAGCTTGCAGACTGACTATCCCCCAAAAGACAAAACTGAAGTATAAAGGAAAGTGCATTCCCAATGCCAGACCTTTCACAAACAGAACCAGGAGAAACAAATGTAGAAGATCCCTGGGGAAGAAACTGGGAAGCATCTGCCACAGCCAATACAGAGCAAGGGGAACCTCTGAAATGAAGCTAAGTACAAGGTAGTTTTATGCATCTATAACTCCATTTCTGTAAGCTGCAACTTTATAAACCCTTTTAATTATTCAGTGTCTTTTGGATGTTACAGTTATTTGCTGTAACCTTAACTCAGCTTGAATTAATGGTGATATTACATTAAGGTACTTAAAGCAGAGTACCGGGAGCCCCTAGCAATGCCCTCTGTCAATAATACACTGCTGCAGACAAGAGAACGTGTTTTCTACAAGCTGCTTTGGCTAGCCTTGGAGATAGTAAGATGAAGAAGAGAAATCCAGCAAGGAAAAGCTCCCAGCACCCCAGGAGCGCAGCCATCCAGTCAGCTAAGCACTCTGAAGTCACTCCATGCAAGTTTCAACGACTAACATCAACATGTTTCTCAGGGACATAAAACTGAGGTACAGTGAAGCAACTCAAGCTGAGCAAAAAATAGACATAAGGCAGCAGAAGAATTCAGAGTAGGAGCAGGGGCAGTGAGACATGGACCCAGGACTGTGTTCAAATAGCTTAGCCCCAGCTACTTGAACCAGAGTTCTCGTTTCCTTCCTCCTGCTTTAGGTCACTCTCAGCAGCTTTGGTATGCTTGGGGCCAGCACAGAGACCTGCTGGATTATGGATCTAGGAGCTAAGGGAAGCATTGACCCGAAGGACTGGCAGGCACCTGAGTGGACATAATGATGCTCTGGGCAGGAGGAAGAAAAAGCCATTTCCCAGCTGGCTCCCAGAGCCCAGACATTACAGAACACAAGAGGTGACTCAAGCACCAGGAAAACATTTTGGGGGAATGTGAACAGAAAACCTCAGGGTTGAATGCAGCTCCAGCAGCCTCACTATGCCTCCCCAAATAAATGGGGTCGCAGAGGGGCATAAGGTAGCTCATCTCCCCATATATACCCCATATGGGGTAAAAGCAGCACTACAGAGCCACCTTCCCATGCTGGGACCTCCTCCCTGTGAAGCACACCAGGAGTCCCTTCTTTTGGCAGCCTTGTGAAGGGCTGGTTACATTTTCCTCTCCCCTTCCTACAGGTGCTACCATTTGGCACATAAAGCTGACATAGCTGCACGTACACCTGAGCTTTGTAAATCCCATGTAGGAACGCGCTAGCTCAGACGTGCAAGATGAATTCAAAGCATAATAGAAGAAGAGCAACATAAGTAGACCCCCATTTTTCAAATCTTTGACAAGGATTTCAGAGGGCAGGGTAGCCACTACTCTCTGTTTTCACATGCCAGGATATTTTCCAAAATGGCTTGTGCTTTAGATCCCGCTCACTTACTAAAAAAAGAGGTATTTTTCACCAAAACCTGCTGCAAAAGAAATCTATGTGCAGAAAGGGGAAGCTGCACCTTGCAGATATACACAGCTGAAGATCTTTTATGTAAGACTCCCCCTGACCGTGTGGAGAGCTGTTAAGATGTCAGATCATGGTTTGTTGCTCTCAGGGACGCTGCTGCAGCACTCAGTCAGAACAAGTTTACGTCTTGGAGGAATTAATTTGTCTGAATAATGTCATCCTGGTTAAACAAAATGCTAGGGAAAATACTGCAGCATTCTGGTGCACCTCCCTGAACTGATGCCTATATATGGGGATTAGCCAGCGTGAAAGGGATCCTGCTGAGTCAAACTGGATTATAGCAGTATTATTTTATACAGACAGAAAAGAAGGGGAGGGAGGGAGGAGCTAGGGAAACCTTGCAAAAATATCAGCTGTTTGACACGTTAAAGCAAACAGCACAGATGCGAAAATGCTGCCTGCTTATACAAATGCACCAGAGCCCCGTCAGCTGGCAGCAGCAACCAAAAATAAGTTTTTAGCCCTGCAGACAATCCAGCTCCCAGAAAGCAAGGTGGACTCCAATCCTTTCCCGGGCATCAGGAGATGCGTTGGCTGTGTTCCCACCAGGCACCAGCGCCATGGCAGCACCCCGGTGGTGGTGATGTTCCTCACATGGGAGGGATGTCCCAGAGAGCCTCGCTAGGCCTGCCTAATTGCTTAAACAGCACGTAAGGGAGCAAACAGGCTTGCAGACTCAGCTCTTGGAGCCCTTGGGGAGCTGGTGCAGATGGCAGGAAGGGAAAACATGTAGGCTTTCAATAAAGTCCCTGAGGTGCCTCCATTTTTCAACACCAGGCATTCACACAACCGTTTATGCACTGATTGTTCAATGCTGGCTGGGGACTTGGGGCTGGTGGCAAGTCACAAATGGGACATGCCCTTGTACATCTTGTTTGCAGAGCTGGATGTGCAGCGTGTTCTTAGAGCGTGCCTGGAAGGCTGGTCTCCTCTCTCTCCAGCAAACAGCTTGACCTTACAGTGACAGCATCAATTCATCTGCGGGTCTCTCTCTGGCCCAGCAAATATTTACCTGCGCAACGCAGAAATGCTTGCCCAGGAGAAAGCAAGAGCAGTGCAGGGGGGGAAGACTGGGTGCTGCCTTCCACCTCTCACTTAAAATCAGTCCTAAATATCCTACATCTCAGGTCAGTGCTCCAAACAGTGGGACTGTATGAAGGGCCTGAGGGTGAGTGAAGGAGACCCCTTACCCGGATTATGTCATTAAAGAACAGACCCTGCTTAAGCACAGAAGAGCAGCAAAACTCAGGCAGGGGAAGAGGTGGTACTTTTCAGGCCAGAAAGAGATGCCAAATAAGAGGCAAGGCTCGTGCTTCTCTCTTCGTAGTGCTTCTACTCAGCAATGCTGGCCTTGGTGGATCCAAATCCCCATGCCTGCTCCTCCTGGGAAGTATGAGAGCCTAAGTGTGGTGGATTGTGCTAAAAGTTGTGCTTTGCAACACTGAGCTGAAGAGCACTGTGGTAGCAGTGGAAAAACACTCCTTCATCCTCCACTGCCCAATGCCAGAATATCAAATGCAATACTAGGCTAGCCAGCGCTTACAAACACATGGTTCAAAGGGAAAATTCAAATGGATTTGAGTCATGGGAGTACAAAAAAAAAAGGACTCTCAAAAAACAAATAGAACATATCAGTCATGTTGTAACTTAGAAAGCCAAAGTTTCCTCCCAAAGCCAGCAGGGAAACAGTTTCCAAGATTCCAGGGCGCATCTCTGTCTGGAGCTAATATAGACATTTTTTAAATCCAAGTTTCAAGCCCAGTAAAATCCACGTCTGACAATAAGAACCCCTCCTGGCCAGCCAGCCAAAGAAGTCACACCACTCCTCCTCAACCCACCTCTTCCCCCCAGGTAGCATTGTAGCCCATGCAGCTGCACCCCTCTAGCATCGCCATGCCCATCGTGGTGCCCACCGCAATCTCCCTTGGAGCAAGACCCTCTTCCACCCCCTTTTCGCAGTTGGCAGTATTAGCCATGTGCTTTTCCAAGCGGGGAGCTGGAGCAATCTGGGAGTCCATGGTGGGAGGACAGGTGCAGCCCTGACCCACATCTTCCCAACAAGCACTCCCATCCCTTCCCTGCCCCAGCACATCCAAGGCATTTGCTTCATGCTGACCTCAGCTGGAGCTGCAACAAGACCTCTCTCCTGAGCAGCCTCTCCGCTCGTGTCTCACATCTCAAAGAAACGGCAGTTTGGGGCTGGTTTTGCCCTCCAGTTGAGGAGGATTCAGAGCCCAGGTCACGTATTGCCAGGGCCTGTTTCCTAACCACATACATCTCATAAAACAGTCTGGGCATACTGCACCTCCACTTTCTTTTCCTGGCTCTGTCAAAGAAAATGGTCAGAACTGCCTTTTCTGGTGGAGCCAGCCCTGAACGAGGGTGAATTAGAGCATGACTAAACAACCAGGCCAGTTGGGAGCTATAGGTGGAGGAAAAACTACTTTCTAGGTACTCAGATGAGGCTTGCCTTAAATACACCACACAGAGGTGACATGGACACTGGGGTGATTGCAAGAGGGTTGTAGGTAGGGCTGGTGAAAATATTCTTCCCTGAGAGGTACCAGCAAGACTGAACCATCAACTCCCAAGAGGCATGCACGTCAGACCAAGCACGTGGCTTGTAGCTAGATGAAGTTATCTGCGATGAATCCCACCACAGGCATCAGAACCATTTAACAGAAATCCAGTTGTCTCCAAATCAGACAAAAAAAATGTGCTCCCTTAAAGAAATAGTAGTAAAAAACAAAACACCCCCCCCCAATTCCCTGTGTGTAAACATCAACAAAAACTAAGTTGTTTAATACATTTTGCAAAAGTAAAACCAGAATAAATGCTTTGCCTCCAACACATAAGGAACATATTATTACCACATTGTCTTCAGTGATTATTCAAGCAATGCATTTAAACATCCAGGGAGAAGAATGTTTGCTAAAATATTGTTATGTAACACAGGGAAAATGACTAATTCTGCCCTTGATCTTTTCATATTTTGCTCCAAGTAAGAGTCACTAGATCTTATTCTCTGGTCGAAGCAGCAGCGCAGCCAAATTCTGACCTGATTCCCCCAGTGGCTTTTACAGTGGGCCGATTCTATCCCCTGCAGCCGAGTTACTCCAGACATACTGAGCATAACTGGCTTCTGAATCAGTCCTTCAGAGCTGCGCATTTCCAAAGACAGGTGGAATAAACAGTGCACATCCCTCCATGCTCCCTGCTGACAGAGGTCAGAGATCATTTACTTCCAGTTCCTCATGACTTGCGTGGAGTCTGGAGCCTTATGCATATGCCATGCGGGGACGACTCCATTGAGCACTCATAAGTATACTTTAGCAACTGCCAGTTCATGGAGTGGGTTGGCTACAGAAATTCCTCCCTTTTCCTCACAGCAGATGAAGAAGTTATTGAAGATCTGTCCTGTGGATAACGTTATTTCCAGTTCTTTTGCATCAAGAGCACGTATAAAAGACAAATAAACCTGCCTGATCTTACAGACATCTACTANAAAAAAAAAAAAAAAAAAGAAATTTGAGATTTATAAACTTTCAATAAGCTGTGACCAAATCCAATGTGTATTGGAGTGAAACCTGTCCCGTGTACACAGAATGAAGATGACACTGACCCTGGGGGTATTCTCAGAAGGGGTGTAGCTAGGGCTTGGAAAAAATATCTCATTTATAGATTCAGAAGTGCCCGTGACTTCCCCTACCAAATGGAAACTTCCATGGGAAATGTCTCATCCTGCCACACTTTTGAGAAGCAGCTTTTCACTAGTGGGGAGAACAGAAGAAAAAAATTTGTTCTAAGGGTTTCCTTTCAAAGCTTTTAGATTCCATTCTCCAAAACACGTGATTAAGATTTGCCTTTTGGGGGATAAGTGGGGTGAAAACAGCAATTCCCAACCATCTTCAGCTGAAATCCATTTCTTGTGCAACAGTACACGTCCCTAAGTCACTGGAGAGGCAGCGATGGGTTTTAGCTCTCACAGGGCTGTGTTGCCCCATCAGATGATGTGGCTTGCGTATCTGCAGTCCTCATCAGGCTGGAATTGTGTTTTTATCCTTCCTATAATAACCTCCAAGTAGGAGTATAATGCTCTGTATGTGATGGACTGCACAAGTCGTAGGTCTTGTTTAGCTTAGAATTAAGAGGCAGGAGAGGTACTGAAATCAAGTGTTTGGGATTTATTCAGATATTCCCACGGCTGGAATCCAGTTCCTTGGAGCTGACCATATAAACTTCTCCCTGTTTTCCTATGGGCTTCCTCAGATCGAGGTTCAACAGCACTCATGAAGCTCTGTCACTGTATTGACCTGTACCAGTGAGATTTACCCATTTTGCCACAGAGGCCCTAATTGTCACCCACTGAACACCTGCTACAGCACTTCTGTTATTTTTAATTAACAACAGCCAAAGTAAAGTTACCAACTCAGTCCTCAGTGAGTTTGACATGAATCTATGCTCCCTTAGTAACAGCTAGGTCTGCTGGAAGCGGAGGAAAATGCATCACCCTGCTAAGGGATAGCAAGGCAGAAAGCCCCTAACCATAACAGAAAATTTCAGAAGGCAAGCAAGGCTTCTTCTCCAGCTAGAGCACCAGGGCTTATTTTGCAATTAAGAAAGAGAAGATAAAGGGACAAGTGAATTTCCTGCTGTGATGGGGCATTTGCAATAGAGTCCCTATAACTACATCTTGTTCCTAGCGGTACCAATCTACAGTGCTGGGTTATTATGTAGTGTCTTGGACTGCTTGGAGGTAATAAGCATTCACTGAAAATGGACTGCTATTAGCCACCGGCAAAAGCTGATTATAATAGTGCCAGCACTGGAATATGTTTTCCACCCATTTACAAGAGGAGTAAAATAACAGGGGGGGGGGG
>VZSZ01001260.1:385945-468377 GCA_013398815.1 Ibidorhyncha struthersii | reverse complement strand
GGGGGGAATCACATTTGCCAGTGTTTGGAGCGTAGTGTGCTCTACATACAATTATCGAGAGAATGACAGGAAATTGACCCATTTACTCAGAAAAGTTCCTATCGTGTTCTGCACTATTTCATTTCATGCCCATTTGAGAACAAGTCATTTCTCTTCAGGGCAGAAGATAAATTGTCAGCTCGTACACACATCTCTTTTCATTGCCAGGCACAAAAATATCACAAAGAAACATTTCCCTGCCCTCTGCTTAATTTTCTTCTTCTTCTTCATCTTCTCTAATAAATGGTGCTAACTATAAAAGTCAACGGACTGTAAATAAACTCAATTCTATTCTTACCTTACCTTATGATTGATTTCTGGACATAATGTATTCCACCCACAAGGTCTCTTGTCTGATTCAACTGCTCTTCTCAGTACCAGAGAAAAATCAGATAACAACCTCGGTGGAATAGCTTTATGTAAAAACAGAAACATTTGGCAACTACAGTTTTCTTAATGGCACATTGTAATACATGCAACACTGCATTAGGGCCCAGCAGACAGGCTTTGTGTCAGTACCGAGGGCCTGTGTCCTGTGGTGGGAGTCTTCTGAGCAGGGTCTTCGCCATGCATTTAGACAAAGGTGCTGCCAGCGTTGCCACTACAGAAAATGCAGCGTGAAGTGGGGCTCGGGTTATGGTGGGCACGTGTGCGACATGTGCGGGGAAGCCTAGCCACCTTCCCAAGCTCTGCCCTTGGACTTAACCTGTCATTTGACCCAACCACTTCTCTCACTCGGAATGTGCTTGACAAAGAGGGCAAGAGCAGAAATTGGATCACCTTAATAGAAAATTCACATGAAAAGAAGAAGCCAAAGACCTGAAGACAGCAAGGTCCAGAGGGAGAGGCAGAATGTGTGGGTAAGAAGAAAAGAGGACATCATGGAAACATCCCTATTTACATCTACATCCTGAGCTCAGGTTTCTAAAGAACTGAGCTTGCTGTCCCTGCTGCTTTCAAGGGACAATGCTCAGTCCTAGTTGATATCAAGGACATCAGTGCACACAGAATTAAATGGCATCCCCAATGAAAGCGCCAGTAGTCTGGGTCTGCAAGCAGAGCGCAGGTGCCTTCCATGCTGTACGACAGGAGAACTGCTAATGTAAGGGTGAGCCTCGGGCACAGAACAGCCAGCATGGCAGTAATTTTGTACTCCCAAGCTCCAGCCATATCCTTCAAACACCCTTCCAGTCCTCACCTGTTTGGTGGGGTTTTTGGGTTTTTTTTTTGTTTGTTTGTTTGTTTGTGTTTTTTTCCCCCCTTCTCCAGTTTCCTGAGGTTTAAGTTAGAGCAGCCTGGCAAAACCCAAGTTCACATCACCTTTCCTGCAGCTGGCGTGCTGGCCAGCACAGCCCTGCTTACCCTCCCAGCCCTTGCTCTGCGGGGTCTAACCTCCTCTTTTGTATGTCTGTAGTGCATACAGTGCTGAACACACTGTTCATTTGCTCTAGGACTTCATATTCAATCTGATCACTCACCAGAGTTCTTTCACCTGGATATTAGCCTCCCTGTGCTCTTCCATCCTGGAGCATCATTGCCAGGACTGAAAGTTACCAACCATTTGGAGCAGGAAATGAGATGGGGAAGGGAGCCCAGAGTCAGCACCAGCCTCAGTAGTTGCAGCACTTCAATCTTAGACTGAGAGCAGCAAAACTCATGTTTTGCACAGAAACCAGTCATGGGAAATGTTATTCTGACCACAGTTTTGACTATGATGGAGCTATGCAGAATATGAGCTTGGGAAGTGTCTCGCAAAGTAAAGAGCCTTTCTTCACAAACAAGCAAAATTTTCAAGGCTTTGCTAATTCACACCGAGACTACTCTCCTCCCACTCCCCCCAAAAACCCCAACTGTTCCCCAGTTAGAAGGGGTTAGTGGAGTAACAAAAGGAGGAGTTTCCAGGTCAAGAATCATTTGGAAATCATAGCCAAAACCAAATTGTTTGGGTCTGCTCTTTGTCCCAGGGAAAAGCTGTTTGCTGCTGCTTAGTACAGAGCGCAGCTGCCTCTGAAACCCAGAGTCTGCATATGCCTACAGGTAATGTGAAAAAGAGGGAGAGAGAAAGAAAACAGCTCTCTGCATCTCAGTGAGAGGGTTGTTCCTCTCTAGCTGACAGCATGGACCTTCGGACCTGTGTGAGAGAACAGCAGAGTGTGTTACCTGCTTGGGAATAGGGCTGCTGTTCCGCCCTGTGAGGGCGGCCGGATTCGCTCAACTCCCTAGAAAAACAGTGAAAGCACTAAGAGACACTTTTACCTTCCTGTCTTCATCAGCTGAGGAAAGAATTTCCTGTGGCTAATTACACATTTTAGCACCAAGATAGTGATTGTCCTCTAACTGCAAACATCTGCCTCCAGCCTGGGGTAGAGCCCAGCTCTGACCACAGGGCCTTGGGCACCGGCATCTGGCGGCTGCAGGACAGGATGGCGGTCCCTCACCTCCTGCCCAGCAATGCCGACGCAGTGATGGGAATGTGAACCTTGCTGAAATGGGATTCAGCACCAGAGGTGCCAGCTGCTGACTGTACAGCCTCCCGGTACATGCCAGCCCCATCCAGTCCTCCTCCCAGCCACCCTCCTTGCTTGCTCAAAGCCCACCCAGGAGGCCTTTGGGTCTGCTAGTTACCAGGAGGAGCCGAGCTCTTCCCTTTAAAGCCAGACTCAAAGCCCACCAATCCACATATCTGTGGCAGTTTTTCCACTAATGGGATACGGCTCCACCTTTTAACAGGTAATTGCTTGCTGCTTATGCACAAGCCAGGCTCATTTGGCTCACTCTTGGTTCCTTAGAAGATAACCAGATTCTTCCTAACACTGAGGAAAAGAAGACAGGGCTCTTCAAAAGCATGCCCTGCTCCCTCTCCTTGCTTCCTATTCCTTTGTTTATAAAGGTTGAAGCATGAGCTAAACCTTGACTGCTGCCACAGCCCTGAAGTCACATTGATTCCCATACAAGTGTGACACCATCCATGCAGGAGCAAACTCCCTTGCACACAAGGAAGTTTGCTTCCCAACTCCCCAGCTCACTTCATACATCAATGCTCACCTCTCAACACATTAAAAAAAAAAAAGGGAAGAAAGAAAACAAATACCTTCCTCTGCCAACACATACATGCATACACATGCACAAATATTTTGGAAAAAATGAAGAATCTGTAGATGGAGGGGTTAGTGCCAGATTTTAAAAATTATTAAACATTATGTACAAAGAAAACATAATGAGCTCCTACGGGATGTAGAAAAAATTACCCATGAATGAGGGAAAAATGGATAACCACTCCTGGGTTTGCCACTGGTGAATTATTTAATAATCACTCCCCAGCAGATGGAATATATTTATCCACCCCATTGGAGCACACTTTGCAATTTATTTACACTGCTTTAAAATATGATTATTTATTTAAAAAATAAACAAGGTATTCACAAGGGAAAAGGGAAGTAAACACAAGCTAAAGGGGAGAGAGAAAATGCATCTTTTTAGCTTTTCAGTTAATTTTAGGGATTTTCCACTAAAATTCACATGAATCCTTCTTACTTATTGTCAACTTCAAAAATTTGAAATTGAATACTCTGTTAATGTACCCAGTCTAGATTCCTCACAATCAAGAGGGTCACTTTATGAGATTGGGCGTATGCCTCTTACGCTTTAATTAACCACATTGTCTTGGGTATCAGAAGTCTGATTCAGCTCCCAGTAATATCAAAGAAAACATTCAAATCAGAATCAGTGGGAGCCTACTAATTGGATTTACACGATCAGGTCCCTTGTCTAATCTAGAGTGACTCTACACCTATGGCCCACCAAACAGCACTTAGCCTTGCTATTTAATTAGCTACTTGTTCTAAAAAGCAAAGGGTGCCATTTAGCAAAAATGGAAAATGCAAAAGGTACCATTTAGCACTGTGTAAGTGCACGAGTATACTGCCTGCTCCCAAAATTAAAATAGCAGTTGCAAGCAAAAGGCTTTGCCCGCCTAACAATGAAGTGTACTA
The DNA here is from genome assembly GCA_013398815.1 of Ibidorhyncha struthersii. Lineage (NCBI taxonomy): Eukaryota > Metazoa > Chordata > Aves > Charadriiformes > Charadriidae > Ibidorhyncha > Ibidorhyncha struthersii. Next base: position 464,346 of record VZSZ01001260.1, on the reverse strand, counting down.
CTGATAACTGCAGAGTGATTTGGACAAACATGAGGGAAACTCCACAAGAGAAAGGAATACCTTTCCCCGACAAATGCCAAGTAATTTCAGACAGAATTGAGGCTTCCAGATTCTTCCTGTGCAAGTCTGTGTGTACATACAGGTATACATTGGCCATGGAAGGGTGCACAGAAACTTCACTACCCAGCTGGGTGCAGATGCTTTTAGGAGTCAGAAGTTAACTGGGAGAGATCTGTGTCTCAGGGCAAGAGACAGATCCCACAGTGCAACACAACTTTTCATACTTTGTCTGTACAAAACAAAAGACAACCCCCAGCCCAAAACTGCTCTCCTCTCACCAAAGACTAGTTGCTGTTGGTGAAACCTCTTCAGAGTTCATTTTTCAATAATCCATTGTGATTTTCTTTAGGACCAGTGAAGGTTATTTATAGATCTCAAATATGGGAGAGTCCATGGTGAAACCACCACCACCAGCTACTGGAGAGGCAACACTTTCAAAAGTGACTAAAGTATTCTTTAGTTAGTAATAACAGTTTCAGCCTCATTGTCAAGAGTGGGTTAGCAGACCAAAAAGCAGCAAGTTTCTCAGTCATTTATGTGCTTTTGAAAACGTTTCTCCAGGTCCCAAAGATAATTTTTCTGATACCTAATATAGATAAAAAATGCACATTTTGTAAAAGATATTACCTTAAAAAAAACACAGAACTGATAGACTAAAATCCAACCGCAGGCACAGATGCCAATGGTTTACCAGCTAGCTAGTTCAGTAAAAGGGCTACTCTATAAATAAACTGGTTTAGTGAATGCTATACAAATTTAAAGTTAAAATGAAATACTAGGATACTATTACTTAAAGAGTTCAGACTGAGAGGAGAGCAAATCATTGTGTCCTTCTTGCTAGGAAAGGGCTCAAACATAAGCAAGTCCTCTCTTGAACTGGGAGTGCTGCACTTTTCAACAAGAAAGCCAAACTGACCTCTAAAATCTCAACATCCTGGAAGAGTAAAAGCAAGTCCACTGCATATTATTTCTGGAGAGACAGACATCAGATTTTAAAAATTGCTTCCACCACAATAACTTAACACATGATTACAGGCAGAAGTACAGATGTGCATTTTCTGCTGGGATGCAGACGTTACAGACAAGGGAGCAAAATGCTCCCCTACCCCCTCCCGAGAGTGAGAGATGAAAGTGTCAAACGCCTCATGTGAAGTTATGCACTCATTTATTTTAAAGACAGAAAGGATTAAATACATCTACATAAAGGAAAGAAAAAGTGTTTAAACAACAATAAAAAAAGATTTAGTGGTATTAATAAAGAACTCCCTTAAACCAGCATGTCACCATTAAAGTAATTAATAGGGCATGCAAGACACTTCAGTGGAAAGTGAGCAGTGCTCACATTAGAGCCTTTTAAGTTTTCACATGACCTCAAGACAGACTATGGCATTTCTGTGCAAAAGTACCCTCTAAAACAGAGATGGGGGCATTCAAGTCTATAAAAAAGTGATTTTAAAATTTAACTGATATGGTCTAAGTCTAAAATGCAAAGGTTAAAGGAATATTAGAAGGGCAATAATTCTATCTGATTAAACTTTTATCCGAAGTGACAATAAAATGTTCAAAATGAATTAAGGATTTTATTAACAGATGCGGAAGCTCTATAAAAGAGTTTGAAATCTAAGTAGCAGAGAGAAGAGGTTTTATGGTTTTTAGGTGTTTTTTTTTTTTTTGTCTGGATGGAGGTGATATTGCTATAAAACTTTAATCTTATTGCCATGCCACAGTGAAAGTAAACCTGTCAGAGCTAATATAGGAAATCAGCACTGCTTTCTCTTCCTCCTCTATGTTGTAAGGCCCCCTTTCCAGCATATAAGAAAATGTATAGTCTATGTATGGCATTCATACTATAGGTAACAGAAACATAGACAGGTTATGCGCTGGTGATTCACCTGGACTTCTGCTGGTTGCAGTATTCCCAGGGTGGCAAGTACAGGCAAGTTATATGGACCATTCCAAACGAGTACTGAGCAAAAATTGGTGCTATGCCACCAGGGACTCTTCAGAACATTTCAGCCTTTCCAAAATTGAATTAACTATTTCAGGACTGTTTCAGATATTTTAGTTGTTTATTAGTACCTTTGTGTAGTAAGAGGATCACATGAATTTCTGAGCCCTTGAACAAATGCATTTCAAGACCTTAGAGTGATTAAGTTTAAGCTAGCCGTAAATCTGTGGAACAGGATAAAATACCAGACTTCTGTGAAAATTATTACTAAAAGCAGGGCATATATTACCTAGAGCAGAGCTCAGCCCCACCAGGGAAGTTTAGGCTCAGTAGCATTTGCCAGCCATGGTTTAGGCCATCACTAATTTTTCCTTCTGCCTTGCTGCCGCTAAATTCTGGCAACTTGGTTGCCTTGGTGATGGCTGCAGTGTCTGTGGCAGATGCACTGGAAGACATCTTGCAAAGTGGTTGGGCTTTTGGGGGAACTCTTGAGCCTTCTGCGCATTGGCAGGAGTTTTGTGCTGACCATTCGACCACCCTCCAACCCACCAGTGCCAGCAGCGGGCACAATCTGGCCTCCAACCTGCCCCAGTCCCACACTGCATCCTCCATGCAAGGACCCGGTGCTCAACCTCTCTCACTCCCTGCAAAGCCCCATCATGTGCTACAGCTGTCTGTAGTCACTGCTGAGGAGCAAGCCCAGAAAGCAGCTTCAGGGATGCCCATACCCTTCTTTTGCCCTACGCTACCCATGAGAAAAGCACAGCTCCTAAGAGGAGCAACTGACTGCAAATTGCCAGGGAGACTGGGATGTCAAACAAATATTTTTCTTTTCACAACAGAACATAAATATTTGGCAGCACATTTAATTTAAAAAGTCTAAAAGTTACTCAAATAGAGTGGAGAATGTTGCTATGATGTTCATTTGCTTCCTAAAATATGACCAGTCACAGATGGCTTGCTGTAGGAAATATTAAATAACTTTTAAAAGTGTTGTCTGGCTTTAACACAGATTGCGTTTACACAGATACCTCTGCTGGTGGAACGCCAAGATGGTGTATTGGTTCAAACATGTCCTTAAACAAAAAAACGCATTGTCAGGAGCTAATAGAATATTCATACTTAAAATCTCAATCCCCGATAACATCCGAAAGTTAATTTATATTTCATCACTGTTTTTTTCCCCCCCTCTTGTTGTATTTGCCTTCACAAGCAAGGGAAAACATCCAGGTTTGGTCAGTAACAACGTTTAGGTTTTGGACACCATAGCCATTATTTAAATTTTCACAGTAGTTTGAAAAAATACCTACATAAAGAGCATTAGGTAACATGAGAATCTCAAAACAACAAGAGAGTTAAATTCAAACAGCAAGGATGTAAATACAATGAGCTATCACATGTTAGCAGATTAACTTCAGCAAGACAATAAAAATCAAAACAATACAAAGATCTTTTCCAATCCACAGTGTCTGCAGAAACACATTCCTACAGTGCCTGAAGAAGCCTATCAAATCCTTGATTTATACCTGAAACCAAAGATGTTACAAGGGTTCTCAGTTTGGTTTTATTCCTCCGTGAAGCTCCATTTTTGACAACAGTGAAAGCCTTTGGAAACACGGGCACGTAGCATGAAGATTGCCACCAGTTTTGGATTCCCTGCACTGCCTCAGAGTAAGTCTGCTTGGAAGGTTACAGCATCAGGTTGCTGTGAAATACCCACACGGTGCTTCTGTGTCAAATGTTTGTCAGGAAACAGCAACCAGGGAAAAGCAGGGGCAACACTGTGCAGATCATCACTCATTTTAAACCATTCAGAGGTCCCACCAGCTCCATGCTCGCCGATGGGCATGGTGCCGTCGCTGCCTCGACACATACGGATGGTCCTCACAGGGATGGGTGCAGACACAGGGACCGCAGGTCTCGCTGGCCACATTAACCAACATGCTCTCTGCTCCCGTGAAAGCTGCTACCTACCAGTGCACAATCGTCTCTTGTCCCCAGCAAATGCTACAGCACCAGAGTTAAGCTATAATCTGGTCTTCCTTCTGCCCAAAATACCCCAGTGGATGATTTACCTCTTCTGTCAATATTGTACTTGGCCCACAGCTTTATAATCAACACAGCTGAGAAAAAGCAACATACTTGGAATTTGCTTTGACCCTCCATGAGCACCAAACACTCACGGTACTCTTAGGATCAATAAACTTTTTCTCCTGTCATCATTCATGCCTGTTGAGCTTTCCCCAAACTGGCACAATTGTTTTTTTTCTAACCAGAAATCTACTAAGCCCGGGGGGGTTGTGTGTGTGTGATGGCAAGTTAAACAGTTTCCTCTACTGCAAACAAACATCGCACGCAGGCAAACTGATGTCCTGGAGTGAAGAAACAGAGGCAGGACGCTAGAGGGAGGATCGACTCACAGACTGAGCTTTTGCCAGAGCAAATTCCTTGGAGTGTGGCTTCACCAAGGAGACGGCTGAAGTGGCACGCTGCAAGAGCCCGCTCGCCTCCCTGGCACTCAGGCTTGCAAATCGCTGTCTGGACTGAAGTAAGAGGGCATCTGGAATCAGACAGTGAGTGAGACAAGACTTTCTGTTCTCTGCAAGGCTGCTAAAGGGAAATCATACCTGCTAAATCCAAACACATCCCTCCCAGGACAGATTCAGCTCTGTTACTGGCAGGTATCACAGCCTGGCTGCAAGGCCTGTGCTTTACCAGCATCTCTGCTAGCATAGGATCAGCGGTGCAAAATAATCAAGAGGGTTTGCTCAAGATATTAACCCTGTATTTACTTCAGTGAGTTCCGATTTATTTTTTTTAATCTCTGAACACTGTGCAGCACTTTGACATCACTGCATTAGGAAGGACAGAGCAAACTCAATACTGCATGGATCTGATGGAAACACACACCTAAATTACAGGCCCTATTTCAAATAAATCACAGCCTTTCCAAAATAATTGTCTTCAGCAGTTTGAATTGACAAATAACTATGCAGGGTTACAAGCAAACAGTAGGACTTCATGGAAGGGAACACTGTCGTGGTACCTCCCACCCTCCTGGGTTTTCCAAGAGCCCTCAACTCAGCTTTCAGCTGCCTGTTCATATTCATGCTCAGTCGCTAAACAGCAGTGGTTTGAGGAGGGGAAGTAAAGCAAGGTAGCTCCTTCACGTCATACCTTTGCAGGCTGAACTGCAACCAGGCAGAGCATTGGGACATGGAAGACCTGAGCTGTACACGCTGCAGGCTGTGTTTGTGGTCCTGGACAGGTCACACAAGCTCAGAACTGGAGGAAACGGGGCTAGGAAAGACCGCAGGGTCTGCCCTTGCCTAGAGAAGACTTGACTAGACCTTAACTGTTCTTTGCAGCTCTTTGTCCCACCTGTCCTTGAAGGCTTCCAGCAATGGAAGTCCACGTGGTAAACAAACTGCATTTAATCTTCTTGGGGTCAGTTCTCTATCTGCAATAGGAAGGCAGTGGCATTGCCTTCCCTGACTTGCTGCTGTTTACCAGGAAAGGTTTTAGAGGCAGAGGCTATTGCCTGTCATTCACTGACACACCACAATGAGAGTGGTATCTCTAGACGCTACTCAGATAGCAAAGAGTGAAAGCAGCAGTTTGTTGAGAAGGTGGTGAAGTACAATTGAAAGAAAAGCAGCAATGAATACTACAAACACCAGACATGACTTGCCATCGAATACCCATCTACACTTGACTGTAAATGAGGAAGATTTTCCCGCTACTACAAAGGTGCTGGTGCGTAAGACTATTCTGTCCTTATTAGCTGCTTCTGCGAGCTTTCAAAGCAGACAAGAGTTGGACTACCTTCTAAAGCGAAATTGCAACACACAGCTTGAAGTCCTTGCTAAATGACTTCACCATCCCCTCTACTGTACTATGATCCATAAGCAGCTGTATAGCCAGAAGCCATAAAATCCCACTGGTCCTGCAGAAAAGGAGACTGTTTTCTTCCTAAGAACATACAGTTGGTCAGTGGGATTCACCCAGTGGGGTGAGAAATTCCCTGAATGGCAGCAGCTGGTCCTTCACAAGATCGTCTTATTTCAGTTACACTGAGAACTCACTCCACAAAGTTTCCCATGGCACAGTTTTTCTAGATTATACATGTAAAATCAATGCTCAGTTCATATAATCAAATATGAAGAAATGCCTGTAATTATAAAAGCACAAGGCAGGGACAAGAAGACAATTCAAGTTGTTATCGCTGCCAACACATGCAGGAGGAAAGATCTGGATTCTAGCAAGCCACTGCAAAAGTCTCAAGCAAGCCCAGGTGTGGAGGAGGAGTCTTCACCTAATAAGGACACATTCTTAAAGATGGACCATGGATAGGAGTGGAAAACAATCCATTCATCCCTAGCAAAACTCTGAGCTATCAAGACATCACTGAACTAGTTAATTGGCACGTCATGCCCAATCTTCCAACACAGATATATCTAATAAGATGCTGTCCAGCACTATGGGGACTTTTCAAAAAATATCCCACTCATAACACAGCTATCATGGTAGCGTCAAGTTGCCTTACTTCCACAATCCATAGCTGATCTTCTAAAGCAACACTCCACTCAGCTTTCCAGCAAGTCAATTATACCAAGCGGTGGCCTGATCCTCTCACTATCTACTTCAACATCAATCAGATGCACTCGCAACAATCAACATCATGAATGCAAACAGCAACTGTAGGATGAAAATAGGGTGCACTACACCTTTAAGCCCATCAAGTGATTTGGGCCAGTTAGCCAAGCATATCCTGCTGCACTGAGAAAAAGAATAATTTCATCCTCTAAGCCACCCTCAGCAGACAAGTGTGTGGTCTCACTCAGAGAATCCTCCACCAAGGTAAGCCCAGGGCAATTCTTGGCAAGGCTCACGCTCTCATGTCTTCTAAGAGCACTAGGAATTTTTCATCTTACAGCCTTGGCTTGTAGACTTCTTGTCCTGTCATTGCTGGACAGGGAGATGAAGTGGCCCTGTCCTCTCTGATATGAGCCTCTGAGTCTCCACAGAGGAGTTCCTATATAACATACCTCATCATCTCATGGTACACTTTCTCCCCTTTCTTTATAGTTTCAGTTTAGAAAGGAGGTCATTGACCCATGCCCCCTGCCGCAAAGGAACCTTTTCCTCCTGTCTAGTGACAAAATAAGAGGCACGACCCAGCCCCTGAAACAGCTGGTAAGCTGTTGTAGCCACTGAAAAAACAGAGGCAAGCTTCAAGAGGGTCAGCTAAGTTCAGCATCAGTCCCAGTTTTGACAGAAGCTGCTTCATTGACATATTCTCTCTCTCTCACACATTTGTGTACCTCCTAGACTTGGGCTCCTGGAAGCTCCAAGTGCAGCTTGTGCAATAGCACCCATCCTCCTCTATTTTATGTCCTGATTGCACAAGACCATTTACCACTCAAAGTAGTAGCACTGAGCTTATGGCCGCCACTCCTCCCCAGCTTCCATCTGTATTTTTTATATCAACTGATGCTGGCTGGTATTAATAGAAAGGACTGTTACACTCTTAAAGGATTTATTCAGTTTTCAGTTTCACAAATGATGATCAGTTAACCAGGAATGACAGTCTTCCCTTGCCATGTTTTTTCCCAAAGGAGTTACCATGTGGGCCGAGACTAGCTAAATTGTCAAAGCTAATAATCAATAGGATTAAAACATGCCTGTAAGCCAACCAAAACGCTGGACCTGTTTTGTGTCCGCTATGCCCACAGACCTCTTCTGTTGTGTGTAGGAAATATGCAGGGCAGGAGCCCAGTGCCGCCTGGTGCAGCCGAGCTGCATCTCTCCACTACAGCAGTCGAGACTTAATGCTTTTAGATCCACAGGTCACAGGTTCAGCTCCCTGCTGCCGATGACTCACGCAGGAGCGCCGAACTAAAACTAGCAACACCAGCTTTTTTCTAGGAGAGGATTGAAGAGCATTGATCTCAATGAAATATTTCGAGGGCAGAAAAATTCCACCACGTAAAGAGTGCGTGACTTCTCTTTAGTTTATTTTATATTTTTGTTCCAGTTGTCATTTTGAATTCAAACTCTTTGGAAAGCAGGCATAATAGTCTTAATGATCCCATTGAGCAGTTTAAATTCAAATTGTGGAGCACTCGCAATACCACGCTGGCAGCACTTTCCATAAATTACTCTCAAATTCAATACGTTGCTTGACAAAAACAAGAATAAAGGGCTTTTTACTTTAAAAAGAAGAAAACTTGTATCATAAAAAAAAAATCTTTAAATTATAGTTTCTCTTTTCTGGTCCAATTTAAATTGTTACATGGTTGCTAAATTAGCACTGTAATCTCTGCTTACAAATTGCAGAATTATTTTTAAAAATAGATGTAATTCTACTGCAGGGATCAACCTTACACTTTAAACCGTATGTGCTGGAGGTAGCTGCTCTTGCACAGCTTTCAAACAACTGCACTCACGTGTGCACACGGGGCGAGGTTTACAATACCAGTTGCACTGAACCCGACAGCAGTTTTACCAGAGATTTCAATGAGCATAAATTGAGTTAACAGAATGACTGGCAAATTTAAGCTTTCCCAGGATGTTCCATGGCACCAGTGGCTCTAGTCGTACCATTCCTAAACCATCAGCATTTCTCTAGTTTTCTGGTCTGAACTATGTTCAGTGTGAACTACAGCCTCTGACAGGCCAGAAAGTTAGAAGCTAGTAAGAGAGAAACCTTGAAGATATGGGGTTTTTTTTGCTCAAAAAACAAATTATTGGGGAAAAAAGTGGAGCAGTACATTCCTGAGTTTAAAGCTGGGGAACGGCAGCCATCAGAGCATGACTTCCACGCACAATTCTTCCCCCTCCGAGCACTTCCACAGCTTTAGTACTGTGGAAAGATGAACCGCAGCCTGCAAAATCGTTTTAAGTAATCTTTGGGGTAGAGTTTAAGGGCATGTCCTCAATATTTCACAGCTCGCAACAGAAACAGGAGACCTCGAACCCTGGGCACGGCAGAGCATTCCTACCATCTTCCCCTGCTCTAGATAGAGTAGAGCATGGGACTCAATCCCAGGGTCTTGGGGAGAGCATCTGTCATTCATTTCAGTGGCCAGTCTGGCCCAAACCATGACAACAGACAGACATGAGACAGTTTCTTTCCTCCCCTTCAATCGCTCATCATTTCTAGCCCACCACTTCTCTGTACTCCTTCCCCTGACCCTGGCTATTTCTGCTTTGCTTGGTTTGTTATTTCTGCATTCTCATCCCCTTCCCCATCACACCATGGTCCTTCCCTCAGGGCCCAGTGGTGGGTTGCATTGACTTGGACACAACAGAAGAAACCCTCAGAGGCCAGGAGCATCTGCAAGATCTTGCTGCTTTCTGCGCTAACTACAGGTGCTCAGCACCTCTCAGCCCTCAGCCTCAGAGAGCTTATCTCCAACTGCCAACCACCGGACTGCCGGGAAAGGGGATAAAGAATGGAGGAAAATTTCCACATCCCAGAGAAAGTCATCAGGACATCAAAGAACATCCCATTCACAGAACAGCAGCACCACTCTTGCCAGACCGGTGTGTCTGGTTAACCTTGTGTTCAGTCCTTATGATAATACGGTATTTGGAAAGCAGACAGCTGGCACTGCTCTAACATCTTGCTCTTCAATCTTTTATAACAACGGTTCCACTGATATTACTCTTATCCTTTTCTCTGCACTGAGCCCAGTGCTAAAATCTCTTCAACTACTTAGAGGAAGCAAACCAAATGTTTTTTGTCAGTAATTTGCCCTGTAAGGGAGGGGAAAAGTATACTGATAACATACTGCAGACACAGCATTCATCACATGTACAGCAGGACACTGGTTACACTGGAAACCCTATCGTGATTATTTCAGATGTTACTGGACTGTTGTAATGACTAGGAGACATCTGTCTCCTATTAACACTTTATTTTTTACAGTTGCTTTTAGTTCAGCAGAAGCGTCTTAATGGAGAAGACTGGTACTCTTTTAAAAATAACATCAATAATGAAAGAATCCTTGGATGCAGCGCAAAACCAGCAAACACATTGGCAACAGAACTCACTGCATTCATAAGATGTAACAGGAAATGACAGTGACTGGTTTTTGGGTGGGGGGATTTCTGTATGAAAGAAATTAACTGTGGCACTCAAATTCCCATTAGGAAATTATTTATTTAAAAAAAACAAAACAGGTGATTGATCTCCTTATATGTTAATTCAGATTTTTGGGGAATTTCATCTTAACTGGGTCACTGATAAATAAAACCAGAAACAACACCAAAAAACAACCCTTCTGCAGGCTATTTAGGCTTGGTATTGACTAGCAAGTAATTAAATACAGCTTTTCACAGTAATCTTAATTATGGCTTCACTCCACCACAACTAAGAAGTCACATAATAAACTGAGAAGATTAGCCAACTCTAACTGTTGAAAAACATGTATTTTTATTTTTGCACATAGTTTTTATGCGCGTAAGGCCACAAGTCACACAAGGGAATTATTAAAAAATCAAAGAATTCATGAATTTATGTATCACGACCAGGCAAATATTATAGTTCATTTTCTTTATATAAACGAAGCAGCTTGGCCTAATGGCTTGCGTAGTAAGTCAAGAGCTTTGGACTTGGGGAAACAGGGATGTGTGCTAGAAATCAGTGTGAATTAGGTAGACCAGTCAACAAGCTTCATTGACTTCCTCAGATTTATACCGGCTGAGAATCCTGTTTTCTCAGCTGGCCACAGCCATGGATTAACTGTGCAATCTTGGGCTACTGACACAGGCTCCACCTCTCACGGGAATCCAGGTCCACAGGAATCTGAGTCTGGGTGGGTTCTTCAGTGCCATTGATTTCCTACAGAACTAGGACTCCATGCATCCAAGTTATTTTCTGATAATGGGACTTGGGAAAGATCCATAAAACCAGAGGTCACAATTCAGCAAAATCCTTAAGCACAGGCTAGATTTTAAGCAGGTCATTAACTCTCATTGACTTCAGTATGACCGCATCACACATCTAAAGGCAAAAGCATTCAGATTGTGCCTCAGCAATTTAAGGGCCCCCAATCCATTTGCAAGAACAACTTGCAAGCCTAGCTCAGGCCCTCAGTGTACTTAGGCACTCATCATCCTACTGAAGCCAATGCAGATCTCCTTTCACTGAAAAATCAATGAGACATATGCTCTACGACACAAATTCCTCAGGCCTAAAGGCAATAGCACGGCAGGTGCCTAGATCCCTTGTAGACCTGGCTTTTGGCAAAGCAGAGTCCTGAGCTTTCTGAGTGGTATCAAGACTTAGGCTCCCAACACTTGTTTCTTCCATATTTGAGTTTAATGCATGCTTGGGTTTTTTTTTTGTTTTTTCTTTGCTGCATCAGATTGCCAGATTCCTGCTTTCCATTTCCCGCTCACAGTACCAGCTGTCCAGCTACACATACGTAGCCCCATCAGCATCACCATCCTTTCCCTGCATGTGCGGCGGCAGATGGATCCAGACGTGTTTTGGGTTAAGTCCATAACCAGGTTTTTGTGAACTGCACGGATAAACATTTAAAGGCCCCTTCTGGTTATATAAAAGAAAGCTATTAAACGTTCACTCTTTCCTCTGTACTCAGAGCTGCAAAGCTGTACCACAGAACGTACAAACGCAGATGCAACCAGGCAATTATCATTCCTTTATCCCTTAAATAGATAGAAGATAAATTTGAAAGAAAACGAGGAACAGAATCCTTCTCCCTTTCCTTTTTTATCCTTTTATCTCCCAATGTAGGAAGTTTACTGAACCCTTGCCAACGAATCACTCAGGCTAATGAAGTGTATAAGTAATGGGATTAAATAATCTTAAACCATTACTGCAGTGGCTAATGCAGATGTTTTCCCAAACTAAAGCAGATGAGTGGTGAAGAATGTGTGCTTGATTTAAAAGAGAGGAAAAGAAAGTACCAATCTGCAAGCAGATGAAGTCAATTCCAGCCTGAAGTTAATGAAATGTTTAATTCCGGTTACATAAAGTTACTCCAATCATATTATGAATGCACCTTCCTGAAGTCTGCAGTGCTTTGCACATGGTCAAACTCGCCACAAAATTAACATTATTTTTTTATGGTGCAATCATTTTAGCACAAACAAAAATGGAAATAGTTTAAAAGGTACATAGTCCATCAAAATATCCTTTAGTTTTTAAAAGCCAATTAATAAAGCTCATATATCACTACCATTGTAAATACGACATCTTTCCTTTTTATATTCAATGTTTCAACAATAATCCCACTGCAAAGGCTCTTCAGAAATAGAAGGAATCATGGGATATTGGTGGCATTTTCAGAAATACATATTATTGCTTTAATTATTATTGGGATGCCAGAAGTGTCAAGAAAAGCATCAATTTTTACTTTCAGAAATGCAAATCCAATTCTGGAAGGTTCTCAGGTCCAGTCTTTATAAATTAACTCTGAATTGGAGCTTTAAAGAAACCTCCATCAACACTTTAAGAATGTTTTGGTGCTTTTCTTATTCTAAATTACAAGGATTATCCCTATATACTGTATGCTAACGTCACAGCAAGGTTAGGCCTCAGGCACACTGTGTGACATTTCTTTAATTTGCAGCTGTGCAACCGGTTCCGACTAGTTCTTACGGGAGCCTCTTAAAAGGTGCAGCTCCTCAGAGCAACTGTTAATTGTTTGCTTTAAGAGCTTGTTGGAGGCATGAAATGAAATTTTAGGGTCAGCTAAGCTTCAAAAGACCCTTAGCTCAGTAGAAGGACTTCCATCAAGAAATGCAAAGGTCTTGATTTTAGAAGTTTTAGTGCTATCTTGCATTCTACCTCCTTAATCTTAGTGGGCACCAGTCTGTAAGCATTTTTGTATCAGGTTTCTCAACACAGAAAGCTTCTGAGAGCAACACTACTGATTAAAAATCACTGCATAGTCTGCTCCTTACAGAGCTGAAATAATCACAAAAAAGGACAACTTTCCCTTGCTTTAGCCACTTCATTTCAGAGACAGGTTAGACCAGGAAATGGAATTCACCCAGGAAGCTGAAAAGATGAGAGGTCTTCTGAAGACCACGGTAAAACTGGTGCCCATGCTACTACCATGGGATTGCCAAGTTTTAACTGTAAGGCAACTATACTGCAATGAAAGAAATCAATGTTTCTGATGTCTGTGCATTAAAATCAATGGGTACTTACAATATAGCAGGGTTCACAGTAGGCTTTCTTCTCCACTGCATAGAAAGGCTGTCCCCTCAGCTTGTTGTTGCACATCATGCAGGTGAAGCACTCCACATGGAAGACCTGGTCCATGGCCGTGCAGCCAGTGCCTTCCCCAACAACATTCTCCCCACAGCGGGCACAGCGGCCTGTCACCAAAGGGAAGGGACATGAGTCAAAGCAAGCTCCTGGTCTCAATTGCAGAAAAGGTCCTCCCACGCACCTGCACTGCATGGTGGGTAAGGGGAACATGGCAGCTCAGTCAACAAAAGAGCAATTTGTGACACTGCTGGCAAAGACCCAGTGCCACTGGAAGGCACTCCAGTACTGGCCCACATGAAGAGATCTCAAGAGACTTGACACCAGCTCCCAAGACTGCACTGATACCAGTTATACTGCTGCTCACCAGTGATCATCACAAGGAGCCTGAGCTCCAGATGCAAACCAGTCAGCTGTCATCTAACCCAGCTATATAGTCATCCTCAGCTCCTCAGTTAGATGGGATAAACCTGTGCCTAAAGCCTTGCCTCCACATGAAAGGATTCTGTGGTAGGATGCCTCGTAAAGCTGCCTGGTGGCAGCACAGTTGTTACCATTTAATAATTTTTGCTTGTACAGCTTAAACCAATTCCCTCAAAGGCACCAATTATACTGGCAAAAGGATTTCGCTTTTGCCAGCATAGCAGTATCAATCCTAATGTGCTGATGCTGAGCTAGGTGATATTTTAAATAAAAAGTAGTGGCTAAAGACTGAATGATTACAAAGAGCGCAATATCATCTCTCGCATGGAAAAAATGACTTTTTTTGCTGTTTGAAGATTAATACAGATTAAGATATTGTGTCTATTTAAAACACAGGAACTATTCCTCAAGAAACTGATGTGTTGGATACCTTATTCTTACCGTCCGCCAAGAAAGGTATATCAGAAGCTGCTACTAAGAACTTTAAGTAAAGACGAGCTCTGTCTGTTTCTGAAAAAGGTCCCTAATGCCACATACAAATAAAAGGGTGGTTTCTTCTTTCTTCTAAGAAAGAGGGTTTCTTAGATCATGGTAAAGACATTTTCCTAGGGAAGACTGTGGTGCAGAGAAGACAGAAGAGAGTGGGTTGAAGGCACACCTTTGCAATTTTCCTCTGCCATTCATTTGAGTTCTAGAAAATGGAGATCGCCTATGCAGGTCTGATGTCCTTACCAAGCAATCAGTGTTGAAAATAATTCATGCACAGAGTCATGGAAGGTATTTAGGACAACCTCGGCCACCCTATGCAGGAGAGCCCCACCGAAGGCCACAGAGCAACTATAGTCTGGGGCTTTGTCCCACTAAAACAGCATTCTCCAGTTTGAGAACAATTGTGGTGTCCCCAGTCTCGGGACACTGCATTTCTCCTTCAAGGCTCTATGGTTGGAGTGGTGTGGTCACTGAGGGTGGGAAGGAGGGGAGGGGAAGTGAGAGCTGAGGTGCAAGAAGGAAGGCAGACCGAATTCAAAATAGAATTACTCATAAATGCATGTACAAATATGTCCCTAATAATAAATAACCCAGCAACAATATGATGTTCTCTCATACCACAGTCTGTGTTTATTGGTCTTTTCAAACAAATACTGCAAAACTTCCTAAAAGGACTTGGATATGCCTCATCAACCCAACAGAAGGGCTGCTGTCCTTGCGTAGTGCAACATCAATGTCCTCGCACTCACGACTTTTTCCCTGCCTGTCCCACACTCCAATAGGCTACATCCAGGGAACAAAGCATGTAAGCTACTTTTGGATCCCTCAGGATCCGGCAGGATGATATATATACACACACGTTTGAGATATATTAGGAAAGCTTGGAAAAGAACCCAGATCATTCTGATTTGCTACAATGGCATAACCGTAGTTGGCATTATACAGGACAGACAGTTCCTGACTCAGACAGCTCCCAGTCTGAGCGATGTGGAGAGAGAAGTCACCAGATAAATCCAGACAAGCCTGGAAACCCCCCAAAAAGGAATTAATAATGTTGTTTTTATACTTAACTTTCTTTAGCATTTGTCACTAGCATTTTGATTGACAGTGTTGTGCTTTAATCACTCCACTTAAACGCTTCTTGTGAGGACTCCTTTTTTACGAGCAGAGGAGGAATGCAGGGTTCCCAGCATGGTGGTGAGGCTACAGAGTGTGTGGGAAGAATGGAAAAAACCATGAGGACTAGGAAGAAGAAAAAAAATTCCCACCGGAGCGAACCACGGGAGCAGTACTGCTCTGGGAAGGAGGCAGAAGAAACCTATTGTATACACCACAGGAGTTGCACATACAACAGGAGAGCACTGCTTGGTCCTGTGTGTGGACAAGCCCAACCGTGCGCTGGGGCCTTCTCCAAACTGCTTGTGTAGCTGGGCTGTAATATGAAGAGACGTCAGGGGAGCAGTTAATATCTCTATATATAAAACATGAAATTGAAAGCCATTAGTGTATTACTTTACACAGTGTTTTTCCAGAGGGAATATTCCGCTGAAGAATTTATTTTCCCTGGTGTGCCATTCTGTGATCATCCGGTATTATTTTTATGAGGCATTTGGACATGGAATTATGTAGTGTCTATGCAAACACTTCTCGGCTTTCTTTGTTAACATCTGAGTAGAACATGTGGGAATCTTTTCTCCCCCTCCTCCTCTTCTCACATTCATAATTTAGCCAGCTCTTTTATACTTCAACATTTATCTTCCTCTTTGACCAAGTCATCTCTCCATTTTCTGGAGAAGCTGTCTATACGTAGACCATACTTCTGGCTGTACTTCTTGTGTCAGGAGACCTGGGCCTGTTTCCTAACGCAAATATATACTCTTGTAATCTCTGGCAAATCACTTGGTGCCTTTGTACCTCCTGCCTTTGAGCCAAGGGCGTAAAGGCATCTCCTCTGCCTCCTAAAGGTGCCTTGAGGCTACATTCCTGCATGGCTCTGAGGCATTCCCCAACTACACTGCTGGTGGCCAGGTACAAACCAAAGAGTGGCACAACATAAGACTTGGCCAACTTTTCCCCTTCAAGTTGGTATTTCCTTAGGCTTTCCTTCCTCTTTCTGGCTTTTTCCACAGATTTCCATTCAGGCAGCGACAGACTTAACCCACCTACATTTATGAGAAGTCCAGCTTCTGCTATTATGTACACAGACAGATATGCTCCTGTAAACTCTCACATAGGAAAGCTTAAAGAAAGCTTCCTTTTTCATAAGTTTATATGCAAATTGTAACACTGTGGCCTGGAGCAAACCATGTTTTTCATGAGACATGGCCACTCCAGTCAGAATCAAAACACAAGCTCTGTGCCCAGCACCACCCCTAACTGACTCACTCGCCCGAAGGGTAAAAGCAAGTAAGTGAAAATATTCAAATTCGGGCGCTTACAGTTAGGTGGATGGATCCACGTAAGGGCATGCGAGCAAATAAACGACTGATCTGGCTGGCAGTGATGCGGCCGTTAGAAGCTGCACCTTTTGCAGACTTTGGTGCAATCTGGGATCTCACAAGACTTGCATAAAACCAGGTCGCTTGCCCTGACTCCTGCGCCTCGCTCAAATTTGGTTGAAAATGGCTATTAGTTTCAAGTGTTATTGGGGAGGCAGGAACTGACAAACAGACAGGCACACGCACACAGGCGGTGCGATTGCACAAGCCTCATTTCCTTAGAAAACCAGAAAACCCCTGCGAAAAACAATGTATCCATCATTATGTCTGATAAAAACAAAACAAAGGTCTGCTTTTCCTGTGTGCCAGTTACCAACAGTGAAGGTATTTGTGGTTGGACTCACCACAATTAAGTGCCCACACATGTTCCCCATTTTAATATTTTCACACTGGTTGAAATAACTCAGTCAGTTGTGCGCAGAATACCCATGAGTGAACACAGAACAAGTTGCACTGCTTATTGGGAAAGAAGTAGCAAAGGCAAAGCTTGCAAGACTCAAGAACAAACAGATTGCACAAAAAAAGATTACACAAATAATCTAAGAGAAAAATAGCAGGCAGCGTATTACAGTAGAAACATAGAACAACGTGACCCATTTGCTTCCCACAGAGACAAACAGCACTTAAAAGGCAGCTTAAAGACAAAGGACAAAATTAGTACTAAACTGCACGAAGATGAAACTATGTCATTTCAACATTCTTCTTTTGCCCCTTCAGCCCTTTTTAGGTCCTTTTTCAAGATCATTTCAGCAAAACTAGAAAGTAATGCGTTGGCAGCAAGCCTGGGAGACTGAAGTCCTCTGGTTTTGCATGAGAGAGGTTCCTAACCTTGGCCATGACCTTCCCTCAGCTTAGCCTGGCTGCCACGTGCTGGTCTTACCTTGGGGGGACATACAGAGGTGCCCACCGAGGCTTCGCTGCTGAAAATGCCATCATTACTGAGTGGATCACAGGGAAACACTTCAGCAGCTAAAAGGAAACATCAGCTGCTATACTTTATTCTGAAACCTCCTTGTTTACTGTCTTGTGTTGTATAAAAAATTTGAAATATTGTGGATCTGAAGGACGAGGAGGAAGAGAGGAGAGGAGCTCATATTGCACATGATGCCACATTCTAACTTCTCATTATTTTATTACTATTATTACATGTTTTTTGCATGTACCATCACAGATCCTGGCTGCTCAGATTGTGGAACAGCCCCTTTGTGCTGAGTAGTGGACAAACACAGAATACAAAGAAGGGCCCGACTGCAGTTTACAATCTAATACAAGCAATAACAACTGGGTATAGATAGGAAATACAAAGAAGCAATCAGACAAACCCAATCAGCACCGAAAATTGTGGTATCAGCACTCTAAATGTTTTACTGTTAACAAGGAGTCTGTAGACAGCCCAGCAAAGGAAGAGGTTAAGGAACAATTTGAAAGAGGATCTGGAGGGAGTTTGAGGGAAGTTTAATGGGATGCTTCTGAGGAAAGGACAAAGACAGCACAAAAGGGAACGTAAGTGCTTGAAGATTTAACACAGGCACCTGCAGACGGGAAGGATGAGCTGATGTGTCACTGGGTGGGAATAGGTCATTACGGGCCATGCAAGTAAAGACAAGAAACTTCAGTTTGATATGATGCAGAAATGAAACCAGAGGAGAGATTAAGAGGCAGGAATGATCTGGCCTAAGTTACAAGCTACAGAGAGATTTCTGCAGCTGCAATCTAGTTGAGCGTGAACAGGGAGAAACTGCATTTTTAGAAAAGGATGTTGCAGAGATTCAAGGTCACTGGAGCCTGGATGAGGGGTTTATCTGTGAAGATGAATAGGAAAGGCCATAATCTGAGCTGTTACTCAGCAAGATTCTTAAGATTTGGCCAGAGTCTGGGTGTGATCTGGAGATGAGGAATTAGATACAGGGTGTCCAGCCTTATCTGGGACATGAGTCACTTTTAAATGTCAGATTAAGAATGTGAGCCAATCAGACAAACATCCACCACTGAAGATGGATGATGGAATAGGTACATACCATACTAATGCTTATGGCATAATATTCCGATAGCAATCACACTGGAGCCAAATACAGAGGTAATGTAACTCCATCCAGCTCGCTTGAGATGCTCCTGGTTGTGCATCCAAGGGCTGCATTAGCCTCTTTTAGGCTACAGCATTGTCTGTCATACCTACTTAGACACTAAGCTGTTGGGGACACCGACTGACTCTTGCTATGTGACGTACAGTGCCTAACACACACAATTCAGGCAATAATGAGAGATACTAAGAGTAAAGAAAGCAGAGGGAAAACGTGTAAACCTTCTCCCTACAAAAGGCTTAAATTCATGAATTGAAAGCAGGCATTCTATGTAGACAGGAGATAGGGGATAATTTTCTGATAAAAGCATCAAAGTAGGAAGGTTCTGCATTTGCTGAAATCTGGGGAAAAAAAAACATTGATATCTCAAAAACTTCTGCATGATGGAAAAAACTGTTTCCCACTTAACAGTACTGTGGGAATGTACCACAAGGTCATATCCTCAGTGCCTATCAATTACACAATTTCCCTTGATCAGCTAAGTGTATTCCCCAGCTCTCACTGCAGCCCTGATATGCTATGCAAGAAAGAACTAAAGAAATACAGCCTACTGCCTTTACAAAAGTGTACTAAGAACATTTTTAAAATATGTAAATACATTGAACAAAATATCTCGCTAAAAGTTCCCCTGGCAGCCTCAAGACACCCAGTATTTCCGTTGCATTATTTTTCTAATCATCTCTGTTTAGAGTTCGCCAGCGAATGCATTTTAGAGATTCATGACACATTCTGCTTTTGGACAGCTTTGAATCAGCTGGCAGTAAATGTGGAAAAATCATTATTCCTAATGAAGAAATATTGATGACAAAACAGCATTTCGAGGACAACGTTGACCATAAGTCAACGATGTAACAAGATTTCCCCTCTCTCCCTCCTCTTTCCTAGTGCCTTTTATCCAAGGGTTTTCAAGCATTTCCCAGGCACATGGGATTCCTCAGGGCACCTATGTCAGACAGGCACAATTGTTCCATTTTAAAGGGATACAGGAGCAGATGTTAACCTATTAGGATAACAGTGTAACAGCAGACCTTAACTGCCAGTACACCCCCATTGAATTAAGTCTCAGTGGTAGCAATCCTGCAACTCATAAGCATCCAATGGGTCCTGGCTTCCTTGATTTGTCCAAAAGGAATGAAATAGGAATCTCTGATCCACAAGACAGGGTTTATTCCCTTCCAGTGTAGCATGGGAGGTATGTGTTCAGCTGTGATTACGTTAGGGAAAGATGCGTTGATCATATTTGTCCTGGAGTTATTCCAACACTTTGGCACTCAGGCCACTGCAACAGTAGTATGAAAGGAAACCCAAAGGTAGTTTGTGCGTTTTGTAGGAAACCATGGTACTTTTCCCATCTTATCCTTGACTTCCTTACCTACCTTTATTTTGCTTTTGAACTCAGACTTCTCACTGACTGGGAAGCCCTTGGCAATGGTTTATTGTGCCAGGATCCAAGCCTGAAGTTTTGCCATTTGACAGTAGCAGGCTGTATGCACCAGTTGTCTTACACAGCCTTTGGACATGAGACAGATCAATCTTAATTCCCTCTTCTTCAGCAGATGTCAGAAAACACAATCTTTCACAGTAAACAGAGCTTCATGCTGCAACGTGTGCCTGTAACACTTCATAAATTAAATCCAAGGCCGAGATTTAATTACTGTGTCCTGGTTATTCTGCTTTAACTGCGCTGCACTTGTACTCCAGATGTACAGGTCCCTGCAGTGACCTCCTTGTCATTTGTACTGTGCTTATCCAGCAGTAGCTGCGCTCTCCTGTTGTTTTCATCCCTTTCCTCCAACTACAGTACAACTTCATAGTCTCACGTTGCTTGGCTGCAAACCTGACACATTCCCAGTATGCCCTGGAGGTCTCATTCCACTCCACACAGCAAATGCACTGCAACTGTGCAGGCTCACACTGCTAACACTTTACTGTACCTTTTCAACGCTTCTCCATGCTCCTCACCACAAGGTTACTCTCTGAGCCAGTCACTAGCCCTCACGGTGAATCTTTCCAACACACCAGGAAGGCAGAGGACTGTTAGGACACCCAACAGGCAGGTGGGGAACTTGAGACCCACAAAGGTTAAATAACTTGCCGCAGGTCACACAAGGAGTTTGTGATGGAGCCAGGAATTAAAACCGCATCTTCACAATCGCATTCTAGTCTCTTTAACCACAAGCCCATCTCTGAAAAGGCTTGATGGTGGGACGGGCTTGCAGCACGAAGGCTCCTCCATTTCAGAGGAAGCACCCAGTACCTGTCCTGCTGGAATCCCCTCTCGGCAGGAGGAATGTGAGCCCTGTGCAGGCCATGCCATCACTCTCTGGCAGCCTGGCTAAGCCATGTAGCAACCAAGCACGAGGTGTTTTGTGCCTCTGCTACTGTCCTGTCTTTAATGAGAGAGGAAGAAAGGCCTGTGTTTCAACATCTTTGTGATGGCAGTCCCTGTCCCTTACATCTATATCACCCTCTCCTCAAGTTCTTGGGACACAAGAGACAATTTAGCTTGTTTCAGATATAAAGTAGATTACAAGTGCTTACCAACACGGTAGAAGTACCTTCCTAAATTATTGCAACCACAATGCATCACTGCCACAGAATAAAGGTTCGGAAGGGAACACTCCTGATTTTCCCACAAAGCTATACAAATTCAAGTTTAACAGGATCTTGAGAGGTCATGGAAACTATCTCAGTGCCTCAAAGGCAGGATCAACTCTGTCTACATTGTTCTTGACAGATACTTGTTTAACCTGTTCCTAAGAACCTCCAGTAATGGAGATTTCACCAACAACTTGGGCAAAAAAATTCAGTGAGTACCTAACCTTACCACTAGCAAGCCTTTCTTTCCATCCAACCAAAATGTCCCTTGAAGTAATCTAAGCCAATGCCTTTTTACTCTACTCACGATGGACATGAAGAACACGTATGGGCTCGGTTTGGTCTACGCCAGTTGTATGGGGAGCTTTTGAAGTGTGGATCTGTGTGAACTCTAGAGTTAAGTTTAGAATAGAATAGAATAGAATAGAATAGAATAGAACAGAACAGAACAGAACAGAACAGAACAGAACAGAACAGAATAATTTCAGTTGGAAGGGACCAGCAATGATCATCTAGTGCAACTGCCTGACCAATTCAGGGCTGACCAAAAGTTAAAGTATGTTGTTAAGGGCATTGTCCGCCTCTTCAACACCGACAGGATTGGGGCATCGACCACCTCTTTGGGCAACCTATTCCAGTATTTGACCACCCTCCCACCCCAGGCAAGGCACCTTGCAGTGTAGACAAACATTGATCTGACCGTGTGCCCAACACATCGATGAGGTACCAGTCCCCCAACTCGGGTGATCTGCAGTGAGTGTCCCAGCCCAGTGGGGGTCAGTGATGCTCTACAATATTTAAGGTCCCAGATACTTTTTTTGCAGCATGTTCTGCTTCTTTTGTTGTTGTTGGGTTTTTTTGTTATATTGTGTCAACTTTTTGGCACATGTTTTACCATGTGCAAAGGGGTTGAAATAGAGCCTCAGTAACATCTGGAGACAAAAGAAAGGGGGTGAAAAAAAGAGTGCGAGAGAGGAAACATTCCTCCCTTTGCTGATCAACCAAGGAAATGTGAGTGAGACAGTAAAATGTACTGTATTTCCTTTATAAATGTTTTCTTTAATGCTGATGAAAGTTACCAGATGATAGAGACTACAGTTGTATATCCACGGAAAAGCCCCGGCTCTGGAAACAGAGGAGCGAGTTGTTCGCACAGCTTTGCCAGGCGCTCTCAGCCAGGGCACGGGACTTCGTCTCTGGAAGCAACAGCAATTCCACCTCCAGCCCCCGCCTCCCCCCGGCCCTCCGACACCGCAAACAGGGTGCTATGTCCCATGCCACTTCCAGGGCACTTCTTGCTACCTGCTTCTTTTCACCACTTTTCCCAGCCTGGACTTAATGCTAGGCATGGATAAGATAAAGAAAAGTAGTTTTAAGTTGCAAGTATAGAGTTAGATGGAAAGAAGTATCATATCTTTTTTTTTTCTTTAATTAAAAAGATGTTTGTGTTTAGGGACGAGACTTTCAAAGCACTGATTTGCACCCCAGCCGACAAACAACTAAAAAAGGAATGCAATCATTTCATTTGTTAAAAAAAAAATAATCCTACTTTCACAAAAGTTCCCCACTTTCCTGAGCCGTCACTCCTCTCCTTCAGGGGAAACTGATCACACACAGAAAGTTAAAAACGCAAGAGACATAAAAAACTCTTCACTTTTTTTCCAAAATAAAAATGGGGCAAAATTTGCAAAGGCTGTGAGAAAGTGGGGCTTTCCCATCCTTTTAAAAGCTGAGAAAGCTTTTTTTTTATTTTATTTTCATAGGAAAATGAGAGTTTTTAAAACAAAAATGACTCTTCTCCTTGGAACACATCACTAACGTTGAAACCTTATTTTTTAGTGAGACAATCATCACATGGCACCCAAGGAACAGAGCTGTGGATCAGACAAATTTTGGCAGTTCTGGTGACCCCAACAGCAACAACCACTGAGTCAGGTCCCTTTGCACTTACACTTGCAAAGCCACGTTGCATGATAATCCCTGGACAGTGGAAGTACCAAATATATGACAGCACACAAGGTGAGCAATGACACTTGTCTGAACCTCCCGCAGGGAAAGGAAGGCAGGATGGGAGGCAGGATCAGTCCTCCTCCCACCCTCATCAGGGGCGACGGCCAGGGTGGGATTTCCTGGGTGATCCTGGTCCGCTGGGCTCACTCTGTAATGCTGCACCAGATTTCAGGATCCTCCTTTGGAAAGCCACAAAAGAATACCTTGTAATTACTGGGGGGGCAGCGGCAGAAGCCCCTGCCAGCGGCTACGCGGGGGCAGCTCTCCCTGGCCCGTCTGGGCCCCCTTGCAGGTGTCTCTCCGACCTTGCTGCCCCAGCCTGCTTGCTCACTGATTCGGGAGATTAGACTTGCTGGTAGAGCAGTGGAGGGTAGTTTCAGGGGCTGCTGCACCCAACCCCGTACATAAGCAATGGCTGCAAAACAGAGCAGATCTGGACGCCAGACAAGCTGGTCTCCCCCTCAGATGCTTGGTGTTCATTATGCAACGGTTCTTGCATCTTCTCCCACCCACTCCTCCAGGTGGGGAGGACCAGCGACCGGCTGCCCACAGGCTCATGCTGCCACTCAGTGCAAGCATGCCTTAAATGTAGATCAAATTCTCCTTAGCACCTGTTTTCTTAAGAGCTGAACTGAGGGTGTAGTCAGAAGAGACCAGCTCAGACTCACACTGATATAGATTGCAGCCTTTTTGTCTAGGTCAAAAAATTAGTTGCCTTTTACTGTGTTCCCAAAGGACTACAGTCAGGTTTGCAGCACGAAAGCAGCCCCAGGAACCCAAGCAACGGATGGAGGCCCTGCGGTGTTAGGTGCTGAACAAAGACAGAGCAAACAATGTCCCCTTTCCCAAAGACCTTAACTTCCAACTCTTTCCATGTTGCACAAGGGCGCTTCAAACCACTTCTGTCCCCCAGCCCAGCCAACCCATTTCATAAGCCCAGGACAGGCGCCATCAGTATGTTCACCAGACTCAAGCCCAGCCAAAAATCACATCCGCTGCTGGGCATGAATAACTCAATTCACTCTTCCATAGCCTGGCTGTGCTCCAGCTGGTATTCGGCAGCTTGTCTCTGCCTTGCTGCATCACTGGGAGGGTGGTGGCATGAAGTGATTTTTACCAAAGGCTCTGTTCAGCAGAGAAGGTAAAAACGCCTGAGTAATGGTGAAGTTTTGAGTCAGAGATGCTTCCCGTGCCAATGGCTCTGGCCTACCAACCTGGCACACCTCCTGCATGCCTGCCTGGGGAAAAACGGCTGACAAAAAACAAGAAACAGGGAAGGAACCTGTCTTTCCCCTGCCAAAAGTGAAAAAAAGAAAAAAAAAAAAGGCAGAGAAATGCTGGATCCCACAAAGAGTAGAGTCCTGAACAAATGGCAGCTCTCATACCCCCAACATCTTTGAGGCCTGGGGTTTTCCAAGGTGTCTGACTGTATTAGAAGATGTCCCACCAAATATCAACCAGCACCTCATTTGTTTAAGGTCTTTTGAAAACCCTGCCTTTCACAATCCGGCACCAGCCCAAAGCTTCCTTGCTGTTTTGAAACATGCACTGTCTGCGTGTCGACAGCAGCCCTGCCATAAATCACATCCATCAGGCGCTGGAAACGGCCTCACCTGTACACCAACCGTCCGCTGCCCCTTGCACTGAATTCCATCACTCCAAATTTCTCAGCAGCTGGAATCAACTAACTCTGTTTTTTCTCATTAAAGCAACTTACCGGACAGAGGTTTCCTTCTTCGCCCCAAAATCTGGGACTTTTCCAACCAGGTGCAAGGTCCAATATTTGTTTACACTCTTGGACAAGTAACAGGAGCTTTACAACCTGGGATGGAGAGGCACTCCCATTCTGGAGGCGACGCACAACATTTGTTTCTACTCAGGATGACCAGACATGCAATAACCCTAAAATTGTGTCATTGGTATTAGAGCAAAAGTCCTTTTAAAATAACATTTGATGTTGGTGACACCACATGAATTATACTCAATTCTGCTCATCCTTTGGGTCATGGGACCTGCTTTTACTGGCCGAGGTAGATGGAAAGTAATACTGATAACTCTTTCAAAGTCACCTCCCTGTGGCACATGCTGCACATCTGGAGTCCATGATGGAGCAGTACGATATCATGTATCCATAGATCATTATTCTCACCTGATTGTCACATTCTCAGAGCTTGATGGAAAAGGAGACAAAAGTTTTCTTGTTTGGTCTCCATTAGAAGTGAATTAGTGTAAAATATGAGATATATAATTATAAAAATTATTATTTTATTTAAAGAAAGTATGTGGAAAACCCATCTGCACAATTGCATGTGTCACTCTCACACATCCTACAGCTTTTGATTCATAATTAGCAAGGCTTAAAAAATAATAAGTTAAAAAAAACCCTCACATCATTAAGCCAAGCCCTTTAGTGGCCCTAAGACTGCTCTGTTTGAGGTGGTGGTTTAGACTCTAGGGCCTGTTGACTAACAGTAGGAGACATATGAAGTGTGGGTTCTGAGCCATGTTTGTCATGATACAGATTGTCCTGACCTGTAGTCCTCTGTAAGGAGGCTCTGATGTTGATGAGCATCTACAAACGCGCGGTCAAAGTATTACTCATCACATTTCTAAGATGGAAAGTTCTTTCTAAATTGGCTTCTGCGCGAAGGGCACCGATCCCTGTCTCCTGAATTATTCACACAATTCTTGACCTGAGAATTTTGCGCCAATGGAAACTGAAACCCCAAAAGCTTTCCCTCCTCATGACAGGGCTGAACCAATCAGAAAGGACCGATCCGATATCCAGAGGTCATGATGAGTCCTGCCAGTCCAATGTCCTTGAGTGGGCACTAGAAAAGGCTATCATCAGTGGGGATTATAAGTGTTTGCCAAAAACCTGGTGTTGAAAAACCTCCTGAACATCCCGAACCAATGACGGCAACCTCCGTATGAAGAAAGTTGGCAAATCATCGTGCTCTGAACTTTCAGGGCGCTCTTTACTGGTTTCCTACATACATGGGAGTTCACTGTGAAGACAGTAAGTATATTTAATCCTTATTAAGCACTTTGGTATGACAGTAGAGAAAACTGATGGACTTGTTTACGTGCGATAACAGAATCATTTGAAATCCATTAGACCTCCAAATTTAGATCTGAGGTATGTGTAGAGACACTCATTTCAGTTTATCCCAAGCCTGATTTTAACTGATGTAAACTTAGTGAACTTCAGGTACTTTTGAATTTATATGACCAATCCCAGAAAGTCAACGCTGGTTTAAGTCAGTTGGTTTCCATTTGCACCTAAAATGACACAACTTTGTTATGTTGACAAAATCAGATGTGATGGGTAGATTGGGGAAGCTATTATTCACACCCCAGCATAGGAAACCGTGTGGGAGATTTTTGTCCCAGTGAAAGGCTACAACTTGAAAAAGTGAGCATCCAAAACAGAGAATTGTGGCAATGTGAGACCCAATGCAAATGTTTCAGACTTCAAACATTTTGGAAATACCTTTAATTGTTTTGCACTGCTCTAAGCACCCCCTTTGCAGGTGCTAGACAGACGAAGACCTGTGAGATAACATGCATTATGCAGCTCCTGGGAAGTCTCCAGCCCATGTTCTAGACCACGTGACTCCAGAGGCATTTGAGTTAAGTTTCAGATCCACGTCCAAACATTAGAACATCAAGAAAAAGTCTGAATTCCAGTACTGCTTCACAAGAAAAATCAAAGCAACCTCTCCATAACAAGAAATATAGACTGGCATTTTGGAAAACACAGACTAAAGCCTTAGGAACTTCTTTTCCTGCAGATGAGCCCTGTCTGAGATACTGAGGGTGACCATGGGATATTCTAAGAGGAACACAAAATCAGTAAAACACTTGCCCAGAGGAAACAACATGAATATCTCATTTTATAGTGCTATTTCCGCTGCATATTGTTTTGTTCTCCCTGTCCCCAGAGCACAAGCATGAAGCCACCGCACACACTGATCTCCAGAGAGCTTAGGCTATATTTAGTCAGCCAGACCTCTAGCCAAGCTGATCTCAGTCTGAGCATCTTCTAGTCAACACACACCTATTGAGATGTGACCCACTATGCGTCACGATTAGACCATGCTCTAAAACACCATCCTGTAAAATGTTACTTGTTCTTCCGAACAGCTGCAATTTTCCTAGGCCAGAACAGCTCTTGTAATCAGACATTTGCTGGATGCACACCATTCCTACTTGCTGCCTAACAGCTGTTATTCATAGTCTCAGGACATTGGTCATTTACAAGAGACTCAAGGCCACGGGTCAGCTGCCTTCTCTTCCCTCCTGAATGAAAGAAAGTTGTTCTGCAAAGGGCGACAGGCAGTCAGACTGTGTGTGAACACCTTGCAATTGTACAAAACACAAGGAAGCAGGCAACCTGAAACAGCTTAGTTATGGCTTCTCACCCGCTGCCCTGCTACAATCAGAGCAAAGAAATAACAGAAAAACCAAGATCCCAAGACTAACTGACTTTCTATGAAATATTGCTTTTGTTTGAAAGATCAAGCCACACTTAGATCGATGGGCCTTACGAACAAAGCCTTTTACTCATGAACATGGCACAACCAGGGTTAGCTCAGGGCATAGATCTGCAACCCTAGAACAGCCATGTCCCTCTGCCCTAAGCTTGGAGGTGGCCTCTTTTCAGAGGCCCATCTCTGACCCTCCTGCTGAGGCTCCTGAAACTTGTTTTATCTGTGCAGTTTTTTGCCTAAGCCCTCTAGGCTTGAAAGTATGTGTGTCTCCTCCGCGTGAGCAAACAGAGCCGTTTCCATTCTTCACTCGGTATAGAGCCGGCAGTGCAAAAAGAGATTGAAAGGATGTAAATGACAAGCTTTCACTAGGAGCCGGCCATATAACTGACACAGCCCTTCTGGCTCTCCTCAGCCACCCTTCTGAAGGAGGGATGCCATAGAGGTGGCAATGCACCAGCTGTGCACATGCTCCATTTTCTTCTCCTTTTGAATTATGCCTGTGAAAAAACAGTGGAAGTAATTCTGACCATAAGCAACCTCCCCTTTTCACTCCCCTCCTCTTCTCATTGCCTTGCATGGAAATTGAGTATACATAGAATAAGAGCTTATGGTTGTAGGTTGTGGCCATCAGGAGTGGCCTAATGGAATTACACAAGCCTGTGCTTTGCCATTTTATCTTTAGAAGAAGCCACTGATTTTAGACACATACAGATAAATGATGGAATATTTAAAAATGTCTCACTCAAACACTGACTCTTGTTGTAGCCATGCCCTCCCCAGTCCTGTTCTCCCTCTGCACCTTTCTCCCTCCTCTAAACACACACATTGGACTTGCCAACATTGGAGACAGTCACACTACACAAGACCAGATAGGCGTTGAAAGCTGGATCAGTTGATGCAAAATGTTGAGAAAGAAGCAAACACCATTAGAATCCAGGGTCCACGTAGCATCCTGCACTACATATATATGCACACACACACATGTATATATAGGCATTTTAGGGTTCTCACTAATTTCAGCCATGGGACAGAAATGAGAAGCAGCTGCCCAGCTCGTGGAGATGACGAGAACACATGACCAGAATTAGCTCCACGTTGACAATGACGATTGCCAGGACTTTCCTGTCCAGAAGAGCAGACTGCACGTGACAGTCTTCTGCAGAGCATAAACGACCCACATTAGCATCCCTTCCAAATGTCTCCCTCCAGAAAAGCTCAGCCAGACACAATTCCTTAGCTCATGCAATCACAAACAATCCCCAAGTTAAAAAGAGGTGGAAAGTCAGCATTGCCATGTCTCAGCTGTTCATCAACACAAGAGAAAAGTAAAGGTAAAAGACTTCGAGGTTTCTGCAGGATTTTTGGAAGCCAGCAGCTGAATTCAGTTGCCTTTGGGGCAAGCAGACAATAAGGAAATAGTGGCATTTCAAAAGCTGGGCTTTTTCACAGTGTAATTTTAAATGACAACAAAACCAACTAAAACCCCCACAAAAACTTTCCCTACTTCCAACCTGCCCTTACATAAAATGCTGCACATCATCTCCCCAGTCTGCCCCTGACAGCATGGAGAGAATTAGAACACGTGCTTAGTAGATAGTAAGTTATTAACCTCTCAAGATATTGTCTGGAACCAGAGTTTGTTGAGGAAATTGTATATTAAAGCTGAACACTGCTTCTAACTGAATACAGCCCGATTCACAGCTTTAAACGAATAGTTTAGCATTGGACGGGACAGTAATTTGGAAGGATCTACAAGAGAAAATCATTCACATGCCACATCTAGGTGCCTGTCTTTAGCTGTGGACAGTGTCTTATGCTTTGGAAGATGGTTGCAACCACACCTCTAAACTCTCTACAAACGAGTCTGTTACTGCCTTGGTGTTTTACCGAACCACTGTGCTCAATGTTGAGATTAATTTTGTCAACTGGTAACACCCATACACCTACCTGTGCTGTGCTGTTCTGACCCTGCTGCTGTGAACATAGCTTTTCAAGGGTTAAGCTCTCACTCTTAGCTCACACTACCAGAAGTAACTATTTCTACACCTTTGTGTATGCCTTGGCAGACACACAAGAAAAAAAAAAAGAAAAAAATAAATGCAAATGAACAAGTTCATAAATGAAAGCTGGCGATGAGGTATCAGATGTGGTCTCCCGTCTCCGCTTTGCACCCACAGCGATCCTATTGCTACTGAAGTTTTCCATTTCCCTCAATGGGGCTGGCTCAGGCAGGGCCACGGGACAGGCACAGTGCTTTGCCTCTCTCCCCTAATCAGCTGACAAAATCAGTGCTGGCACAGTGCAGGCAGGTGACATCTTAACAGCAAGTTTCACAAGTCGAAATAGGTTTACTCTCGGCTGCTGGTAGCAGCCCAAATGTCTGCCAGCGCTGGCTTCTTGTGCCCTGCCTGCCAGTTTGGGATGACAGTCTCCTGACTTCTGAGCACTGGTTGTGACCTTGGGTTGTAGCCAGAGACGTGAAAACTGTGTTCGTGTCCAAGATGACATGATGAACGGCAAGGTGCATTTGCAGACATGAAAACAGTGCAGCTCACTAGAAGCAGCAGGAAAGTTTGGCTACTTTTGATTCTTTTCATTCTTTTTATCCTCCCCTACCTCTTTGCAGCACCGAGAAACACTCTGTATTGATTATGCTGACATTGACAGCAGAGCTGGAATTTTTTTTTTTGCACATCTCAGATGAGAAAGTGGGTTATGATTCATCTCACACAATCTGAGTCAAAGCGATTCCTTAAAAAAAAAAAAGAAAAGAAAAGAAAAAACCAAACAGTTTTGATGCGTTTCCATCAGAAGAGGACAGGCTGGAGGAGAACACTCAGCAAATGAGATAGCCCTGTTTAATTCTTTTTTTACCGCATTTCACTCTCAGATAAAATCTGGCCTTTCCCCCCAACTAGACTTCAAATGACACTCAAAATACCCCCAAAAGTTACTGGCAAGAGACAAACCACCATATCAAAACGACAGCAAGAAACAAATGCCACCAGAAGAAGAAAAAATAAATGCCACACTGTGCCCCCTGCCCACCCCTGTGGAACGTTGATTGCTAGATTGGAAAGCAACAGATTACTACAGCGAATTATCAATTTTCCTAATAGCCTCGAACTATCAAATGCTGAAGTGTGATAGCATTAGTGAGTACATTATATTAACAGCAGTTAAAATTACCAAGTGTGATCCTGAAGTGCTTTTTTCCCCCCTTTCTTATTTTCACAGCCATGTTTTAACCCTGGAAAATAGGCCTTGTAATCTGAATGCTGGGAAGAGCCTTCAGACCAGTTGTGATTTCTCATCAGACAAGGCTCGCAAGTCCATTTTGTTGATTTTCACATAAAATAAAGAGCATGGCCACAGCTGTGGGTAAGGCACGGGACTTGAAGAAATTCTAGGCTCAATTCCCACTTCGCTACTGGTTCTCTGCATGACTCTGGGTGAGTCATCTAAACTCTGCCAGTCAGCCTCTCATTTGTAAATTAAGGACAAAATAATTTCCTGGTCCTTGCCGTATTTTCAGTTTGGGAGCTCTGAGGGATGCATACTTTTCCTACTTCATGTTTAATTTGCATATAGTGCAGCGTGACCACAGTCTTGCTAGCAGGCCTTAGACGTTACTGTAGTAGAAATAAGCCATAAAATAACACGGAAGCAACTGCAAATTTAGTGCAACCAGCTACAAACAATAGGTGAGCTGTTTTCAGTTTTAAAAAAGCAAAAAAAAAAAGGTTCATTTATGCCAGGTCATGTGCATAACCAGCTCGAAACAAGGAGTAATTAAACTGTTTTCATGTTACTGGGACAAAGATTTGTCCAGGACTGCATGGCTGGAAGTGTGGTTTCTAACTCCACATGCAAAACTGACTGCCTGTATCTCTCTCCACAAATTAGCCATAAGTTAAAACCAAAAAAAAGAATGTCTTGAGGCTTAAAACACTCCAAAGCTCTATCTGAAGTGAAAATTATTTCTATAAAACCACAATCCAGAAAACCATTCTCACTCATTCATAGACACACATACAAACACACACTCTTAAAATACCTGTGCATGAGAATTTAGTGCTTATGAAATCCTGGATGGAAACTCCTGGTTTAATTCATCTCCATAAAACAGGTCTAACAAGAGGAGAGGGAGAACAAACCTTCTCCATCCCACATGCGCCTAGACTGACAGTCTGCCTTCAGCTCCTGGCCTCCTCGAGGAGATTCCCAACGAGGGGTCCTCCGGGTGCCACAATTTATGGTTTTTAGTGAGGTGATGACGTACCCACAGAGAACCCCCCTGAGACCAGCCAACTCATTTCATGTGGGGCAGGAAACAACCATAAGGTAGGTCACACTTTCGCTTCTTAATGACCTGAGTTAGCTACGGACTAATGACCTGCAGCCAAAGACTTGATGGCTCGTTATCAATTCTTCAGCCATTTTAGTCCCTAGAGCGTTTACTATGGGCATGTAAGTTCATCATGAACAAGCTGGATTCTCTTTGAACTGCTTCTCGAATAAAGGCAGAAAGATTTACTTTGTTGTCATGTAGGGCTATTAATTTTGGGGGGTTTGGCTAGTAGCCTCATCATGGCTCAAGGTCTTTTCAGGAGGAGGCTGAGCTTTGCTATCCATTTGTACAGCTCCTAGCGCACTGAGGGCTCTATCACAACATAAGAAATATCTACAGCCCTCATGAATTATTTTGTTTTCCATGGGTATGTTCGTGTTTAAACATGCTGAAGAATCCTGTAGAATACTGCTGGACTTTAGAAAGACATACCCTTGATATTTTGTTACTGCATTTCACTCCTCGTAGAAGACGGCAGGAAATTGTCAGCTTTCATTTACTGACTGTTGGGACAAACCTAATTCCATGCACGGCCTGAAACCCACCTTTCTTTCACAGCACACAGGTGATCATGGAAATCCCTTTGCTAAAATGCTAGATTGATACTCGGCACTTATTCTCCATGAAATGACTTCCGCATCAAATCAGTTCTGTTTAAAAGTAAAATTATGTCTAGGTTGACTGCGAACAATTAAAGCGAAACCAGGGATATCATGCTGCTTGCTACCTGTTCCAGCTGGCATTTTATCACCTACAGTAACAAAGGGTAACTTTGGTTTTGATGCAAGATTTAGATCGCATCTGCGAAGCAGTGCTGGTCTCTGAAGAGACTGTGTTTCAGAAACACTCATGATGGAAAGTCCCATCCACTCCTGTGTGGATAAGAAGAGGAAAAAGGGAATATGAGTCTCGTGCCTCCTGGCATATGTGGGCACCAGGTGCTCAGGGCTTACAGGAGTGCAACCTTCCCCCATTCCTGACTGCTACATCTGCTTGATCTTCATTAGGAGATCTGTATTTAAGACTTTGTAAGACTACGATCCCTGGCATAAAACGATCTAGGTGCTTAGCTTAACAAAACATTTTTCCCACAATTAGTGCAGAGTAGGATGTGGACCACACCAACAGCAGGAAAAAGCAAACTTTTGCATCCATTTACCCAGTCTTTCAAATGCTGAAAAGCAACTTAAACCACCTCACAGCCTCTGCGTCCCTGCCTTCTCTTGCCTTTCTCATGGCTGGAGACAAATGCACGTGGGCAGGGTAGAATTTGGTCTCCGACCATTCACTGGTGTCCTCTTTTTCTCTTCCCCCTTTGGAACTGTGGGCCAAAATTCACCCTGCAGGTTGCGCTGAGACCATTCTTATAAATTTGCTCTCCAAACTCTACCTGCGCTTGCTGTACAAGGATTGCCAGCAGTTGTAGAGACTCCCTGAAAGAAAGCTAGATGGGGGTGGCAAGCATTGACAGAAGTGAGACTGAAGAAACAGGCTCTGAAAGCCATTTAGCAGGGTAATTAAAGTCCCTGGGGAGCAGAGGGAGGGTGACTCCCCTTGCGGCAGGCCACAAGAGGGCAGATGGATGTTGATGGTACCGCACCATGACCTCCCTGAGTGCAGGCTGCTCCCAGCCTTTGAGGATGTGATCAAATGCTGGAATATGGCTTGAACATAAAAAATAATAACTTGAACTACAATGGAGAAAAGGGTCCCCATTATATGTCTGTTCTTCCTACTTTTGTGAGTGGTTACATAACAGAAAATGACTGTCGGCTCACCAGTCATTGAAAATCTAACCTACTATTTTCTGACCCAGATGTTGTTCAGATGAGAACGTATGCTATCTTGCACCAGAAACCCTGCCTTTAAACAAAAGGCATGATGACACATCACATTACATGGCAAAATTACAATGTAATTATGCTTTTTTAATAATAAGCTGCATCTTTTAATGATAACCTTTTCAGAAGAGACCTAGGAATACAGGCAAGACATGACAACTTTCATTTTTTTTTTCTCGTGGTAATTCAGATGAAACTAAGAGGCTACCTGAGCCTCTTAGAAGCTACGGAAACACCTGACAAAGACTGAAATGCAATGCGGAACATGTTCAGTTTAGAGACACTAGAACTGTTCAGCCCACAGAGCCACACATCACAGGGAACAAAGACACCATGAACTGAAGGAAGCCGTACCTGGACAACCTAGTAAGCCTCCTCATCTGAAGCTTCTACTCTAACACGGTCTCTCCCATATCTTACTTGGACTGCTGCCTGCTAACTTATGTCCTCCCTCTCAAGAAGCAACATTAGGGAACACCCTCGACATCGTTCAGACACCAGGTCTCTGGTCATAGTGAAGGATTTTTAGCTTATGAATGGAAGCCTGATGGAGATGCAAAGCCAGCAAGTGAAAAGGTTGACAGAGCCTTGACAGATTCAATACTGGTGCCACATATCACTCTTTAGTCTTAACTGTGACACAGCATCTTAAAGAACTGTTGGAGATGTAGGCTTCTCTGTGGGGTGCACTCATACAACTGCTGCTGTTAATCAGCTCCTGTCTGAAGGACTATGCAGATTAAGTGCCCTGCAAATAGGGTGCAAGGGAAAAAAAAGAGAGTTTAGAAAGGTGATATCATCTGCCGCAGGTCTCACAAGAGGTCAGGATGAGAAGAACAAAAAGAAGTCAAGCATCCTGCTTGTTGGCCTTGCTCCTCAGCCTAACTCTGCACCACCTCTCCCATTGTCAAAGTCAGGGCATACAGCAAACACACACAAGAAAACTACATATCCTGAATAATCATCTCTGAGTCAAATCAAGGTCCCTTTATTGCACAAACTCAGAATTTTCAACAGGACTATCTTAGTATCTCTCTTCTCCCCACGTGCATCCCTACAGCCCACTGGAACTACAAAAGGAGACTGCTGCCTTATCAAACACATAAAACTGGTGGTTCCTTTGGTAGCTCTGAGTGCTTACAGTAAAATACCAGCAAAAGTTTCTTCCCACCAGTCAGGGAAACTCCTCTGCTCTGGGGAGTGACTCAGCTGGGACACAGTCCAGAAGGCAACAGGAGATGAGGGGCCCCAATGGCACTTCTCCAGTCTTAATCAGCACTGTCTGCATGGTGATAGAGACTGATAAGCTGCCAGAAGTCATTTCTTTCTATAAGACTTGAAACAGTGGTCCAGAACAGTTGTGATCTTTGTGTGTGTGGATTTTGTTGTTTTTTTTTAAATGCAAAACCAAGGGCTTTAATTTCCCATGGTGGCCAACAAACAATTTTCATAGTTTCATCCTAATCTCCTGTAAATATCCATTTCTCCTCCCCCAACCTTAACCAATTTCCACTACACAAAGTATTTTTTTTTTCTTCAACAAATCAGACATGTCTATCGACAATAGCACATTTATTAATGGGGAGGGCTGTGACAGACAGAAACCATCCCTACTGCTCAGTGCATAACACGTTTGGGAATCCTTTCTAATAAAAAGGGATTTGATTAAAGACAGCCACTACCACAGATCAGCAACTGAATCAGCAGTAAAGAAGGAAGAGCGGCTTAGACTTAAAAGACTTCAATTTGCTGATCTTCCAAGGACTTCCCAGGAGAAGTCACTCCATAAGTCATTCCATAGGAGGGTAGGAGGGGATATACACCAAAGATTGGGGTGCTTAGATATAGTGTGGTAGTGTGGCCTTTCAACAAAACTAAGTTTGGCAGAATACCCAGCATGCATGTTTAACACCTAAAAATTTACAGAGTTTTTTTAATTATTATGCTCAGTGATGATCTTTCCATGCTTAAGCACTGCCCTGCCAATGGCAGCTAGAGGATTTCCCAGTGACTGGACAGTGCTGCTGTGGTAAGTCTAGGCAACAAACAACTGCAAACTGGGATCTTGCTGTTCTGAAGTGTGTCTCCAGCATGCTGCTTCTCCCTCTGACCATGTGCCTGGGCTCCCCAGGAATGCAGTGTGAACCATGCTGTGCCGCCAGCTGTGTGTGTTTGCATGAGTAATCACTGGCTAGAACAGTCCCCCAGACTCTGAAACCACCTTCAGTCATTTCCACCCAGGGAAGCTGGAGAGAGGGACAGTGAGCACAGACCTGATGGAAGTGCTGGCTGTCCTGCTCGTAACTCAGCTCACCTGGTCTGCCAGCAGTACCGGCTGGCATTTCCAGGGCAAAGAGACGACTTCAGTGACTCCTACTTCTCCTCCCTCCCCAGGAACCTCCACTCTGCCCACGCTGAGTCCAGAATCAAGATGGCTTGATAGAAAACCAGAGATACAGCAAGTGAAATTGCAGAAGAAAGATGGTTACAGAAAAGATCCCAGAGTGCTGACGGGCCAAGTAAAATGACCTTTCTCCAGCCTGACAGTTCAAATGTAATTATTCCAACAAATTATTTTCATGACTTAATATAACGCCTTGCAGCTTTCTAGCAAGGTTAATTAGATTCCTCAATTCAAAACCTATCTGCTCTTAACCAACTTTTAATATGCTGAAATCCAGTTTTCTAAATTCAAACTAATAAAAGTGATTAGCTGACAGCTATCTGGTATGCCACAATTACCATGGCATTTAGACCTCAGGCAGAAGATATTTAATGCAAATCAGAGTCAATGTCTCTGCCCATTTGTCCTTTTTCTGATTATTTGATCAATGTGCCATATGAATCTTGTACAATCCATGCTACCATGCTAAACAAATAAAGAACAAAGGCAGAGATATTGGTTGAGACAGTTAACCAAAGCTGAAAGACTCTTTTTTTCCTCCCACACTTAATTTGTTCTTTCCACATGAGCATGAAGTTACTGAAAGCCACTGGCTGACAGCTCAAGTAGATGGGTATTTAGCTCTGACATAGCCAGAATTAGTATAAAACTCCTGGCCTGCACTGCCATATCAAGAAGCCTCATCCACTGTGACTCCACAGCCCATGTTCCTCTGGGAGTAGCTCAGGCCGGAACAAACCTAGGAAGATAAGGGCAGCCCACGTCTTTGATTTTATCCCATCATAAAAAGCAGTTGTGCTCCAGAACTGCTGGTTTTGGTTTACGTTTTTCTTGGTAGGTGTATAATTAATTGTGGCTGTGTCTCCCAAATGGCTGCATGGGGCACAGCATGCTTAGAGAGCTGAGGAGGAGTTCAGCCCAACACACAGTTCATCTGCACATCAAGAATGCCAAGGCTGGACACTGCTTCAGAGATAACCTTCAGTGGCACAGACCCAGTGCAATTAAAAGATCAGTCAGGTACAGCTTTTAATTAAACATCACCTGCCCGAGGTAGGACTAGCGTTGGTGTTTGGTTTTCAACTTCCAGCTTGCATCATGCATGATTATTCCATCTTTGATCATGCTACCGCTTATATAAACAATGCTGGTAAAATTTCTGAATGCTCTAGACTAGCCTCCTTTCCATTTTCTTGTCTCCTGCTGAATTAAGAGCTATTGGCATGGCACTGGTCTGACCTCCCATCTGATAGCCAAATTGATGACCTAATGTTGAGAGACTTTATGTTCCAGCACTTTGAGCTTTGCATCCCTTTTGGATGAAAAAACTTTGATGTACCACACTCAAACAGAGCAGAGCCATCTTAGCGATACAGTGTTAGTCTGCAAAACCCAAGCATTTCAGCTTCATAAATACAAGTGCTAAACAAAACTAAAGCTCCACTTCAGGAAGCAATTTCTGAACTGTGAGGAAAATTAATCACTAGAACAGCTTATCAGGGTAGGTGGTTGACTCACCATTGCTTGAAGTCTTTAAGATAAGATTAGATTATTTTTTTTTAAAGTCATGATTCAATCATGTTTCTGGGAGAAACTGAGAGTAGAACATTAGGCAGTATAATGGCAAGGTCCTTTCTGACCTTGGATCCTGTGAAGCTCCAAGTTTTTTGTTCACCTGCCTACTTTCTTGGGCTACAAGGAGAACTGGGTGGGCTTTGGTCCATCAACCAGCTCCTGCCACTCACGGATCTGCATTAAGAAAATGACTGTAATCAAATCCCATGCTTCAGGGCTTCAGCCATTCGCCTGAAGGGAGCGGGAAAAAGGTTTCTCCCTACTGCCCGCCCACGCTAATGGCTAAATACACGTTATGTTTGTTTGGTTGTTGCTTTGCTTTTAAAACATCAGAGAGTGAACACAAATAGATAAGGGCAGAGTGAAGTCAAATGCAGCAGCACAGATATCCTCTCTTCAGTTAGTCATTCTTGCTCACACCTCAGATCTGTGCTAGTCATCACTTCTGATGACTATCAGTGTTTATAGAGAAGACATTTCAGCTGTAGGGGTGGAGACCATAGAAAGCAGAAGGTACTGATGGAGGATGGGGACTGATATCAACCTCACCTACAAGGGCAATGTTTGTTTGCTGAGAACATCTTGACCTTCTCATGTAATCAGACCCTTGTCAGTGCAAGATCCTTGTTTATTAGTGAAACCTTGGTCCCACCTGCTTTCCGATTAAACCAAACCACGGAAGTTTCTTTAAGCCAGGAATGTTTTGGTCCAGCCAAAATCTATAGGAAATAGACCCAGGGGGCAATCTAAACGAAGTTTTTAAGAAATGATGAAATAAAGGAAGATAAAGAACACAAAATGAATGGCCTACCCCAGCCTTTACCTCTACGAACTACAGCAGGTTTTTTTCCTAACACTGTCACCCAAGCCTGTAAGAAACTAAGCATACAGACAAGATGCATCAAATGTGCCCAAGGCTCTCAACTCTAATGCAGAGTTCAGAGGCCTTATCACCTGTCTTTTACACAAAAGCAAGATATATACTTTACACTTATAGATGCCTGAGATAATTCCATCCTATACCACTTAAAAAGGAAATTACTGCTTATCTTTTTCCAGGCAAGGAAGATGACATGGTTATGAGCCAATCAGTTCAGATTTATCTTCCTCAAACGTGTTGGACGCAGTTCTGGGCTAACAGATCCCCATGTAAAATCAACCTGATTGACTCAAAATGGATTTCCTTTTAATCTATGCCAGCATACAGAAAATGAAAATCCATGCCTTGGGAGCAGAACACATTTACACTGCCAGGTTTTATGCAGCTGCAATGAGAAGGGATGGGGCAGGTGGACAAGACAGCGCACCACACCTCAATTCAGCCTGGTAGCCTAGAAGCTGGGGACAGATGGTGTGAAAATGAACCAGACACTGAAAAATTTAACTTTATAACCGGGAAGACTATAAACATACAGCAAGCGAGCATGAGATTTATGCTGAAATTATAGAGGAATTCCTATGGATGATTACACTTCCAGCCCAAGCATGGAAAGCAAATCCATCATTATGAATGTCACTACATTAACAGCGCTGCTGCCAGGCCTCCCCGTTACCAAACCTAGTAAATACAGAAAGGGGCTACAGACACTTGTGACATAGCACTGCTCACCAAAGTAGTCATCAGAAGGAGGATTCTCCATGTCATATAGCATTTTCTTGGTCAGATGTTCCAGCTCATCCTCAGGCCTGAAGGCAGGAGTGCTTGATGCAGGGCCAGAGCTTGGATACCCACTCTGAAAAAAAAAAGGACAAACAGTCTGTGATGTGGTATAAAAGCGTTCACCCACAGTAAGATGGTCTATTGGCTGTTCAGTGTTGAACTTCATTCTTTGTTTACTTTTGCTTTTTTTAAAACCCAAGGGATTCATGCAAGTAAACATCTCATTTAATGTAATGAAAATGGAGTCCTAAAATCATTCAGTGAAGTGCTATATATCCTCCTAGAATAAGAAGTATTCTGTGCCTCATAATTAGGTGTCTACTGGATAGCACATAATAATAAATAAAGGAGAAAATTATTCCAAGGATAACTTGATACAAACATTTCCAACACTGCAAAAGGCTTTGGAAGCATTTCAGTTTGGATTTGGCAACAGCTTCCATCACTTAACAACGCAATAGAAAAATGCTAGAACAATCATTCCTACAGTGGTGAAGTATATGGACAAAGACAGATAATCCTGAGCTGCTAGTTATGTTCTCTTCTTGTTTGTTTTGACACAAATCCTGCTGTTAACATCAGTGAGAACAGGAGCTGGTCCACAGATCTTTAGTACTAGGGATACAAAGGTTTTAATATGTGCTTAGAAACTGAGTCCTCTTGGCCTTCATACGCTAACAGCTGGCATAGAGTATTTGCAGTCTGCCTCAGTGAGTCTTCTCCCTGGAAAACAGCAGAAGTACAGGCGTATTTTGAGAAGCACAGAAATAGTCTCATGCCTAGAAGTTTCTTAGAAGAAGCTAAGTTTGGTGTCCATAATGAGAAACTCAGTCATTTCAGGATTAAAAAATGCTGACACCAGCTTTCCTTGCGTGCACTGCTTTCCTGAAAGACTTGCATGCGAAAACTAACTTATTTATGAAAGGCAGCGTTTCAGTAAAGCAAGTGATTTCATTGATTAATTGCTGCCTTTTTCAAGGATTGGGCCTTAGATATGAAACTTATGATCCTTAGTCTACAAGAAAGCATTTTTTCCATGCTCCATACCTACTTAAAAGGGAAGAAAATGTAAAATCACTGGAGAAACAATACACTGGCCACCTCTATCTGGCTTAGAGAGACTACATCTGACATGACGAATCTTTATTGAGCCAGTCATGTTCAACAGAGAACAGCGGCTTTAAAGCACTGCAAGAGAATTAACTAAATGCTTTCACGCTTTTTTCTTTCAGGCAGGAAGGAGATTTCAAATGAGACATCAATCAATGTAGAGAAAGTCTCAGAACAGCGCTTAGCAATAATACTTCAATCATCCACTCCCAGAAACCAAACACTTTCATGTTCCTGACCTTGTCATATTTATTTTTCTAGGGCCCACGCTAAGCTGGTACACCATCACCTCCCTCGCTTGTTGACCCGATCTATCTTGCAGGCACTACACCCATGAGCACAGCAGATGACTGCACTCCCTGGAAGTGCTGGATTTGCCGTGCACACACAATACAGCAGTTGCACCCGTTGTCTGCCCACCAACTGCTTTCTAACAGAGTAGCAGCAGTGCACAAGGGAGGTGGGTGCTGTGGTCCCCTGGAAGGTCTATTTGCAGCACGTTCAGTCTCCCTGACTGAAAATATAGGTTGGATATACCATACATTCAGGTTTTCCCAGAGATGTTTTCTTTTTCTGTTCAGGGATTTTTTTTCTGAGCAATACTCAAAGATTTTGTGCATTTCTCCAGGATTTCTAGATGCCTAGCAGTTGTTCTGAGGAAGCTGCTGAACATCTGGAAATCCTGAGCGTCCACACACAGCTCAGTAAACTCTATTGTACAAATGAAACCACGCTGAAGTGTTTGGGTTACCGCAATTTATTTTTTCATATGGGGAAAGAGGCCTGTATGGTGCACAGGACTTGCATTCGCTTTCCAAGTCATGTAATGCCATCTCTGTGGGATATATCATTTTGGTGAGGATAAGGCCACTCATATGACTAGGAGTTTCAGAGCCAGGTACTTGACCCAGCACACCC
Organism: Ibidorhyncha struthersii; assembly: GCA_013398815.1. Classification (NCBI taxonomy): domain Eukaryota; kingdom Metazoa; phylum Chordata; class Aves; order Charadriiformes; family Charadriidae; genus Ibidorhyncha; species Ibidorhyncha struthersii. The sequence continues at coordinate 422,639 of VZSZ01001260.1, read as the reverse complement.
AGACGCCCTTGGCCAGTGCTTTGTGGCTGTTTTTAGAAGGCTAGTCGACAACTATTTCATTAGAAATAATAAATAGCATAACCCCCCAAAAAAAGGTTTATTAATAAGCCAATTAAAGGTGCCAAATGTAAAGCATTTAATCTTGGAACAACTTATTTTTTTCCGTTGCTCTCTTGTTCCTAAGAGCTGATCATGACTCTTGCCTGAACATATATTTTAACACAGCAAGTGCAGGCAAGGATTTATTAGCTTGGGAAATCAATCTGGCAACTGAACCTCTTAAAATAGTATTCCACCTATTGTACCTATTTCAGTTTCAATGCAGAAAGGAATGACCATCGCCAACCCTTCAACTAAGACTCCTTCCCTAGACTTTGCACGGAGAAGACAGTATGGCACGAAGCTGATGATGGCCCCCATGCTTGTCTTTCTCCCATTATTTCTCTCTCACCACTGTGGCATGAACGTGTGGAAGTGCTATGCTCCAGCCTCTTCTGCCTGGGTTCTGTCCACACGTAATTTGAAACACTGCTTTTAACCTTGGGCCTTATAATATAAATGGACCAAAACAGAAGGCATGAGCTGCTGTCTGTTCAGAGAAAAGGGAAGTGAGATGCCTTTTGCTGAAGCTATTTGCCCATCATCACATGTGGGCTCTAAGGCAAAGACAAAACCTGCAGCCTGGCTGCTGCGAGCCCCATGTCTTCAGCCTCGCACACAGTCTGCCGGGGCCGGGCTCAGCGCTGTAGACCTGCGCTGGTCACCCTCCAACCCAAAGCCACCGCATCTGCAGGCTGGGGCAGGACACCCTGGGCAGGTGGTGTGTGAAGCCTCTCCCTCTCTTCCACATCGGCTTCCCCCGCCTTCCGATTGGGAGGCCCGCTCGTGCCCGCTTCAGTAAGGGCTTGGGCTGCGCCATTTAAAATGAAAGACCAAAATCTGCATATTTTCAGTTCGGTTTGACTTTCTCTGGTTTTGGAGGCCACGCTGCCTCCTACATACAATAAATAGGCTGCTCTCGTATTTTATCTACATTGCACTTTTCCAAACCAGGCAGATTTCTTATCCAGTACCCAATGTCAGCAAAAATAACAAATACCAACCACAATGTTATGAGACATTTTAACTTACTTTGACTAAAATGCTATGCCTTTTTGACCAACATTTAAGCAGTGCTAGGCACATCTTTTTCCTCCTCGCATGGCACATGCTGACTATGTGCCTCCAGGAAAATGCATTTCATGCATATGAACATGCTGTCGAGTTTGCTGGGACACACACGCACACAACCATAGACAGAAAAGTATATCCTTACTCCAATCTAAAACGCTTGTGTCAGCAAAACTGTTTCCTTCCTCCTCCTTTGTTAGGTCAGGGTAAAAATATAACTCTGGCTTTCCTTACAAAACAGAGTTGTGTTGTTGTTTATTAAACTTCCTCTATTTTCTCCTGATCTGTACAATGATCAAGGCTGCCTAGAAATCCAATTTGCTGTCTAATCTACCACAGTTATCTTTGTGCATTCGCTTTTTTCCATGATGCCTCAACGCACACAAATATGTACTTCCTTAGCTAGGAAGTATATACACAGCTCAAAGGTGGGGTCTGTGCCGAATTGCGACATGGCCTCCCAAATTCCCTGAGTACCACTCTGTCTAGCTAACTACAGCAACATCAGGGATGATAAACTGACCTATGAAAATGGAAAAGAGCCTTGGTCGGCAAAACGCCAGCCGGAGGGACCATGCTTTGGGAGAAGGAACACCTGAGTCCAACCTTTGCTACTGCCATCAAGTATCAAGTAACCTCAGGGGAGAGCACGTTGATTGCAGTTGCGTGTACAGATGCAAATACATTAATGAATAAACACTGTCCTACATGCTTAGCTAATGGAATATTTAGGGAAATACCAGCATTCCCAGGGTTAAACCCCGTGGCAGAAAGTATCTTCATGCTACAAACAAAAGGAAGTGAGTTAATCGCTTGTGCCACTCTCAAAGCACTGCAAAAACATCTGGCTCATCTTCCTCATTAAAGTTCAGTTCCTAAAAAGACAGGTCAAAAGAAGCAGTCGCGTGGAATCACTGCATCATTATTTTGGTACACAAAGTTGGTACTTGTTTCAGTGCTTCTGTGGCACGTGTCTTCTACTCCAGACGTCACTGGTAATCAGCTGTCTCTGATGTAATGGCTGCCCAGAAAAGGGAGCTGTGCAGTTAGCGCGGTGCATTTGCCAACATGAACCTTCCCCATCCACATACAAATTTTTACTCAAATGGGCAAAAACCACAGCGCAAAATCTGCAAAGACATCTGAAGACGATGCTGTGATGAATGCACCATCATTGAGAGTGCACTGTATGTGGTCATTTTTCTTGTCCATTCGCAAACGCTGTAGAAGAAGCTTCTTCTCTCTGAGAGAAAATAACTTCAATTATGTGTTCCCAATTACAGAAACGTGGAAATTATCTTCTTTTCAGAAGGTAGAATTAGCCCAATTTGGAATTGAAAGACAGCCAGAAACATTTTTCACTGATACTTACTTTCCCTTTCATTTTTTTCTTCTTGTTCATCTGCATAAAGTTAGCACTTTCCTTTCACTTCACTCACCAAAACTGATCATCAGTTAAATAAACAGTTAAATAGCATCGTGGCACATTTTTTATTCAATGGCCTGACAAAGACCATACTTTTTCATTTAAGTTATTGACTGTCCAAAACAATCGCAAACTTCCAGACCAAAAAATCCAGCATGGTGCCACATCTCTCATGAGTCGTGCTCCCAAAGAAATATCAAGATTGCCTGCAGCTGTAATTCAGTTTATAATTAAGGCCAACTGATCTCTCTTACAGAGGAGATGCACTGGAAAAAAATATTTTAATTCTTGATTTATTTTCCCAGTGAAAAGTTACAGCTGCCAGAGTACATACAGATTCCTGAAAAGACGATTCTGCCTAGATTCCCTGCAACACGCATGTTCCTGGGTCTACTCCTGGTTGGAGAATAATTCATCGAGACCCTTTGAAGAAGCTATCCTGCACGAGGAGGTACCCGCTGACAGCCAGTGGCCTCCCGCCCATACCAGCAGCCCGAAATCACAAGTCTTTGGGCAGGCAAGAGCGAGGTCTCCTCTGGGATGTGCCGGACTGGGAAAAGCCACTGGCTCCCTTGCTGCCTACCTGCCCCGCCACTGCTTCCCGCAGCAAACCAGCAATCCAGAACAGGCAGTTCTGGCAGCAGAGTCCTCATTTGTTAAACACTGGCTTCCTTCGAAACAGGGCAGTTTTGTAACTACTTCAAAGCTCTAGAGGATATTTTTCTTTATTTTTAAACTTCATTATTGTAACTGTATCCTCACTTAGCTATCCATGCACAATCCCAGTTCTACTCTAATCCTGCTAAGCTCTCAGTTTCAACCATCTCTTGTGACAGTAAGTTACACAGAATTTGAGCAATAATAATAAAAATATTTTTTCTCTGTTTTAACTTTACAGCCTGCAATTTTTCCCAAATATCTCTTTTTCTTACACTGTGAAACAGGGATGCAGACAGGTGGAAGAGGTGTCTTGTCTGGTAGTTTTAAAAGGAAGACAATAGAGCTAGAATGCAAAATCACTGAATAGCTGAGAAGTTCCCAGGACTTCTGAAAATCAGGCTGCTCATACAGATGCTTGTTTTGATTCTCTGGAGCCCAGGTTTTAGCTTACAGTCATGAAAACAAAATCTTGGTCTCTATGTATTGATACTGAATTCAATAGGATCACTGTACAAGCACCCTAATTACTCTGTAAAATGGGTTTAACAATATTTCTCTCTTAATTAATCAGTGCCTGCAAAGCTCTCAAAGCTTCTGCAATGTAAGTGACTACACAGAGACAAGAGTGTTTTATTAATCATCAAGCACAGTAATAAATGAGCATGACTGGTTTGTCCTTGGATTATTTGTATTCTATTATATGCAAACAGACTTAAGCAGCTTTTCTTGCTATTCTTCACATTCTCACTAATGTTTTGAATCTGGAAGGGCTGGTTATTTTTGCTAGGTGTTACAAAAGTTGGATAATCTGTAAACACCACTATCTGCTGCTTGCTTCTGCACCGAGTATGACTGTGTTAAATGATAACCTCCACTTCTATTATGGAGAGTCGTCGTTTCTGCTAGACACTGTGGTTTGTTTATGTATTTGGGGTTAACAGGAGATGAGATAGATTTTTATGGAGCAACATTGGCTATTTCTCATTAGAAAAAGCAAACCAAACAGATCTCCAGGTAATAAATATCTGACATGTTATCTCAGGAAACAGTAAATTTAAAATATATTTCAAATAAGAACACCTATAAAATACTACATTTTAATGTCCCATTGCTACTTCAATGTACATACAGAAACAAGTGCAGCAGTGCCTGATCTTGCCTGGGGCCTCTTGGCCCTATCATTACATGAATATGCTTTACTTGTCAAGGCCTATCTCGTATGAAAAGGGGAGGAGGCTGTTTTGTTTTGTGTTTTCCTACTAACCCCACTAACTCTGGGAACGGACATTTTAGGCACTTTTTAAAAAAGACAGGAACTCAAGGCACACGCTGGATGGTATGACTAAGAGGGAGAATGAAGCATTATAAGAATATACAGATAAAGAGATTGTATGCTTTTAGCCCTATGCTTTTGGCTGGAAGAGCTTAGTCTGCTTCACAAAATTACATCAGGAGGTCCTGTGCTTACTCATCTGTTTGTTTCAAGACTGAAGGCTTTATTCTGCTCTTAGCTGCTTTCCTTTCCACATCTCTCTGGGCTCAGAGTCAAGCACTCTCTTACTTCCATGCATCATCACCAGCAATAAAGACCCGATAGGCTACTTATCAACTCCCCTCCTCTTTATGTCATACTACTGTAGGCTTCCAGGGCTGCCTTCAAAGCATTAATTAATTAAGCATTATATTTACTCCTATCAGCAGGTCAAAATCTGCATTTCAGAGTAGGAGCCGTAAGTATCCATAGGAGATGACAAGTCTCCAAGACTTAGTCCCGAGCCACGTAGGGAAGTGCTCTAGATGGGTCTGAATTGGCTTCTTGTCATCCTCACTATACACCTTGGAGTACGTAGTGCCCTCTAGGGCTTCTTGCCTGGGGAGATGATGAGCCTTAAGACCTGTACCGAGCTCCCTTGTGTAAATCCAAGGTAGCACCACTGAAAGACACAGAGCTGTGGTGGACTGTGGTCACAGCAAGTGGCACTCCAAAGTGGGACTCATGGTCTCCCCACCAACCGAACCGCATCCCCATCTTATAGGACAAGCACAGGGCCACACGTAGTAAAAGTGGGAATGCCACAAAATTCATACTGATTAAAAGAGATGTGTTGCCACAACTAGCCCGGGCAATTCATTGCCACAATAAAACCACTGAAAAAACATCCTCTCCTTCCAAAACCTACCATTCCAGAAGCAGCCCTAGAACACAAGGAATAACTGAACTTTGGGGTTTTTTAAGTTTTTCTTTTGCAAAACACTTCACACAGGCAGACTCAACCATTTTCACAGACGAAAAATGACACTGCACGACGGGCTTACACACACCTCTGGTGCAGTGCCCTCTCTGGCGGACCACAGCGATGAGGGAGCTCACCGCCATTCACCATGTGGTGTTGGGGGTTGGACCGGGTGTTTGCACAATGAGCACCACCTGCCCTGTGGTTCAGGTTCATCGCCTATTGAAAAAATAGGCTGTCCCAGCTGCAGTGCCTTATCAGGTAACAAAACCAGAAGTGTTGGGGCATCACTTGTTTCAAGAGAAAAATAAATCTCACAATTTTAATGGTACTAATTTTGCATGTGAAACTTGCATTCATACTGTATTAACAGTTTAAATATAGCTTTCTTGCCAGATGCCTGAATATGCTAGAAAAGATACTTAAAATATGCAAATTGGGTTTCTGTTTTAATACACAAAGAAACTTAAAATCACATCACTTTCCATCACCAAGACAGGTTTCAATCTAAGCTTTTTTCATGTGAAAACTATAACAGCAAACAAATGGTTAACCAAATGTGTTTAACCCACTATCTGTAGTCTCGCTTTTAGTCAACTGTGACATGGGCCATTACACTTCCCAGGACACCAGTGACTTAAATGAAGACTACATATTTTGCTTAACATTAAAAGATTATATATATATATAAATTGCAGTTAAAAAAGCTTCTCAGACTGGAACGGGTGCTTGGTTCTGCATCCATAGCATTGGAGGGCAGGATGCTGCCTGAGTTTTATCCTCAGCAATATTCTTAACCAGTCTGATCCTGCACCCTGCTGTTATAAATGGTGTTCATAATGCTTGGCTGTCTCAAGAGAGTTTGAGAGTCTCAATGAACTCTTGATTACAAAATGCTTTGAGATCTTTGAATGAAAGATGCTGAATGAGTACAAATTATGGCTATTATTAAATATCTTTGGTAGCCAAAGTTGTACCTCCTTCCACTCACATGTGCCTATGTTTTGTCTTTTAAGATTATAACATCTTCAAAACAAACATTCGTCTCCCAACTTACCCCTCAGCAGTCTTGTTGTATAAATAAAAGTGATAAGAATAACATTAGCAAAACCAGTGGTGTGGCAAAAGCCAATTACATTCCTGTTGGACTCAGAAATTTCTTCCTTATCTCAGGACAGGAAGATTTCTCCATTTTACTCATGTTCTGATCCCAGAATCATCTGTTCTCTTTTCTTCATGTGTAGCTCTTTGGCTCTAAGAGCTTTACTGTTTTTCTTTCAGCTTTGCACAAGACATGTTTGTTGAAGTGCTTACTGAAGGGTCCCAACCCCTTTTAACAAAATGAATACAAGTTCCTTTGGAAAGCGGATGGGAAGCTCTGCACACGTCAGAGAGTGTAAGCGCTGAGTACGACCCTTCATTTGACTTTCAGTCTCTTAGGTGACTGAGTCAGGGGAGAGGAGGTAGAAACTCAACAGAGAGTCCAGACATCTGGATTCTACCCACGCCACCGACTGTGCTTGCCCCTCAGCTGAGGCATGCTCCAAGGAGGACAAAAAACTATTCAGAATGACACCTCTTCTACTGATGCAAAAGAAAAGAGAATTTGCAAATAACAATGAGAAGATTGCTATTCTTCAAAGTCAGAGGGAGAGCTCATTTGCTTGTACCTCAAGGACTTGTGGTGAAAGACTGCAGAAGAAGAGTATTAAAAGGGTACTGACACAGCTCAAGACAATATGTAAGCAGTGAAGATCAGAATTCATCCTCTAATTCCTGCCTCAGTCAGAGCATCTCTATATTTTATAACATCTATGTGGATGGTTTTGTTGACTAATTGGTTTATACACCTTTAAGAGACCAAAGCTTTACTGCATTTCAAACAATTAATTCTCCTCATGAAGAGCCCTCTGCAGGTATCTCTAGGTCGCCTGAATCCCAGCTCAGCCATCTAACATCATGTCAAGTACCATTTGCAAAGATGCGTTATTTAATTCATGAGGAGCAATAGCCTGGACCATCAGTGTTGAGGCTCACAGCAGCTCACACATACCACTTCTATCAGCAAGCCCTGGCCTCTCTGTTACCTCCAGCCCAGGCTAGGAGAATGGCCTCTTCACAAAATGATCATAATGACTGGTGATTAAAAACTTAAAGATCTCTCTCATGTTTTGTGAAATGGAGGTGTCCACCAAAAGTGGGCAAGTTGCTTGCAAACCTAATGCTACTTGCCTGGATTAGGGTCTGAGAAAGTATTTGGCAGCAATTTCGAGGTGCAGCCTGCATCCACAAGGCCATTAGCTGTACTTGCAGGTGTCACTGTGATGCTGAGCACTGTCAGGCAGAGGATATGACACATTGACAGTAAGGAAAAAGGTGGTGAAATCAAACAGTGCCTTCAGGAGCAGAGGGAGTAATACACAAGAAAAAGAGGAGAGAGTGAAGGGCTGCAGCCCCCAGTGAACGTCATCTTGATAGTCTGAGCACTACTGCTTTAGGAGAGACTTGTACATGTTTCACTATCAATTACCCCAGGATAATCAGAAATAATATTTTCAGAACAAAGCAGTGCCAAATTCTATACTGCACTTGGGGGAAAAAGGCCAGGGCAAACGCCCGTCATCTAGATTATCATTTATTTCACCCAATGTACTTATGAAAATGATCTCTCATTTGGCTCACAGCAGTAGAAATTTCTCAACAAAGTCATAATTCTCCTGTAATACGGTCCAGGGCAGTTAAGTGTTACTCAGATAAAAGCTCCAAGTCTCCCTTGAAACACTGTTCCTGCTCAGGAATTTCCCACAGTGAGAGAGAGGTGGGAGCTGAGAAAAGGGCAGCACAAGATGAGGAATGATTTTCCCTCAGAGGGAACCACAGGCTGAGTACCCAGCACGTCCCACCTGGTGGCCAAATCGTGGCAGGGAGGCAAAGAAGCAGGGGTTATGGGCTATCGAAAAATGCTGCAGAAGTTTCACTGCGGCTATTCGATATTCAAAGGGTCTCAACCTTCTCCTTGCAACCTGCTGAAACAGGAGCAAAGATCTGAGTTGTCTGTGCTACTCATGGCTGTTATGGATGTTACTCACATCCTGCTTGCAGAGAGGGCAGGAGATGGCCCTTGGAGAGGAGAAGTCACAGGAACAGAGACATCAAGGTCAGAGTTAGAATGAGGGCTCTGGCAACATAGGGAAAGAGCAAATTAGCCTTTTCCAACACAAATAGAACAACTGAAAAAGGCAGAACTACAAAGGCAAGAGAGAAGTGCTGGCAGGAAGAGGAAGAGGGGAAGACCAGTCAGAAGGCAGAGGAGGGATGAGGCAGAGAGGAAGGAGAAGAAAGTGCAACCTAGCTAGGAGCTTCCAGAGCTGACAAGAGCCCACAGAGAGAGAGCTAGGTACACCCACTGCACGAAGGAGAGTGGCTTAGGGAAGACTAACGTGCAAAGGAGCTGGATGAAATGGAAGGATGGACTAACAGCATCCTCAGAGCAGGGAGCAAGCAGGAAAAAAAAAAGCAAATGAGATGTATCAGCATCAGTTCATTTTACTGAATCAGCTCCCTTGTACAAGAACTATCCAATGCTAACCAAAGCCTACCGGTTTCAGATGACTGGATTGGTTTGATGCTTCTGGACATATGTGCGTGTATGTTTTTGCTGGGGCATCAGGGAGGGTGGACACCCAGAGCAGAGCACTACACCCTCAGTCTCACTTGATTCCCGCATGGAAGGGTTATACGGGGTTCATATGTCACATGCTCCCCCTTTCCGCTTCCCCTCCTGCATCTAGTGAGTGATCCCACGTCTGTTGCAGGCACGCTTTCCAGCCAAATCGAAAACTACTTTGTGGTCACAATGCTCCAGATGGTAAGTGCATAGGTGCTTGCGCTGTGGGGATTGTGCCGTGCACTGCAGAAGTACCTATGGTCTCCAAGCCAGATCAGGTTAGGAATAAAAAGCAAGGAGAAGAAATTCCCTGCTCAGTGCTGGAGCCAGAAGGGGATGCAGGGCTCTCTGGATTCAGAGCCACTTTACTGCTTTCCCTCATCTTCTGCTTTGCCATCAGCCTCTTAAAAAGACCCAAGATCTTGGCAGCCAAACCAGGCTGTGCACTAAGGAAGGGAATCTGAATTTCCCCAGCTGCAGCCTCTAAGGCTGCTGCCAGCCTGAGGGCGCAGCCGCTGCACTGACATACAGACCTAATGATCTGCTCTGTTCAAGGCATCAAATGCTTGAAGAAACTTGCCTTGCTCAGAAGGCCATGCTCAAGCTGTATTTCTGTGCCATCTTTTGTGTGAGGCTGGGACTCACTTTGAGGAGGTCAGGAAGAGCCTGATGGCTCAATAAATAAGAGACACTTGGGAGAGTTACCAGAACTGACAGCTCAACAAGATCCATGTTTAGCTGTCAAAACGTTCCTCCATGTACAGAGATGCAGCTAAGAAGGCTGTCCACATACCTCCTGGGCTAGAGATGAACTTATCTCGCTAATTGGTCATGCAGTACTTCACGAAGAATGGAGGGAACCAAAAGAGGCAGTGGCATGTGCAATTAGAGCAGAGGAGGCCGAGGGCTGTAGCAGGATACAACATTGCGCCTGGACCACTTTGATGTATTAAAAAGATCACTTTGTCCGTGAAACGTTTTCATGTCCTGTCCAACCACAACAACAGCAGCAGCTCCCTTCTGTTTTTTAATGATTAAGCAGCTTGCAGGTTGACTGAGCAAAGGCTGAAGGGGAAAAACAAAGAGATATATATAATTCTGCTTGCAGAATTTACTTGAAAAGGATGGGCTAGACATTCAGATGGTGCAAATCAGAGTCGCTCCAGGGAACTCGCTGATTTACACAGCGGCGAAGGATCTAGCTCAGCGTGCCAAAGTGAGCAATGTACTCAGGTGTACGTCGGCTGGTCGAGAGGCACTATTTGAGTCAGCAAGGCTGTCCAAGCCCGGCCCAGACTAACTGCAGCCCCCTGAGCCCTCAGCTGCATTTGCCTTTCACAGGAACATATGAGACAGGGAGAAAACTGGCTCACAGACCAAGAGCAAACACTGCAAAGACCCCACTCTCTGGGGATAGGGGTGATTGAATCCTGCTTCCTTGCAGGTGACACTCTAGGACTTACTTAGTGAAAGTCCTTGTCCCCAACTATGGGGCCCCTCTCAGTCTGGCTTTCATGGACTCCTGCCACCGCCTCTCAGCTCAGACTAACCTGCCTTTCAGGGCCTCCTCTCTCCTTGCTCCTTCTGAGGAGCTGGCTCCCTCTTGGAGAGGACCTCGGAGGAACCATCCCTCCTCCACCTCCCTTCTCATCTACCCTTGTTCCCAACAGCCAAGCAAATTTCAAAAGCATACCTAGAAAAAAGTTGTGAAAGTCACTTTGCAGACTCCTTCCTCCTCTTTCCTTCAAAACTATGTATTCTACTCTCCATGCTCCCTTCCTGCCCCTCTGCATTAGTTTTACACTATTAAGTAGGGGTTTCAGGCCCCCTCCCTATGTAGGAGACGTATCTGAAAATCACTCACAGACTTTAGAGGGTTTGCAATGTGGAGGAGAACCAGTAAGGCCAGCAAAGTGCTGGAAAAGATTGCCTGGGGAGAGTCTGGGATTTCCATCACTGAGGCTTTTCAGAGTAGGAACAAACAAATATTTGTGAAGAATGGCTTAGGCCGCATTGATCCTGTCTCTGGGCAGCAGAGAGATGTTAAAGTCTGTTCCAGCCTTACTGTTTATGCTTCTGTGACTGTGATAGCAGTTGTGACATATTCTGCAACAGAGTTGAGCAAAGCCAACTGAAGGCCCTATGGATCATCTTCAGGGCTGAAGCTGCTTACAGGAAAGGAAGCTCATGTGCAGTATTAAGTTACTTTATGGTTTTGTTCCAGATGCTAAATCAAAGAAACTTTGTTCAGAAATAGTATGACAAAGAAGCCGAGTCCTAAACAAGCACAGTGACTGCCCTTCTTTTACCCTCTCCAAGATGCTGTATCTCTAAACTTAGACTTCAGGTGCATGAGGCAGCTCACATTCAGAACGCCCACTGTACGGGCTGTAAATATTTGTGTTAGACAAATAGAGGGCTTCTTTTGTCCTGGTCCACAGGAATGCCCCTCCGGCACTCAGTGCTGAATCCCCATTAAAACCTCCCAGAAGCTAGACAGGCTGCTGTGAGTCTGGCCAGGAGCAGGGAAAGGGCAGGCAAAGAAGCATTCAGAAAAATCAGCATAGGTGCCCCAGACAGCAAAATGCTCCACGTGTCTGTTGTGCAAAGACCCACGTGTGTCTGCAGTGGATGGAAGGAAAGAAGTTACCCCAGAAACATCCACGCAAGCCCTCCCTGCAATACCACCTTATGGGGTAAACAAATGGCAGGGGAGCTATCTAATCTACTCATCGCAAAGTCTTTAAGCCACAAGATGGTATTTACTAGCTGGTACCAGACAACATTCAAGCAAGAACAGAAAGTCACTTTCCCAACCCTCCTCATGAATTGCTCCCATCTGTGCAAGAGAGCAATCCAAAGTCCTTATGCCCATGACAGCACTGCAATCACACGCTTCGGTTTTTAAACCCAAAATAGCGCGAGCCAGACCACGGCGAGGCTAGTACATCACATGCAGCTGCGCCGATAAAGAGGAGACATTGCAAGCGGCTCTCCAGGGCGCGGGTTGCTAGGGAACGTCGCGAAGCCGCCGCTGATTTCACTGCCACTTGCTGGCTCTTCCCCCTCTTCCCACCTCGCTCGCGCTGTGCCAGCTTCTTCGCCCCGAGAGTGCCGTTCTTCCCGTCTGAAGTGCGCAAAAACAAATCTGCCGGCAACAATGGAGCACGATTGCTTGGCATGTGTTCCCGATGACAGAAATCTCTCTAGCCTTTGATTTTCAAAGGCAGCCAGCTGACGGGTTGGGGAAAAAAACACTCTTGCCATTTTCTCCACGTCTGTGTGTTATTTCATCCAACCTGTGCTACGATTAGGGGTGGGTGGCAAGCCCAGGTGGTGCAACTCCACCATTGGACTTCGTAGGAGCTGTGCCGGCTTGCAGCTGGCAAGACATGGTGCCCTGAATGCCATGCTGTGCCCTCTGGACCCCTCCTCTTGCCCTAATGTGCTGCAGCCTCCTTTGGGAGGTTGTTGCGAGAGCCAGCACAGCTCTGCGAACACGGCTGGGCACTGCACAGTGCTCCCACCACCCCAGGGCTTATGAGAAAAGGCACATGAGCAAGGGAAGGGCTGCTGGAGAACTGGGAGGGAAGGAAATGGAAACTTCTGCCTTCTCAGGAAAGAGCTAGGGTAAGGACAGACCAGTGACCAAGGTGGAAACAAAAGACTTTCCAGTATTAATCAATCTTTAAACAGTTTTACTGAATGATTAAGAAATGCAATGCTCCCTACTGAGGCATTAGAGATTTATATTTAGATGTTAGGTGTTTTCTTCCACCCTGCATTATTTTTAGCTACCAGTTGATGCTAGGCTGGTGGTGGCTGCTGTCAGATCGATGAAGCCCTCCTGCGATGGCAGCTGGGTGACAGACGGCAATCAGAAGTGGGATCTTGTTCTCTCTGGGATGCTGCCTATTGCTGGAGCCTCTGGCCGCACAAGGAGACAGCGCGAGAGTGGAGCAGTGGCTGGTTCCGCAGATCTCTACTCAAAGACCAAGGCTGCGGGCCTGGTCAAATGTCCTTCAGTACCAACAGGGACTTAATTAAACTCTAAAAGCGGCAGAGAGGAGAGACCTAACAAGCTTGTATAGCTCTAGGAAATAACAAAGAGAACAGATTTGAAAGTGGTTTTGAGACATTGCTTAATAAACCTACTTATCCCTAGAAGGAGGAAAATAATGTATTTGAGGTCCTATTAGACACGTTAATTCTGGAGACTGAGGAAGCGTCATTTCATTTTCCTAGTAACAGCACAGCACAAATCTTGGGTATCCACACTGCTTGTACTCACAACGCCCTCTAGACAAGGGGAAACTCGTGTAATCCCCGGGGCAGACCAGATCTGTGGTTTCTACCCACTGCAGGGTCCTGTCTTCAAGAGGGACCATCACCTGATGATGAAGTGGTAAAAAAATACAAGCAGCATAAAACAAAAAAATACTAAATAGTATGTCAAAAGACTAATTCCTCCTTGACTCCATGTAATTTGTAATTAGATTGCTTTGCGATAGGAGGATTTATGTTTCTTCTCAAAACCAGAGACTCTTACACAGTGTGACAGCACGCTTTCTTATCTCATGACAAGCCAGGCAAGGATGGTCAAGGTCTCATCCTGAACTTCCGTCAGCAGCACAGCAGCAGCACACCAATATGCAAATACCCTCCACAGATTAGCGTTATGTATCATTTGTTAACCTCTACACAAACAAGGATGATTCTCATTTTATGAGGGAATACAAAAAGTTGAATGCACGTGTACGCAAGTACATCAGCATTCCTATAGAGAACTCGCCCTGCAGCACTGCGTCATCCTCCAGTGACCCTGTGGCACAACCTTAAAAATGAGAAATAGTGCCAGCACCTCCTAGAGCTGGCAGTTCACACAGCCTAGTGTGAACAACACTAGCCCACCTTAATTTCCCCTTTAATCTACATTTCAAAAATTATATTCATCTGCAGAGACATGCCAGGTTGATACATGCCAGGCACTCTTTATTCTTCAGTTCAAGCCATATGGTTCTAATAATAGTGGCTAATAAAGGAAGAGTATGTTTTCACCTGTAATTTTTCAAATCCCATCAAAAAGAGGTGCAACACAGAACACTGCAGACTGCAGCACAGCACATGTGCTCAGTCACATTTTGCACTGCTCTGCACTTGCTCTAATGGCCCTTAATTAATATGCGCAACCAACTCAGCATCAAGGGCAAAGAGAAAGCAGTACAACTATGTGTTTGCAGAAATGGTACCTTAAATTAAAACAAACAAAGCAATTGCAAGTTTATTAAAAGTGTGTTTTGGGATCAGAGCCCTGTAGCAGGCTTTGGAAATAACCAGGAACAGAGGACATCAAGCTATTTAATGGATTTTTGGCAATCTTCAGAATATAATACTTCAGAAATCAATTTTCCGGTAGTACGGAGACAAATGCTCAAGGCCAACCTTGACATCCTGGTCTTGGCATGTCTCAGTAACCTCTGTAGTTAAAATCATCCATTGGGCACTTCCAGGAAAGACAGCCAGTAGATTTCTCACACAGGAAAATCAGCAAGTAGCAACCATAGCTAACTCAATAAAGCTTAATGGAAAGGAAGCAACGGCTACGGCTGGTATTAACACCCTGGTCGAGAGCTAGGGGATTTCCACCTAATTTATTGTGGAAAAAGGTATCATTCACGAAGTCATCCATAGAGTACATACTGCAACACTGCGTTTAATATAATAGCCTGGCATCATGTGATTCCAGATGAAAGAGTAAGAGGATATATTTATACTGCATGTGACTCCAGCCTCCAACAATGCACCTCAGGGCAGTAGCAACGTGGTCTTTTACCCAACAGTGTCCTTAGCCTGCCACAACTACTGTGCTAATCTGCCACAAAAGGATAGGTGTGTGCAGCCAGGCTTGCTGGGGGGAGGTTGGAGCCTGGTTAGCAATCCAGCAAGCTTTGCTCCACCACTGAGGCACTTGCTGCTTTCCAGCTGCCTCCCACAACTCTGAATGAGCCTGAGGGCCAAGCAAAATCTTCCACGTGACTTTTTGCTTATGGAAGAGAAACCAAACAAGACATAGAGAGGCTGAGCTGGCAGCCACACAACGAGCTGCGGCAGATAGGTGCCCTTGGAGATCCCAGCAATATGCACATGGCCAGAGAGGATGCACAGACTCAAGTTTCACAGCTCACCTCTGGGCTGGGCTAAAACCATGTTCTCTGAACCTGACAAATCCAACAGTAAAGACGGGCTTACTCCAAAGGACTGAGGCAAGGCACAAGGCCACCTCAACAGCATACCTTTCAAGTAAAAGCTGAGACATCAAGCTTACGCTCAGCACAAAGAGAGGTTAGTCCAGAGTAACTCTGGGACACAAGTCTCCATTGAAGTCCATGTCATGAGTCTGACCCACTTGAGTAGACAGTCCTTTTCTCTAGGGGCTGCAGAATAAATAGGATCAGACTCAAATTTCTTTTTAGATACATGTCTCATTGCTCAGGGTGTCACAAATTTCAGTGCAGCACCTAAACATTAGTTGCCACCTTACTGCCGTGTTCATTGGTTCAGCTCTTTAGCAGCTGAAATCTATTATTTTTCAAAAGATAATGGCAACAGAAAGAATAAGATGACCACCTGCCTTCTCAAGCAACTGAAAGTTGTCTCCTGTCATTCAGGGGATCCAGCTCTTTACTGTACATACATATTCTTTTAAATCCAGAAAAATTTCTACATACAGCAAAGAGATTTTGCACACAAAGTGAATGCCAGAAGCTTACATTCCTCTTTTAGGGGTCATATCTCTTGATACACATGACTCCTACTGAAAAACATCCAACTGGGGACACTTCTTGTTAATATCACAGAAAGCATCATCATTAAAAAAAAAATCATGTTGCTAATAATCTGAGCAGCTCATTTCAAACCATACCTTTTTAGACCAAGATCTATTTTTCTCTTATCAGCAGCTTTCCGATTTTCAGACCAGATCCCTGCCAACACCTGCTCTCTCTGCTCAGTGAGTACTAGTGCTAGCATGCTAGTACTAGCTCTAGTACGAGAACGAGCTGACACACAGTTCACGGCTGCCTCCGCTTTGCATCCCATGCACTTTCCCAAAGCTAGCTGCTGTGTTTTCAGCGACCTGAGAAGAAATACTTGTTCCCTTCATAATTAGATTCACAGTAAATGCAGGAAGTGAAGCAAAAAGAACACAATGTTCAAAGCTGCCACTCATGGTTAAATAATTAGTCAATATTACGCTCAAATGCTGCCTCCAGTGTTCATGCCAATCTGTACAGGGAGGCATTTGTCCTTACATTACTTTGGCGCCTCATTTCAGTAATTTCTATAAGCTGGCAGTCTGGCCTCAGTAGAGAATGGGTCATACCACTGCTAATTCAGATAGATTACTACATACAAATAAGAATGGAGAAGGATTAAGGGTGGTGAGGTGTTAACAAAGCTTTGGTAAGCAATATATGCAAGAAATCCTTTCACCTGATTTTTATAAAGTAGGCCTCATCTAAAACCAAGGGGGCTAATTAGCTGATAATTAATGCAGAACCGTAATCCTGTTTGGTCTACATGTCTGTTATAGTTACACACAGAGAAGTGCTATCGGTTCCCAAAGAGAGGGATTTGGTTGCTTCTCCACACTGCACAGGAGCCCACTCCTTTTGCTCAACAGTCAGTAATACTGTGGGCCCTGGTAGGATCTTGAAACTCTTCCCCAGGCTGGAAACAGCAGTTTGCCACGGCACTGCTCCATCTAGATGTTTATCTTGCTTCTCCCAGTGCAACATTTATCGTGGATGTATTTTTCCCCATAGAATTTGTGTGTGCTAAAAGGGTTTCCTGAAAAAAGGTGTCATGATGGCTTAGAGCTGATCTAGAACTGAACTTGATTCTTTTGGGGCGCCGGGTGATGCCTGAATGGATGCTGCTGCTTGTCTAAGCTAACTTAGAAAGAAAGCACGAAACATTTTATGTGCAATAGGAAGAAGTAGAGACTAACCCTGGAACATTCTTGTATCACCTGCATAGCCTTTCTAAAATGCTTCCACCAAAGGAATGGAGACCATGTCAACACTTAGCTGAATCGCCTAGCAGCTGCACGGCTGCCTAGCTCATAGGTGGTTAGGCTGTGGAAGTTTCACTTCCACCTCATGCCTCCCAAAGGCAGGAGTACTACAGACATGAATGAAGTTACCCTGTTGTAAAACAGAAGCAGAAAGAAAAGCCAGTTCTGGCACACCACACCCCTTCCACCGCTGGACTATGAAGCCCCTGCCCGGAAGCTGTCCACGAGGAACAACATTATGATCTTAGGAAAAATTTGCTTCCAATGGGTTTCACCAAGACTGAACTCAGTAAGGGTCAATAAAACCACCACACACCACAGATGTGGCAACAAATGGTGCTCTGCAGCATGAAGAAGCCCAACGGAATTCCAGCTCCTTTTCGTTAATGCTGTTTGTGCCTGGAAAGGAGCTGCTTCTCCTTGATCTTTGCCTGGTGCAGAGACTACTCTGACCTGGGCTACTGAAAGCATCGCTCATAAAACTGAGAGCATCTCTGCTGAAACCAAGAGCATGTCTCATCAGCAGGTCCTGCAAATGCATCCAACCAGCTAAGGGCAATTCTAATTTACAGCACCTGCTGGATATGGAGACTAACGAGCACTGAGGTAGTGGGTGTGTGCCTGAACAACCTGCCCAACCTTTACGCCTATGAAAGAGGGGCGAGAGAAGAAACACCGATAAGAGAACTCTGAAATGATTCATTTTGTCTGAGTTTTACTATGCATGCCTGACAGCAACTTCATTAATCACATCTGGGTTGCCACCCTCCCCTGGCTGCTTCATCCATCCACACAGCTTGCTGGGGGAAAGGAGAGTGAGATCGGATCCAAATTAGAAACTATTTATGATTGTTGAAGTAGAAAATTAATTGCTTTTCTTCCCCTTCTTCCCCCATTCTGAAACACCCCTCCCAGGGAAATTTGTGCCGAGAAGTCCTTGTGAACAAACACATGGAGAGTAACAGAACATGGTCCATATGTACTAGCAACCAAAAATAAACTGAAGTCTGAAATGCATACAGTCAAGTGGATTCATAATGTCTGTCTCTATGCCGCAGTAACAGATGGTCAGTGAACTGTTACAAGACAGACCAAGACTAGTTAAACAGATGGGGAGTATTATTTTTATACTGGTTTATAAGCGAATATTTAAGTTTCCACTAGGTTATCTGAATTACCATCAAAGGAGCGCACTCCTGCAGTCTCCATCCACCGAAAACCAAATTCCGTGGAAGCTTTTACGCAAGGAAGGTACTGTGATTTCTTCTTACGGCCTTTTGCTGGTGCTGCTAATACCTGTGGCAAAACCCTCCCAGAGCTCAGCAAGGATGGCCCAAGGCTGCACGCCTCTGGAAGTCCTGCTGCTGCTGGGGCATTCGCTCTCCCGTGCTGGCCCCATCCCACCACAGAGCTCGGTCAGACGCTGAAAGAGCCGTGGTAGCAGCAGCGGGCAAGTAGCAGGGCACCTCCAGCCACATCCCCTCATCTCTCTCACTTCAGCAGGTTTTGTTCCATTATTAATTCACCAAGCAGAAGGGATCTAAACAGCTGGAGCTCAACTCAGGGGCTGAGTGGATAGTGGTGGTTAACAAGAGCTATTACAGAGGGGGAAAGGGAAATAGGCGATTTTGGAAGCGACATGCATTTAAAGACTTGCCCATGTTGAAGGAATGCAGGAGCAGGATGAAAGACACAGCAGACCTCTCCATTTCTGCAGTTTGCATAACTTTTTTTGCAAGTCTGTCACCTATAGACACACTGGTCAGGTTCACTTTCCACTTCTCAGACTTTATTAAGCAGAGCATCTGGGTTCACAAGAGGGCAGGACAGACTAAAAAATGTTAATTAACAGCTCACAGTACCTTAAATCACATTCAAAAACCTAAACCAACATTTGCTGAAGACACTGACACATCTCACTGCCTGACATTTTGAAGGAACTGGGCTTTTTAAAACTACTGAACACCCTTTGACAATCAGAGCAGCCTACTGTTTTCAAGGTGGGCAGAATAATGCTGGAGACAACCATATTCACTTAATTGCAAAAGGTGGGGGGAAGGAGAAGTGAACCAAAATACCTGTGTTCTATAAATGCCCATACGATGAAAGAATCAGCCTCCTGCCCACAAGATGCCTGGTTCACACCTGCCCTACACCTTTTTAGCAATTCCTGCAGTGGACAGGTGCAGATTAATTACTCCCTACTCTAAAACCATTTTTTTTGTTACAACCAGAGGGATGCCCAAAGGCTTCAAATGTGACTATAATTCAGGCCTCCCTTCAGCATGACACTGCGGCAATCGGATGTGGTCACAATTGTTGGAACGGTGCTTGGTTTTGAAATCCTACCATCCAAATCCATTTCTTACCTTTCAGAGTGACCATTATCTTCTCACTGCTTGAAATACTGCTGACTACTGCTATGAAGCTGCAGGGTTTTGCCTGCAAGCCTCAGAAGAGCTTGTACTTGCACTTCTTTATAAAGGAGTTCCACTTTGTAGCTGCATTATCTGTCCAGCTGCCATCAGAAAATAGTGCTAAAGAAAAATTAAACTCTCTTGAAAGTATTTATTCCTAATTTACTAAGGGCTGGCAGTATCCAGTGACAAAACCCAAAAAGTTCTCATTGAAATATTTCATTTACCTAACAGCTTGAAATCTCCAGGCTGAAGATTACGTGTGCACACAGGCCTGTGTGCTAAGTCTTCGATTAAAGAAAATATAAAAGCTTTGCAGTTCAGCCACTGGGAGACTTTTAAGCATTCACAGCCTCTTTTCTTTGCACGTGAAATGTTAATGGGGCAACCACCCACGCACGGCTGGCTCCACAGATAATGGTTCAGATAACAGTGGCTTTGTGATACCTATCACTGGGCTTCAGAGGTGAGGGGGCCTGCCTTGATTCATAGTTGATGACACCTTGTCAGCATGCCACGTTCTCCAAGTCAGTTCAGGAGTTCATTACGTCTAGATAACACCCTTTTTGCTCTCTGGCTCATGTTTATTAATACCAGGCACAACTCCGTGATTCATCAGAGAAGATGGAGTGGTGTTCTGCAGCAGGCAGACAGCCTCCAGTTGATCCACTGCCCTGGTTGGAGTTCACCACAGGGCTTTTAATTTCATGAATTTATTTATTGCAGTTCCTGAAAGTCCAGCGCTGTTACAGAGCAAGCTCATAACTGCACCTGACAAAGGTTCAGAGCTTGTCAAAATTGGTCTAAATTGTATGTTGTGTAAACAACATTAAAAGTTTGGAAGTTTAGCATTAAGCTTTCAGTTATTAAAATGGCATTTTAAAATACACATAACTAGAGAGATATTTGCAGAACACATTATTGTTAGCGTGGCTAATAGCCAGCGCAGGCGAGTAGTCTGTGCTGTGCTACTGTGTGTGCTGTTCCCCATATAGGAGAGCAACCTACTGCAGCTCTCTTCAGCCCAGTGTCATAGTTCAGTGCACTCTGCTGTGGAAATGAGTTTTCTGAGACCCTCTAGCAATTACACAGAAATGCTTTGTAGTTTTGCTTGGTAGTTTAAAATAAACTCAACTGAGGAACTGGCAGTACCAAAAACACTTGCAAAACCTACTAAGGGCTTTAGGGCTGATGCACAAAAGGTCAATGTTTTGAAATCCTTTGCATTAAACTTACATTACTTTTACCTCTTTCGCTTGGGCATGCTTGCAACATCCCATTTCTCCTCCTTCAATCTCAGACCTTTTGACTCAGACCCATGCTCTGCTTTGGGTACCAGCTTTTCAGCTGTTGGTAGAACAAGACCAAGATTTTTCATTAATACAGTCCCAAGTATATAGTATTGATATGTATAATACATACAATATACACATATACAAACAGTATAGCTATATAAACACACACCCACCTATAAAGCATCTAAATCATGAATCTGGGCAGCTCAATGAAGTGAGCTGGAAGTGCTACCAGAACAGCATTTAGAAGATCAAGTCACTTGTCTTTGTGCCTAACAGAGGAGGAAATTTCACCTTGGGCTTGTGTTTCTAAACTCATCTCAGAGGACAACAGCATCCAGCCACTGGAGCTGTAAACCTCTGAGCCAGCAAGGCAAAAAGGAAAGAATGGCTCCACACTCTATACGAGTTTTTTGATTTAGCGCATGCACGTCTTATAGGGGCTCTGGTCGAGTATGAGAATGTAATTTGCAGGAAGATTGAAAACTACAAGGACACTTAAAGGGCCTTCGACGTGGCTCTGTTTCACTTAAAGGAAAAACATTGGTGCTTACTTTATCACAGGTGAAATTTTGGCTCAGCCAGAGTCAATGGGCATTTAGCCAAGGGCCAGGTTTTCAAACCGTAATTTCTCTTCAGAGGCTAGCACAATCGGGAACTGGGTTTATCTCATGGTCTGATTTTATCTCTGAAGAACAGGGCTTTTTTTTTCGGGAAATACAAGAGTGACTGTGCCACTGAGTGAATACACAAGATAACCATTGTTATAACAAAAGTTATTACTATTACATTTAACTTTACTTTGACTGATAAATATACTACCGCAGAACCGCTGTGCCACAGTTTTCAGAAACAGCAGTCAGCTGAAGCTTGGAGGATCAGCAAATCCCTGATTTTCAAGAAAAAGGGAATGATACCTAAAATAACTTCAACATCTAAAACCAGCTAAAATCCATTCCTCTCTGTTAAATAGAGGTTTATTCCTGAAACACACTTTTTAGACACTTTATTTTCAATTCAATTTGGAGTTTTATGGACCAACCTGGTGTTATGGTGGTTGCTAAAGCCATTATATTAGTTGTTACAATTATATCTTCGTTCTACCCAAAGCCATAAACCTTCCCACTTGTTGCATAATGCTGCAATTACTCCATAAACTCTGCTAGTCAGTTCATTGACTGCAAAATAAGTAAGTGGCAATGAGAGCCATTGGCCTACACAGAGCATGAGAATGCAAATGGAAACCAGGGGATTCACCAAACAGATTTATGGAGGAGATTTTATTGGCCGTTATCAAAACGTCCACAAGATTCACACTTTCCTCAGCAAATAAAATTTGCAATTGTAAAACAACAATATTGCAATGGAACTTTCCATTGCAGGATGTGAAGAGGGAGAGAAAGAAACGCTGCTGCGCTCAGGGAGATTGCGCTCGCCCCCACTGCCACCTTCTGCGGCTTAATTCCCCTTCTCTAACCCCCAGGCTTAAAAACATCCCCTTGCTGTACATGGTGGTTGGCCTCTCTAGGGGCTGGAAAACGCCCAGACTCTCTCAGGGGTGTGAAGAGAAGCTCTTGCTCTGACTACGAAGAAGGAATACGGACAAAATGCCAGCAAGTTGGTTTTTATCTTCAATTTCTTGGACTACTGCACACTATCAAAAGCCTTTTGCTTCTTCAAACCCTGCAGTTCCTCTTCAGCTGAGCTGTGATGTTGTTTCATCAACAAACTCAATATAAACTCTCAATGACAAGCCTGGAAGATTTATGATTTTTGTCATCTTTAAATAGCCATCATAAAAAAAACTATATTGGCAAGTTGCTGAATTCATTTGCTGGGAATTGACACTTACTGATGGCTGCTGCTAAGGGATAATGTGGTGACCTGCTACAGTAACGACCAGATAAGAGCTGACAATAAACTGATAGGGGAAAAGTACTTTAGGTCAAACATTTTCAAATTCACGTTCCTGAAGTCAAGCTTTGAAATGCATCTGTAAACACTAAATCAGAGGTCAGCTGTTCTGAACTGCTGTGTCCCTGCAGCCCCTATTGAAGTCAAACGCATTGTGCTATGGAAAATCATACCTCGGGCTGCTTCTTTAGTAGCCAAATATAGATGTATACGTCTAATGCTGGGTGCCAGAGAGAAAAAATTGGCCTCAAAGGAAAGAAAAACGAGAAGAGAGATTGCAATGTGTTACAGCTGCAGTATCACTCTCTCACTGCACAGTTATTTCTAATAAGAAAGATGAGCTTCTAACTTGTGTTTGCAAAACTAGAGTTCAAGGCGTTGATTTTATATTGTAGAATAAAAATAATATCACCATTTGGCAACAGAACTGTAGATTTCCTTCTTTTTAGTAACAGAGAAGACAAGGCAGCCCAGGTTTCAAACCCTCCCAAATCTACTTCTAAAAGCACCACAGCTCACCACCCCCAGTCCAGGCCCACATCTCTACTGATATCAAACTTGGCATGGAGGAAACACCTTGACAGGGCTGGCTTGATAAATGTATGCCGGGAGAGCCTGGGCGTCCTCCTGGCACCACACCAGCAGGAACTCGTGTCAGGAGCCCAGCAGATATTTGGTAGCAACAGCGGGATTCCCAACTAGAAGTGGCCTTTGCCAGGTGCTGCTCCCTGGGATACACTTAATCCTGTTTCACTGATGGGAAAGGGATGAAATAGTCTCCATCGCTCCCAGCCTTTACATTTCTAAGGTTCAATGAACTGAGGCTCTTGGGTGATGCCAAGGCATCTGGCTGTTCCCTCAAGAATGTACATTTTTGGCAGAGAGATGTCCAAATTGCTCCTCTCTGCCAGCAGGAAAGACTTTTGGCTTCCTCTGCTGCTCTCCATGCTGGAAATCAAGAGGGAAAGCGTAGCCAGAAATGAGAGACAGCTGCTGGGACCTATTAATTGTATTTCACTGTCACTGGGCAGTTTCCTTACTCCCTTTTCCTGCCTCTTCCACACAGTCATTGGGTGCCCCCCACTTTCCCTATAACTGTTAGTCAGCATCACCCCATTTGTTCCATGCCCCCCATTGCTGCAGTACACAGCACGAAGGAAAAGATGCCCCATCCCTAACGAAGGTCATAGATGCACGGAGCTGGGCTACCATGACTGCCCATCTCCAAAGCACCCTTTGTGTAGTGCCACCAAAAAGTGAGCAGGGCAGAGGCTGCCCGGCTTGGATGCTACATTACAGAGCTGCTGTCCTGTGATGGAGCAGAGTTAGGGTGGTGACCACATTGTTAAAAACTTTGCTTTCAGCACACTAGTGGCACGTTGGGTGCTAAATTCTTCAGTCTGTCCCCATAACACGACCCAAACCCCAAAGAAATCCACTGGTTGTGAATCTTCCTGCTTAATTTGCTCGGCTTTGCACCAAACCCTATCAGCATGACTGTCAGTGCAGAATAGCAGCAATGTGGCGGGAGTGGTGGATTCTCACCATGGACAAAAGCAGGCGATGGATGTATGAGGCTGAAGACAAACACCCAGGGCCAACTGGTGGCAGTCATGACAAGGTCCACCCAGACATCTGAACAGAGGCGGTGTCAAAAAGAAGAGTAAGGAGCACAGTAAAGAAGCGACTGAAGCTGCAGACAGGGGAATAAATCATGGATTCTGGGGGTGCAAACTGCAGCCAGATAACCAGGAAGGAAAAGTCCGTATAAATGCAGTGAGCAAAGCCAAACCTACTCTAACGAAGGGCAAAGAAAGACAGCCTGCTTTGGACAGTCTAAGAGATAATGAATTAAGGGGAAGGAACAAAATGAACAACAACCTTACAGACTAACCCAGAGATACTGGGAAATAGCATCAGCACCAGCATGCGTTACTGGCTGAGGAAGAGCCCGGTCCTGTCTAGGCTCAGGGATTGGGCAAGTGACACCCAGGAGGTTACTGGCTCTCACAGATGGATCCTAGGGCCCTGCTGAGCACAGCACTCACATATTTCAGCATGAGCAACCTGGCCAGCTGCAAATCCTACAGGACTTAAATAAAATGTGGCTCTTAACCAACAGATTGAATGTTGAGAAACCTGAGTGCAAGGCGGGTGCCAGAACCCACAGCCAGTGAAAGCTGTTACGCACCAGAGGACATGGGCAGACCAGGCTTTGGGCCTGAAATGACTGTGACAGGAGCAGCATGTTTTCTCTTTTTAATGCATTGTTGTTTCCTGCACCATGTGGTTACAACAGTGCAGGTGACAGTGCAGCTGAATGGTGATACCACGTACCGCAAAGACTAACTTCTCATAGCTCTTCTTGGGGCCAAAGAGGTGGAATCTGACCATAGCTTTCATCTGATCAGTCTTAGTAAATTTAGCAGGGTTGCTAAATGAGGTGCAGAAATAACAGAAAGATTGTCCCTTGCTTGAAGATGTTGCAGCCTCTCGAGCTCAGGGCTGGGCTCTCGTAACCAAACCGAAGTGCAAACGTCATGTCTGTAAAAACTGTCTCGCAGGCGATAGGAAACTATGCTTCATTAAACAGCAACTCAGCAGCTTGCACATGTGCTGTGTTTTGTAGTGTAACAGATTTAGGAATAGCAATGGCTCAAGTTGACATGACAAGTTTGGAAAAGACAAAGACAGGAAGGTTTCTCAAAGCTTTTGACAAAGGGGTTTGCAGTCATTTCCCTGTGGTTTCTTGTTTCTCTCACATTTAGCAGAAGAGTCGCATGCTAGAGCTCTGTCAAAACCCTTCAGAGTCACCCTAGCCTCATTCTGAGCAGTGGAGTACCTGAAGTGCCGTCCTGTGCAATAATCATTTCGAAGCTTCTTTTGTTTGTGGTAGACATGAATCCTTAGTGTCCCGCTTTCTGTGAGCCTTTGATTCCCCAGTTTTGCTTTACTCTGCGGGGCGCAAGGCTTCTGTGCTTTTTCAGTGCTTGCTCCGCTACTTTGGTCAGAGTTTCTGCTTTTTCCTGCTGAAACTTTTCACCTTCTCTTCTTCATACAGGAAATTTTATCAATGGTTCAGAGGGCAACATATTCAACTCTAGAACGACTGCCAAACCAAGACTTCGCTGTCCGGTTATTGTAACTAAATTTTATTTCTGACTGTGGCCAAGTATTAGAAAAAAATAGAAATGTGCAGGCTCTTCTGTATGCAAGATCTCTCTGCCTTTTATTTGCATTTTAGGTGTTGTAAGGAAATAGACGGTATTTCTCTTCTCTCTAAATGCTGCAGGTTCTGCCAGATCTCTCATAGCCAGCCCCACAAATGGTAGAAAATATGGTTCATGTATGTAGCTAGCTCTGGAGAAACTGTGTTTAGTAACGCACCCTTGAGAGGGGATTTTTCAAAGGGGATGTAAAACAAAGTACTTGACCCCCTTTCGATCACTGTTGCCGATACACCCTAATGCTACCCTCCAGGCCAAATCACGATTGTTGACATTCATTACAGGGCACCATCTCCTAAGCTCTTGGCACCCCAAAACAGGCAAGAGCAGCTGGGTGTGCTCCTTTGGAAAAGCAGGTGCGCGGGCACGTCTTCTGAACACTGCAAGTATGCAAGAGAAAAATAACATTCCCTTTCTTGGAACTTATTTTTGGCGGTTGAACATTTCACAAAGAGAAACTGTTAGGGCAAACACTCAAAAGGTCAAGCTCTAAATAAACAGAGAGACAGAGTGATGAAAGGGGTTAGTTGTTATTAATGAAGCTGAGACGATCACAAGTCAAAAAAAGCAGAGCAGCAATGAAGACAGAAAGCTACGAGCATGCTGGAAATTTTGGCAAGATCACATGTGAAGATACAAAAACCAAAAGTTACATTCCCCAGCCTGAGATGTAACATGCCCCCAGAATCCCTCTTTACCTTTCCCTGGGATTTTCAGCTAATTTTCAGCTACTTTTACCCAGTTTAGGAGGATCAACACTGGTTTTGCACTAGAAACGAGCGCCACCTATTCCCACATAAATACTATACTTATTCTAAGGCAAAGGATGAAAATAAAACTAATTTGCACCTCCTGCACAAACCTTGCTTTATCTTCATGCCTGAACAGGATTTCCCTCCAAATAAGATGCGTATTTTGCCCTGCCACATAATGCCAGTAAACATGCTGTATAGCTCACATTAAAAGAAATCTGTACAAAGTCAGTTACGACAAACAAAGAAACAAAAAAGACTATGACAACATTAGACAAAAGATAATCATTGAAAATATTCAGGGATACTTTGATGATGTAAATCCTGTTCAAAGCTTTCCCATTTTATTGGTGTTTACTTTTGGGACTTGCTTGTTTACCAGTCATGTGGCAGCGTTACATTGACTATAAATATGTACTTTACAGAAAATGCAGAACTGTAGAAGTTACAGATCAGTTCTTGGCTCTGAGATGAAATTCAAATCTGATTATGTATCCCAGTTAAGGACTGGCCTCCTTATAATAAGCTAAGCCCCAAACACCAGCACATTCAAAATTTGGCTCTATAGTTTGTAGCTTGACCCTAGGTAAACCTCAAACAGAACCATTTGTGGTTCAAAACAAACAAAAAACAAAAAAAACCCACCACCCTTGATGTTTCTGAGTCATCACATTGCATTAGTTCAGTTTTCAAAGGTGGATTTGTCTCAGTCGGTCAGAGAGCTTTAGGTGGGATCAGTAAGTGCTTCGTGGCTCAAGGGTGACTTGGCATCAGGGACAGCACTTGTACGGAGGGAAGACATATGTGAAACCAGCCACGTGTTCACACCATGCGGAGCCTCATGTGCAAGGCTGCAAGTGGCTATTCGCAACTGCTCACAGCCAGGCCCTAGCTCGCTGAGATCAAGGGGAGCGCTTCGGCTATTCCTGTGAATATTAAATGTTTGCTAAAAGGGCAGGATGAAGTCTTCCCTCATGCACGAGTAAAACCTCTCCGTGCCATCTCACGTTTTGCTGTACGTCTTGTCCTCCTCCTGCTGGCACTCATCCAGGACAGTGTAATTAGAGGACACATGGCGTGACAAGAGCAAACAATACGGCAAATACACACAGATCTTGTGCCCCAGCTGCACAAGTGCCAGTGTCCCAGCACAAGCAAAGGTGCTCAAGAAAGCCAGCAGCTCCCCAGACACTGAACGACAATGGGAATCTCTCCAAAGCGAAGACTGGGACAAAACCAGCTCACAAACTGATGGGAAAATTAGCAGGTCTCCCAAGATGCTGATCTGCATACGTCGCACCAGCAGATTTGCAAATGACCCAGATAAAGACAGCAACGGACATATGCAATGGCCTGTCACAACACAGGGGACTGCAGAAACTGGTGATTCTATCAGTCTTTTGGAAGGACTGCTGGTATTATAGATCAGGGTGCTGCGGAAACAGGAAAGGAAATAGCAATGAACTGCTGGAACTCACTGCTGCAAGAAATAACCAGGACAAACACTGCTGGGTCAACAGAGCATCAAACATGATGGAGGCCTGGCCATGGTCTTGACATGTCGCTTCTAGGTTAAAAAATATTCATGTTAAAACGTGAACAGTGAGGGAGGGAAATGCTGAAGGTCAATCCTGCAGGGTGCCCGATGCTTTCAACAGAAGCCAGCCAGCTACATAAATTCCTTCTTACACATCAGAAGATGCAAGAGAGAGATGTAGAGTGAGGAGAAGGGAATATGAATCAGCAAGTACTGATGTGTGTTGTGGTGACAAGAGAGTGAGAACAGGGAGAGATCAAACAAACAGGGCTGACTATGCCTTGAGCTACACTCAAAGCCTTTCTTGAGGTTTGCTCTTTCAGTGCTGTCCACAGGAGGAATTTTGGGCTTGCTCCATCGCCAGGCTGCCCTAGCCTTTGGACTAAGACAAGGTAGGGGATAAACTTCAATGCTATGTGGACAGTGCTGTCCCCTAATAAACAACACAATTAAATGATTAAATGAGATAACATTTTACTAAAGGCGGCTAGCGACTACTGGCTGTCTCCTTCCCCTCACACAGACAAGGCACACAAACCAACCTATGTTTGCTTTGCTCACTGCCCTGTGCCTGCGCATCCCAGGTAGCAAGGCAATGTCACTCTGTAGCATCACTTGAAAGGCATCCCAACCCCAGCTTCTCGCCTAGGCTCACCCGTGGTGCCCAGCAGCTCCCAGGAGAACAACCAGACGTGCCCTTTTCCCTCAGAGACCCTCTGGCAACCCAGCGCAGCAGGAACAAAGGAAAACTGAAAGACGCACTGAAACTTGGATTTGGCGGTTTGGATGGCCTCACACAACAACCCTCAGACCTGACAGGTGCCATCACAACTTCTCCTTTTAAGAGGAAGCACAGACCACTGCATGTCAAAACCTCTCGGTTCACTTCCCCACTTCAGCACCAACTCGCTCTTTGGACTTGGGCATGTTAATTAACCCAAGCAAGGTCTCGTTTCCCCATCTGCATGGTGAGTACCAGTTATTCGGAAGCATTGTTGTGGTCCTTTCACTGCTTGCACACAGAAATCCCTGCCTTCTTCCCTTGCAGGCGGATTTAGAGATCCCACCAGAGTCCCTAATGAAAGAAGAATGAGCCACCTGAATTGCACATGCCAGGGGCAAGCAGGCCTGTGTGGGAAATCAGTGTGGAACAGCTCATCCACAGTAGCCCTCAGGGGAAAGGAGGTAATATGGAGCTCAAGCCGTCAAACCAAGCTGGGAAATTCTTTGATCAAAGTGTGCCGAAGGCTGACATTAGGCCACTTAAACTAACCCACAGTTTGGGTGAAAACAACTCATTGCGCATGTTCAGCTGAAGGCCACAAGTTGCGGTTCTCAACGTTAAAGTACTTCGAACTTCTTGGATAGGAGGCACAAAGGGAGCAGAAACCATGGGTGTTTACAGGTGAACAGCCAACACCGAGAACACGGCTAGAGCTCTAGAAGTGCAGTTACCCAGCTGATATTTGCATACATACATGTGCATGCATGTGGGGGTTAACATCCCACAGCAAACCCCAGACTCAACCTGTCTCAGGCAGTTGCCAGGTTGCTTCCTTTTGTCAGGTAAGTTTTTATATTCAACCTTGTAGTCCCCTGATTTATGAGTCCTCATGGTTTTATCAGCACTCAAATCTCTTGGGCTCCTGCCAATCTAAATCTATCCAGTGGCAATCACACAGGTCTGAAGAAAGCTGCACACCTTTGCCCAGGAATCACAGTCTCCTGCAACTCAAGTGAAAAATCAGTGCTGGGGAAGAAAGGCATCTGCAGAACAGCTGAGGCAGAGATGAGCTGATATGAAACCAACAGCAATAAACTCTCATCAGCAAAAGCTCAGTGTAGCTGCCTTGCTCACTGTCATCACAGTGCTCTGGACCTTGTATATTGAACTTTGCATACAGACCTTGTATAGATTCATTGCTGAGGAGGAGTGAACAGCTGCCTCTTGTGCAGAGCGTAAGAGAAGCAGGAAAAAACCTCCTTCCAAGAAAAATAGGATGTGAGATACGGAGAAATCCTTCTGGGAAAAATCAGGAGTAGGTTTTCAACATTACTTCTGCTTTGTATCTGTGAGGATGCACGTTCACAACCAACCCGTTCTGGCACCTGTCTTTGCTCTCTACCTATACTGCCAACAGTCCTTTCTGACCAGTCCCACATCATTGGTGGTGTCTGTGCACAAACAACTCCAATCAGCCACATCCCACTCTGAAAGCTACAGCAAACCTCCCCAGAAATGGATGGATATCCACTGTGGGGTGTCATTTACCTGAGCTGTTCTGTTACTGCATTCCTCTTCCTGCTTCTTTACAAGAATCACACATGGAATCCGCATTATATGGGAAGTAAAATCTCTGTTTGCTCAGAATCAATGTCTCACAAAAGAAAGTATCAAAAAATGGTATGGCTAGTTAGCATACATCGGTCCAAGCTCTCCTACACACCAGCAAGTATAAGGTGTCGATTCCCCTAGAGCCAACTGTAAAGTCACTGGAACACCAGAATTAGGTTCAATGTGCAATTGTTTTAGGCAGGCAGGGAGTAACAGAAGAGAAGAGGCTACTCTGTGATTTACTTAGTCTCCTAAGTTGTTGCTTGAGAACCCCAGATGACAAACACTATGTTAGACTCTGATCTATAATCCCAGCTATTATTAAATCAACATAGTTGCTCCAAAGTTAATACAACTATATCTATATAACTCTGTTTCAATATACACAATATATTGAAATTACAATATCACAAAATGGTAGCCTGTACATTACAACTGAAGTGCCTTCGTAGGATAGATCAAACTCACTCCAAAAATGCTATTCCGTACATATTCTGTATATGGGCTTCATATATGCTGTCATATCTGCTGCGGCTTCTTTGGATGTTTGCACGTTTCCATTCCTGGCTTCTTGTCTCATAAACTCCCAACAGCTGGAATTAACTGTATGGAGATAGCCTGATTCCAGCTGCAAAACAGCTTCTTTCATAAATGAGTTTGTTTTACAGCCTTCTAAAACTGAATCGGGCATAACATGGCCACCAAATGTCAGATGAACCATCCCAGATTGAACACCAAAGGAAAGTGGTTGAACAACCCCAAACATTGGGCAACAACATTTATTCTCTTTCTCACTTGCCACATTCTTTGCATCTGGTTCACCATAAACCACGCAGATGCTTCAGTAACAGAAAAGCCCAGGACGCTAATAGTCATGCCTGATCTCACTAGCCTTTCCCCATGTTTGGCAACAAAATAAAACAGGGACTTATGCCATGGCAAGGCACTGTCTATTCCTGCTCTAAGCACATAGTCAGAAGATGAGACAGCAGGCCACATTCATCCTACAGCCCACCAAAGTACTTAGATCCAGACAAGGTCAGAACACTGCGCTGTTCCTCAAGGCTAGTATGTATATATACCTCACTGTCCTAAAACTAATTAATCCTTAAAACCATATGACTTGGTTAACTAATTCATTCTCCATGTCTAAGACAACCTTTTTATCTCCTCAGCACAGGTACCTAGCTATCCCTCTGTCACTGCATCAAGACACAGACCGATGGAGGAGAAAGCCCTGTGGCTGCTACCCATGTGAGCTCAGCTGAGTTACCTTCTCCCTCTGCAAGTATGGGGAAATGTCCATAAAAGCAGGATACTGCCCTACGCCTTTCAGAGGCTTTATGAAGTATTTAGTTGGGATTCATAAGAGGGCTCTGAAAATATAAAACACTACATAAATGCTAAAAGTTAACTGTTTTTAATAGCCACAGATTTAAGAGAGCTCTTTTCTTCGTTTCCGTATAAAGGTGCAGAAATATCCTTCATTGCAAATAACCACTGTGCATGCTGTGAAAGGCTCTGCACATGATTTCAATTGCCTTTCACATAGAAAATAGGAATAATACTTTGCATTTATAGACTTTAAAACTACTTTGCAGACAATCAAGTCTCAAAATCCCCACTGTGAGACAGGAGGCAAACATTATACCCCTTTTACAGAGGAAACTAAGAGGGGAAAAAGGTTAACCTACCTAGCCTAGAGCCAGAAAGGAGACATTTGAGAAATCAGGCATGCTAGCAAGGCCTATCTAGACCCACAACTGCTCACTTACTCTTCTTCGTAAACAGCTCA
Source organism: Ibidorhyncha struthersii (assembly GCA_013398815.1). NCBI lineage: Eukaryota > Metazoa > Chordata > Aves > Charadriiformes > Charadriidae > Ibidorhyncha > Ibidorhyncha struthersii. The sequence goes on along the minus strand of VZSZ01001260.1, from coordinate 390,136 downwards.
CTCTTCTGCTCCCAAACTTCTATACAATAGGGCATACACACTACATGGCAAGAGGATTTATTTGTATTACTGGCCTATTTAATCTTCAGTAGATACTTCGGTCGACCACGCAGAGTGCCTAGAATGGCATGAGGCCACTTATTCCATTTTCTAGCATGTGTGGCAGTAGAAAAGTTGTTGACGACTAAAAGTTAACCAAACATTTATTTTTAGAACCTAAGTCCGACGTTACAGTGTCTGGTCTCATAACTACCCATTTCTCTGACATTAAACTGAGCTACCACATGAGAAAATTGCTAGAATGATAGTATTTCCAGGGCATACTGAGTCACTGTCCAACATCTAAAATGGGAAATAAAATAATTTCTCAGAAACTGTCAGCACAGTGGGAGGCAAAGTTTGCAGGAACTCAGCTTGTGTAGAAAAATTCAGGTTTCTACTCTAAAACAGGTCCCTCAGCACTAAACATACTTTTAAAAATTAATTTCCTGATGATAGAAAAACAATTAGGTCCCATGGTATTGATTTCTTGGCATTATCTCATATTTAGAACCATTATTAAGTAACACTAGAAAAATGACAATGGTGATAATCAGGGAGCAGCAGCAGCAGCACTGTGTAGACTCAGAAGAACGTATCATTTTTTGCTTTGATCTGATGCATCCCAGCGATGTGCCGTGGTCCCTGCCTGGAGGCTCCTTCTGTCCAGTCACTGGAGAAAGACGCTCATGAACCTCGTCCTCCCCTACAGCAGGAATTCCCAGCCCAAGTGAGACCACCTCGGCTTGCCTCCTCAATGGCCCACGGGGAATGCTAATGTGAAAGAGTAGGAAAGTCCCTAGGGCAGTGGTTTGCTGCCTCTTTTAATTTGCATACCTTTTTTTTTTTTCCTCCCTTGGACATGCAGGCCCCCACATAATGAATTTAAACTTCCAACAACAGGCTTTCATAGATCAGGGGGAAGTACAGCTCAGAAATAATTGGCTGACGCTTGGGATTTGCAAGGTGAAAGCCACGGATCTACTGTACAGGTACGGGATAGCCTGTCCTCGAGAGAGACAGCTGTCTATGCTCCAGTTAGTGATTAACTCCTAAGTGGAAGCAGAAGGGTTGATGAGGGTTTACGACTGCATGTCCTTTGTATCCTTTTTAAAAAGAGAAACAGATGTTTCCAACCACCACAAACCTCCATTCCACAAATCTCTTGCTCTGCTTGTTACCTTGGGGCAGTGACTTCCAAAAGCTGAATTAAAAACCAAACAAATTAATTGTTTTGCTGGAAGGTTCAGAAAAGAGTCTGGGGCGGGGAGTCAGAGGTTGAGCGCATTCCCTCACACAGCAGCATGTCTCCTGCCTGCTCAGAAGGCAGCAGACAGCATGGGAAAATCCTGTTCTTCTAACACTGCTTTTTCTGCTGATAATCAGGGTCTTCAAGACTGCCAGTTCAACTGGAGAAGAGCTCTGGAAAGTCTTCTGCTTTGTCAGTGACATGGTCTCAAGTATAAACCCCATCTCATCTGTCAAAATGGGCAGTCTGTACACGTTCACTAGCACTAATTTCAATTTCTAAACAAATACCAGACTCTACCAACGTGTGTAATGGTGAAGAAGTTAATTTTACCTGAGGTGTTTGGGTTCCCCTCCCCTCCCTTTCCTCACCCACTTTAAATTGATGCCATCTTGATTTAAAAAAAAAGGGGGGAACATTTTTGAGTGCTGCCTGCAGATATGCATTTGTAATCTTTTAACTAACAAACAGGAGGAAAAAAAAGTTAATTTTGCTAGCAGCCTGCTGTGATATAAACCCAAATAATAGGTAAATTCACAGATTTTGAACTTTTTACAGCCACTGCTGCAAAAAGCAATTTTAATTTATAACCACGGAGTCTTGCAAAACATATAACGAAGACATAATAAAATGGAATGTTTATCCTGTGGCTCCCATTAGAGCTCTTCCGTTCGATGGTTGTAACTAATGACTTGTTTTTCCACTTTTGTATTGGAAGCCTTATTATTGGGCTGCACAGAGCATACCTTATTTGATTTCCCTAGCAATGCCTGCACCTCTTGCTGAAGCCTGCAATTAGATTTTTATGAAATAATATTAAAAAGCTGCATAATCTTGTCTGTGGTCAAAAAAAAAAAAAAGCCAGCAACAAACCAGCCCTGTTTGTATAATATTATACTGAGTACAATAGACTAATGTTCACTCCAGTGCATGTGTCCTTTTGACTAACCACTTCTATCTGACAACCTTTTTTTGGCAACAGAACACATTGTACTTTTTGGATAATTGACTGTGGAATATAATGTTGTTTATTCAAAAGCAGGTCACACAGAACTGAGCTTCCAGTTGTCTTTATCCTTTTACCTTTCTTATCTTCATGCTGTTTAAATTTATGCTGAATTTCTTTTAATTGCACATATGGTTTTAATTGCTGTGCTGTATTTATTCACCAGAAGGTGACCTGATGGTGAAAGGGTAAAGAAAGGTGGGTAGGAAGCTGAATTCAGATTTGAAAACTACATTTGGACATATTTATTGGTAAGCAATCTCACAAAGAAACAAGCATGTGAATTTCCAACACCCTCTCTTTTCTACAGGGCCACATTTACCTGCAATGCAACTGTGTTGTTTTGTTGTACTTATAGTCTACTACAAAGACTCATCCACTAGTTGCGTAGTGTTCTGGAAATTCAACAGCAGCAAAAGCCCCAATTTTAAGCTTAAGCCTTGGGGGACAAGCACCCTCAGGGAAAATGAAGTAGAAACATGCAGAAGTCATGTGAAAAACCTAAATTATAGGAAATGCAGTTAAGGAAAGGCGTTCAGGAGAAAGTTTTAACTGAAGTATTCAAATGAGGCCGGGCAAGAATTGATGTGTTTCTGAAGCATGCTCTTGGGATGCAGCCTGGAGGAAGAGAGGTGACAAGTAAGTGTTGCTTAACAGGAGGGAGTTAGGACTTTGATACGGCAAAGGGAACAGAAGAGCCGCCTTCTAACAGAAGCTGGAGAAGGAGGTGGATTATCAGACTAGAGGACCACCATAGCCACCTGGGACTTTAAGTTTGCAAGATACTCATGAATATGAGTTTTACAGGAGTACAAATGTTACAGGGAACTTCTTCATGGGAGATTTCTTCTGTCGTCCGACTCAGACTGAAAAACAAAACCCACCGGGCTTCCTCGTGACAGCCGAGAAGGAATCCATCAGTGGCACATTCACAGCAGTAGCTTTCTTGGCCACTTACGCAATTTTTTTCCCTGAAAAAGCCATGAGTTTTCACTTCAAGCTCTCTCACAGCAACAACAGAAAAGAAGGTGATTCATTTAATGAGCGAACAGCTCTCAGAAAACTGGAGGAAACCCCTGAAAAAAATATCCTTCAGGTGTTGGTAAATAAAGTCTAAGCAGGCAATAACGCGATGAAAATTATTACAGCTAATCTGCTCTATTATAGCTCAGGTGTGGTTCCATTTTACTGATGACTAAAGTAATCCTAATACATCAGTTTATGTTACTGCCAATTCATTTGAGGAAATTTTGTTTGTTTGTTTAGAAAAAGATTTACTTGGGGGGGATGAGTGATACTGGCAGTAATAATAATTCATCTGTCTGTGCTGGTGCTAAACCGCACGGTGGAAAATCCTTGCTAATGCTAGACTGATCAGCTAACACACAGCAGCTCCACTCTTCTAATTTGTTTTATGTAGCTGACTTTAGACAGCACATTTCAATCTGGGCTATTTTGAGGATCCATGTAAAACTAAGTCACTGCCCTATTAGTGTGGATAAAGAGGCATATGAATACTACTCCGGTACAAGCAAGACACAGTTCATCTGATATTTTTTCAAGCAGAGAGAATACACTGCATCTGGAACAAAGAAGAAAATGTGATTGGAAAGTTTAGAGCCCTTAAATTAATTCCCTAGACAAAAAGTTGAGGCACCATATTCATAATATCATGTTATGTAACTTGCTCTGGAACCAGGCAGCTACTAAGTGAAATACTATGAGTTATAAAAACAAAATATTGTTGTAAAAACAATTTTACAACTTTATAATTCACTATTATTTTCATTTAAGAACAAAACTGTCAGTATAATTGCGGATTCTGTTTGCCTTGCAGAAGTTCTCTCAGCTTGTGAGAGGAAATCTCTTCTTTTTTAAAAAAAAAAACAAACTTTTT
>VZSZ01001260.1:176477-378279 GCA_013398815.1 Ibidorhyncha struthersii | reverse complement strand
CAGGTCTGGCAGCGAGGGGTTAAGTGGAAATGGGGTTTTACAGTAACATCTGCACAGACACCCAAACTGCTTAGGAAAGCAGGAATGTACCTGAGAGCACACATTATAAAATGGTAATAGCAACCTTTCCCTGCTCTGACAGAACAGGGACAGCGCAGCAGCAGCCGAGCAGAACTGCCACACATGGCGTTTCGTCTTTCCTCGGGGTTTTCTCCTCTGCTGCAAAACAAACAAACTAAAAAGCAATAAATGCAAAAAAAAGGGGGACTTGCTGGAGAATAATTAGGGGGAAACCCATGCATTCCTGTGACAACAAGAGCATTTTGATAAAGAGAGAAAATGAGATTAGAGTCTCTATGGAGGCAGCAGAACGGGGTGGCCTGAAAGCAGCTCCCAAGCCGTAAGAATTAACTTAGATCAAAGCAAAATACGGAGGTGTCCCTGTCCCTGGCTGTGCTCCTAAGCACTGCCGGTTGAAAGCCTGGAGTGACCCCAGCGAAGGCAAATGTTACACATGGCTTGTTAAAGGGCAGAAAGAGGGCCAGGATTCCTGAGAGCTTCAGAAGTCAGCTCCCGCCATGGCAGCCATGTAACCCTGCACCGGCACCCTGAGCACAGCAGCGCTCGGGCAGCCAGGGAAGAGGTTCACAGCAAGTGCCACCGCTTCCTGTGATTCAGCCACCAAATGAAGATATTAGTGTCCTCATAGGCATCATACATCCTTCTGTCTAATGTACTTGCTTGTCTGGTTTACCTCTTATTTAAATCCCACATCCCAAAACACTGGTGTGAAAGGACGTCTTTGTTAAAGAGCTAACAATGTGAAATAGTGTCTGAAGAACACTGAAGATCACCATTAAGACTTTTCACTAAATCAAAGAGGACCAAACTTGAATTTCTCGAGTTTAGAATTAGGCAAAATTTCTTGCCCCTCTCTCCTTTATTCAGAAAGGGTATACTTGAATTTCATACCTTCCTGTACAGAGAAGCATTAAATTGAAGATATGCAGTTTAACAGTATTTCTTTGCTGTTGCATTTAATACGATAATTGTATGAGCTTATATCTCATCCAAACTTTCTGCACCGCGCTTATCTCACCCATGATCTACTTGACAACCTACAAGTTCATGGCAGTCCAAAGTCAGAACAGCTCCCTCCTCACCAATGGTTGTGTTCATGCTCAGGCATGTGACACCTTTCCCTAAATGACCAATCTTGTATTTGTCCCCAGGTGTTCCTGCTTTACGCAGGCACCCTGACCTCTGCCTACTGGCCCACCACACTCTTGCTGGTACCACGGGCCAGGGCAGAGAGTGGTGGGGGCTCGTCGAGTTACTCCACGCACAAGCTCTACCAGGGCCAGAGAAATCCTCTGCCTCGTCAGCAGGTGGCGGCAATAAATTGCTGCCAAACCAACCCAGGCCAGTGGTTGAAGAGAAACTTCAACCAGCCGTTTCTCTGGGCCTCCAATGGTACCAAACTCACCTTCCATAGAAGGTGGGAGAAAGGCAAACAGCCCCCCCCACCCTCACAACATTTTGTAACCACCACATATGAAAAAAAGGGGGTTGCGAGCAAGCCACTGAACTTGTAGTCCACAGCCTACGAGCAAGTCTACCAAAGGAGAAAGGAAGCTCTACTACCCAACTGGTGGCTCTTCCCTGGTGACGTGCAAATACATTTTTGCTGATGTGCTGGTAAAGATCTTACTCCTGCACACCTTCAGGGCAAACCTTCCATGAGACTAATCCTCCCATGAGGAATCACTACAAATAAGCAAAAAAACCCAGGCAAATAAGAGCATCAATCTGTTTTGAGAAATGAAAAGGTGTGTATGCAGAGGTGGGGAATTATAAGGCAGCAAATTTCTGCTGGAGAAAAAACATCTCAATGTAGTCGAACCCTGACCTTGCCAACAGATCCATGACAAGGCAGTACATAGGCAGACTGAAGATATTTTGAAACTGAGAGCAAGGAAGAGCTGAAGCGTGTCTCAGTTGAAATGCAAGGGCAGTCAGGTTAAGGGTCTGTAGCCCTCCATTAATATTGCCCGATTCTTCTATTTCTGAAACACCTGACGAGGAGCAGGCATTCGTCCAACCCTGCTTCAGAGCACAACTGCACCAGTGCTCATTGCTAGCAAGAAAATTTGCTTTCTGTTGGAATTATTCTCCCATGTCAGCTTGGCATTTATGCCCAGGAGTGCTTGAAACTTTCCCATTTCCTCACCTATTTCATTCTTGTAAATGACAGTAGTTTGTCCACTTACTGTAATGGGATGAAAGGTCCATAACAGAGCACTGTGTAATTACCACCAGAAAAGCATTTTTTTCCCATGTAAAAAGGGAGAAGGTAGATAGTGTTTTAAAGACAATGGCCTGTCAGGGGGAGGGGGAAAGCCCAAACCAAAACAACATAAATGAGACCTATTAAATCACATCTTATATTTCTGAACGCAGACTCTGGAAGCAGGTGATGACAGACTGCTAGTAAAGCTCTTGCGATGGAAGTCTATTCCATCCCAAGAACCAGGGGACTTTATTCTTACATATAAACATCCACATAACACTTCACTTAATGTGCTGATGCCAGTCTCCTGCCTGTACTGGAATACGTCTTAAGAACAAATAATAACCTCTTCCTCCAGAAAAAAACCCTTACTGCCTATTGACTGGCACTCTGAAAGGCTCTGAGCAGCTCCCACGTTTGACACTACAAAAAGGACGTCTCTCGTCCTGCACCAAAGCCCAGCAAAGGAAAGGGGCAAGCTGGGGGTGCCCGGGCCAGAGACCAAGCTTTGCCATCAACTCAGAGGCTCCAGCTAACAAGTACCGCTGCATTGTGGCATTCAAACCACAGGCTGCCTTGAGGAGGAGGAAGTTTGCATCAGTAGGAGTCCCCAGAGGCACCCTGTGTGACTCATTCTGAATTCCTCTGAGGGTGCTGGGCAAGTGTGTGATGAAAGCTGGGCTTTAGGGGGATGAAGAGTGTGTAAGGCTAGTTAACATGCTGTAGTAGAGAAATGGGACAGGTTAGAGGGAATTTAACACTACTGGAGCGCTGATGATTTACGGGGACACAAATTGGCTGTAGCTCCTGAGCAAGGGCACAGGTGAGGTATCACCATAAATCCTCTGCCCTTCTGCCTGAGAGAGAGAAGGGTGGCCACAGTCCAGCCTTCTGTACGTCCAGCCATGCACTCAAATATCACCCCAGGCTTAAACCTCTAGATTATTAAGGGATTAAGAAAAGACTTTATAAACGCACATGAACTACAGACAAGATTTCTGCTCTGAGGACAGGCATGTGCAGAAGGATGAGAAAAGGGTACTCATACCACGGAGAAGAGTGATTTCAACAGATGTCTGGAAAGCACTAGGAGGACAGGAGGGATGGATGAGGCTATAAAGATGCCAGGTAGATGGAGAGGGAGTAATGAACCGAAAGCTGGAAAGGGCTACCTATATCACTGCGTACAGTCCTAGCAAAACAGATGATTATCACAAAGATTTTGTCCAAATGGGTCCACAGAACTTCTCCCAGCGCAATGAAGTAGACTCATCCAAAAGCATACCCAAGTGACAGCCCAGAAGCGTGAAAACAAGTAGAAACAGGAGAAAGAAAAAGGAGAAAAACAAAGACAACGAGTGGATGCTTAGGAGTGCAGGCATCCCCTCCGCCAGCAGCTCCTGGACAGCTCATTTCAAAACCATATTGCATTTGCAAGTGACTATCGCAGCCAAACACACTCTCTGACATCCTCTAAGGGCTGTTTTCAGAGGAAGACAGGCTTTCCTCTGCTCGCCATGCACTAGATGAAACTGTCTGACACACTTCGCAAGTGCAAATTAGAACCACGCTACTTACCATCAACCCCTCTTGCAAATTCATATTTGCAAAGAGAGAGTAAACTAGAAACCCCAGGTGCTCATAACGCAGAGTTGTTAAGAGAAACTAGAGTAGGAAAGAGTTAAATTCAGAACCTCATCTACCACAAGCATTATAATACAAAATCTTTTTTTTTTTAATGGGGAAAGCACAAGAGCCTTGTTTAAACACAGATGGAAGTACCTAAATGTACTGCCTCTTCTACAAATGAATTATCCAGCAGTTCACATAAAGGTGAACCAATACCGACAAAATCAAGTAAAACTCAATCAATGTGGGAGGAAAAAACCCCCAAAACACTTCTTCTAAAAAAAGTTACCATGTGTAACCATGAGGGGAATCATACTGCTTGGTAACTCCTGCCCTGTCTTCTTAAGTGCAGTGCAAGTTTACAAACATTTGCAGGACTTTCTTGTACCAACCATCATATGAGAAATCTATGGTGTTGTGATAAACCTGTGCGGTCCTTGGGGTCTGACTGTCAGAGCTGGGTACCTGGATTCAAAGCTACCATGGTGGGGAAACCCGAAACCCTGAGTATCTGTGCGATTCTTCATTCTGTAGAAATTATTTACATAGATCTTAAATTAAATTCAATTTACACCTCCTACAACTAAAAAGTCATCACATTGGTACTAGCGATAAAACCCATTGTTCTACAGAAATTAGCCTCCTATAATTCTATACCATTTGTCGGGGTTGAATCTCAAAAAGAGTGCAGAATAACTATAGTCTACAGCAGGAGCATGATTCTACCTGGTCAGCTGGAACCCTTATGAAAGAACTTCATTCTCCTTTTATTTTCTGCATTTGTAGAGTATTTTCTATAGAATCCCTTCAGTTATTCAGTTTCACAGACTGGATCAAAAATGCCAACACAAAGTTTATCACATTCTATTCAATTCTCCAGGCATTTTTCGTAAAGGTACAGTTGAATAGTTTTAGCCCTTTAGCTGTCAAATTATCACATATAAAGACACATTACTCCAGCTCAGTGGTTTTCAACCTTTATGCTCAGCAGCCCCCAAATGTTTTCCAGGAGAGACAAGCTCCTTTATGGAGAGAGTTAATCTGCTGACAATAAACATGGTTTTTTAAGTTACCTTTCACTGCACTCTTCTTGGTTACCTTAGGAGTGATCCATGGAGCCCCAGGGTTTGCAGAGCATAGGTTGAGAATGACAGCTCTAGCTGGGGCTGCCTTTTTCGAGTATTTCAGGCACTATTTACTCTAGGAGAGGAATAAAACAACTCTTCCTCCTCGAAAGACTGAAACCTGGAAACTACCGGTGGGCTGAACCCAGGATGGAGTGTTCCCAGGGGGCTGCTACTTCACAGTGCCGGTGCAGCATCTCTCTTCCTAACTCCGCCACTCTTCTGCATGGTCCACCAGCACAAGCTGGACTGAAACACCGGGCCAGCTCAAGCATGCGCCAGCTGAAATCTTTTTAAGTGTTGCTCAGTGGTGGTGGTGGTGATTGGAGGCCTGGGTGGGAAAGGCAGCAAAGGGTGGAAAATTAACTTGGTTTCTCCTGATGCCGCGGATTGGCATTCACCTCGGCTAGCTGGAGGTGCTTAAAGCTCTCTCTGCAAAATGCATCTCCACGGGGTCATTTATCCCATTCTAATATTGAAGCCTAAAACAAGGGAGATGAATCATCCACTGGGGGAATCTACTTCACTCCACTGACTGTAAAAGAACCATAAAAACAGCCAAGACAAGTCACTGAATGTTTAGACAGCACAAGTTAGTGGAGACAAATTCCACAATAAGCAGGTAATTTTGACGTGACTGTAAGAAGCACAGATACCTCTTCCCTGCATTAAGTGCACTGCCACTCAAGCTCAGCTCTTGCTGCACACCAAGGGGATTTCTGAGTGCCAGCAGCTCAGATGATCAGTCAGGACCCTGCTACACCATTGAGATGACACAAGACCGAGAGGCGGGGCTGCAAAGGCATTTCCAGCGTATGAAGGGGGGCAACATGGGTGGGCCACCCTTTACCACCTCCTTTTCCACCTCCTGCTGAACAGTGGCTCCCACTGGAACTGGAGCTGCTGCCTTGCCAGGAGCAGTGGCTGGGCTGAGACTCCCTCCTGCCTGAGGCAGCAGATCCCAGCTCCCCTCTCAATTTGGGCAGGATAACCCCAGAGAAAAATCAAATACTCTGCTTTGAAACCTGGGCCTCTAGGTACCTGAAAATGTGAACATGCATTTTATGTGGTTTCCTGATGTGCAGACACATCTAACTCCTGCTGACTTCAAATTCTGTATTTGAACAAGCTGCCTTGCTAGTGATAATGTACAGCCAGGTTCCCCTGAACATATCCTCTTTTGCTGTCTGAAATAATATCTGGGTGAAAAAGAGAAATCTGGCCTTTCATTTGGGACTTGCAGATGCCTGGAGTCCTGGTAGAGCTCCAGATGGGTCGCTGAATGTCCAGAGATCCTGGGCAGATGCACTGCCCCCATTCAGCATACCTGATGCATTTTCAATATACAGGATTTTCTGGCCTTCTTTATAATGCCCAGATAGTAGGCCAAGCACACTGAGGACACGTCAGTCCCCCTTGCACTGCTGCTGTGTGGTCCACACAGCTCAGTTGCTAACAAAGATTTCTTTAGGTGTCAAAATGCCCTTAGAATCCGGTCCAGAAATTTGAAATCTGGTCCAAAACCTTAAAACCCTCAGCCAAAACACGTTTATAATTGGATGAAGCTTTTCTTTACAATTCCATCGTTCTCTCATTTCCAGCTGACAAGCGAGTGTCACAGAGGCATGGGCTGTGCATGGATCAGCAGCCATGCTCATACTTCCCAGATGTGTTTATACGGGATTCAGCTTGTTGGCTTGATCACCAGAAACTATCAAGGTGTCCAAATGGATTGCTCCTAGGCATTATACCAAAAGAAGAAGAGAAACCTAATAAAGTGTTCATCTCTGGTTCTCAAATGAAGAGAATACCTTACAGATGCCATAAAGTGTTACAAGAACACAACTGCTTCTGAGCTTTGATGTGTTTTTCAGCTGCTACCACGGGTGGAAAAGGAGTCAACATAGTTGTTAATGTTTCTGCTCACAACCTCTTTCGTAATCCTTGTGACGGCCCAGCTTGAAACACAAGGGAGAAGAGGGTGAACAGAAGAAAAGGTGGTAACAAGTTGACCTCCAATATTTTATCATGGAAACCAGCCTTTCACAACTGACGTGCACAGTTATAGACACACACCTTGGTTCAGTTTTCAGTACGGGTGTCAAGTGTTTTAGGCAACCTGGGTTTCCACTTTCCAACACTCCATTAATTCCAAAGAGCCTGAACACATCTGAAAAGTTTGGTCTCCAAACACAACAGTGATATGCCAGGGAAGAATTGTGCTTTTCCTTCTTGGTTTCATATCTACTTTTTTATTTGTTTACCTCAATATTATCCCTATGATGACTACCATGAGCTTTTTTATTCGTTTTTCCCTTTCTGATGAGTGATCATCTGGTATTTATGAGAAGGACTATGTGAGAGACCAGTTTTAAAAGACGTGCAAACAATTGACCTAAATACTTCTAGCTCTGGTGGACAGTTGAGGGCCATAATTTTAGCTTAATTCATTGAAAGGGCTAGTTACGATTGAAACTCTCCTACTTTAAGCACTTCCACTTGATCAGTTCAAATGTAGTAGCAACTTCATCTACAAGAACATCAGATATCAGCACGAGAAATATCTTTGTCAAAAAGCTACAGAAGATGCCAGTCATGAGAAGTTAAATGTTTCCTGAATTCATCTCGGGATATTTCTGTAATTTCCCACTCTCATCACTAAAATGACAAATTTGTGCCAATCCAGACCTCAGGAACATGTAAAGGCAGTCCCCTGCACTAGCTGAATCGGTGGCACATCGACTCAGCAATAAATTACGTAAGAAGCTGTGCACCACAGCCCTTCGTTTACATCAAAACACAGAACTACTGAATACCATCCCGGAACAGAAGACCACAAAAAGGGTAGAGCGGTACCACGTGAAGACAAGTCACTATGTGCATGGAGCAGTGAAACCGAGCTCCTTAAGGAGCACCTTCTCTAAGGCCTAGCAACACAGGAATGTCCAAAGTATTTCCATTCAGCAAATGGCCCTTCTAAGGGGCTGAACAAGTCTCCTTGCTTAATTTAGGCAAAATGTTGCCCTGCCTGACAATGGGGAAGCCCCCACCCCCCTATAAATATGAACTTTGGGTAAGCAAAGTATTTTTATGACTTTTGCTATTACTAAGCTAGTGAAGCTTAAAGTATCATAATTACACTGTCCACAGACTTAAAAACGTTTTTTTCTTCCTTTTATAACTTGCTACTTGTAATGGAAAAGAAGCTCATGTACATGATAAATAGGGGCAGGTTGGAGGGTTATACAGATTATGCTGCTATCCATGGGTGTGTATCGTGATACAAAAAGGATTAAAAAAGTATAATGGAAGATGTGTGAGTGAGGGGAAGGGATGTGCACCTGTGAGTGACAGGACAAAATATGTGTATTCATGAAGTCTTCTGGAGAATTCTTCTACAACTTATATGGAAAAGTTATCATTTTATATTGTGTGTTGAACAGCGGATTTAAAGAACAGTCCAAAAACTCTATAAAAGCTTCTCATTTCCTACTAAATTGCAAAGGAGTTTTAGAGTGTTTATGGAGTATGTAAGCTTTCTTCCTTTATTAATTCTAGAGAACATTAAAAGAGTGCATATGCATACATAAAATAATATGAAATACTTATCCACTCAAACACTAGTTGGTTTACTTTGTGTTACTTGTTATTTGTTTACGATTCCATTTATTTGCTGCATTGCTTGCATTTGTAACCTATTTATCTTCTCAAATTCCAGAACTCTATTAAACCAGATTTAAAAAAATTATCCTACCAGAGGGCATAAATGTTTTCGAATGTTAGTATTGCCTCTATTTCCTGTGAAAACCATGTGTTTTTATTCTTCTTTTCCCCACATTTTAAAGCCTGTGCGAATAGTAGTACAGAAGAGCAGAAGCATCAGCGAACAATTCCGTGTTCATACAACATCTGCTTTCTTATGGTTCACTTGAGGTCCAGAACCCACTATCATCCGCCAATATTTTTAGTGGGCTACAAAATGATTCAAGTTAGTAACTTGAGTGGTTAGCAGCAGAGAAAAACTATAAAGCCTCACCAAAAAAATAACAGTTCAACCAAAAAAAAAGCCATAAAAGACAGGCAGATGTGACGGAGAGGTTATTTTCCTGTTAGGTCCAATGTACACCTTTCCAAAAGACTGACGAGCTCCAACAACAGGTCAAATTTAATGGTTTTCCCAGATGGCTCCTTCTGGGAAGTGGAGTGGAACATTCCCTCATTTATCCATCTGCCTGGGTTATCACCATTGCCCCAAATACCTTAGTCTTTCCACAATATTACAGATTCCAAGTACGATGTTGAGAAATCTGTTTGGAAAGGTTTTCTTTCACCTGCTGTGGCTTTTAAAACTATTCTATAGGTATATAAATACATACACCAAGATACATAGAATTTACCCGCTGGAACATGTCTAGTCAAAACACCGTAACAAGTCAGGAAAGCGAAAGACAGAGCATCAATTTATAGCACAAGAAAAAATGCCATCTGTACCACAGAAATACTCAAGTATAAAACAATACAGAAAGTCAGCATATTTTTAAATTAAGGTATTAACTCAGAATAATCACTGTTTCCTCATTCTTTTCCTCTCTTCATAGAGAATATATAATTACATTAAATATAAGGCTAATAAACTGTTTACTCGAAAGACATATCGATAAAAATTTAGAATCATAACAGTACCACTCTAGAAAGCCTGTGTAAAGCAGTGTCAAATCCATTGCCTCACCAGGCTTGGTTCTGTTGCAAATGGCATTATAAATTAATTCAGTTTTCCTAAATATGCCTTGAGGAAACAAAACCACAAATAGCTATTGTAAGTTTTAATATAAAAAACACAAAAAAAACCCAAAGAACAAAAAAATCTTCTCCTCATTCTTAACCAGAATGCAAGAGCTGTGTTTTTAACAACTGATATTGCTGGATAGGTTATATACTTAGCCCAAAAATGTCAACTTTTTTTGATATAGCTTAGTCCCACATACAGGTTTAACACCAGGCTTTCTCCTATGCCACACTCCTCTCAGCTCAGCAGTCTTAGGGAAAAAAAAACCCAACCAAACAAGGTTGCTAAGCTTCATCAACAACGACCTAATGAGCCCGATTAAGTTATGATTTATAATTTTCCTCGCTTACGCTGTTCTTAGACCAAAACAACATCCCAAGACATTTGCTCCATGGCTGCTGGTTGGGTTAAGATTATCACAGTCACAGCTGAGAACCAGAATATTCTTCAATACCTCTTGCTGCCTAAGTTACATTTTTTTAAAAAAATGCCTTATATCAAGCCAGATTCTGATCTCAGTGACACTGGTGCCAGCTTGAGCACATCTGTTGACTCCAGCAGATTTACTCCAAATACGCTGGCTGCTGCAGATCAGGATTTGGCCTACTATCGCCTTTGAATTTGGAAGGTTTTTCTCCCCAGCGGGAACACAGTGGAGGTTTCTACGCGAACTGTAACGAATCCTACGGCTCTAACCTCCTCCAGGTAACAATTGTCTAGCTTTGCTTAAAACTCAACAGGAGATCTTGGCAATTCATACTGCTGTGACCTGAACGAAAGCAAATGAAACTTATAATCGAGGCTAAATATAGCCCGCATTGGACTAAACCTCAGCGCCGTCAAGCACCCAGCGCGGCATGAAACGGCAGCAGCACGGACCAGCCCAGCTCTCGGGCCAGCTGTGCACCCTGACCTGTGCACCCGTCCGCAAACTCTTTTGCATTAGGAATTAAAAACAAGCGTGCTAATTCAAAACAAACAGACATATCCTCCCTCTCTCTTCACTTCTTTCCTTGTGGTGGATGTATAAATGCATACTGATGGCTACTGGGATTTATAGCCTAACTGATTTTGACATTTTTAACTTCAGAATTTGAAACAGTGACTTTCTAGCCCTGGGGCAGGAGTGCTAAATGCTAAAAACTTTGGGACTAGGGAGTATTAATTTAGTCCTTCTGAGCAGCTTGGCTTCAACAATGTTCTAACAAGGGCTCAATGCTCTCCAAAACTCAGCAGTGGACGCCCAAAAACTGCAAGGAATTTTGGATCCAAACTGGAGATTCGTGGCTTTCGTTCTTGTTTGTCACAGGTCAAATTAAGCTCCAAATCTGAACTTGAGGGGAGCGGTGAGAATTCGGTCTCAGTCTGAATTTACAGCGGGATTAAATCATATTTTATTTCTAGGTTGCAATGTGTTTTTTTTTTTTTTTTGTGGTTCATGACGTATTTGTATTTTAAGAAAAAAAAATTATGCACGGAGCAAGCGTCCTGGCATCACAAGTCATCAATAAATCTCTTTTCCATAACAACCCACAAGAATTCACTGCAGGACCCAATTGTTAAAACACAAAGCAATGACATTCTATAAGCTTTCAGAAGTATCATTCTAGCCCTTGTGGACTCACTGAATTCTCTAAATGAGTCACTGGCCTCTCAACGGAATTGTCAAAACTTAGGTTAAGCCAGGTTAATTCCCTCCCCCCTTTAACTTAGAAGTCCAGCTGCAGCACATGGCTTTCCAGTGAAAAGCACTAAATGCAGAGCCCATTCACCCAAACAGAAAATCTCACGGCACCCAAAGCTCACCTTTTCCTCAAAGCTAGAGATAAGCCACACTAACAGGAAAAAATGTGATTTCCAAAGCCTCATGGGCCATGTGATGTAAAAATCAATATTCCTCTTACATGGCACAAATCATTTCCTGCTGAAGGCCAAAGGACCATATTGAAGCTGCTATGGTCGGGGAGGGGGAAAAGGCAGCGGTAAGAAATGGGGAATGAGGAGAGCAGACACTAACCAGAGCAGGGACAAGGGAGATGCCAAAAACAACCCTTCTAACCACAGCAAGCGAGCAAATGTGGCATTTGCAGTTGGGCTCGGGGCTTCAGCTAGGTGGGACATGGAGAGGACATCCCCCCGCCCTGCACGCTGTCCTCAATGGGAGGAGAGATGATGGGTACTCATTCTCTCTGTCCAAGGCTACTTGTGACACCTAGAGCTTGCAGCACAGCATCCTGCTTTCGCTACCTTGCCTCTAACTAACCACACAGCATCAGCTACACTGCAACTCCAAAAAAGAAAGATTTTCGCTAGGCAGATACTCTCATACTCTTCATAAATGGATAAACTATGCTGAATGTAGCTCAAGTTTCTGTACCCTCATCCCTACTCTGCCAGAAGATCATTTGAAAACATCACGGCCTACTTTGTTAGAAAAAAAACCTAAATTTCCAGGCTAAATATTTCATGTTCAGTTTGTCCTTAGGAATGGGTGCAACAAACAAAAATCACAGCAGATGATGCTGTTGATTTCAATGGTCTATACAAATTTTGTCAAAACCAGTAAACTCTCTTTAACCTTCCAACAGCGCTACAGTTTTCACCACTGACAATATATCCTAAGGAGGAAACGTTTTGCCTCAGCTGTACTTAATTCTTTTTTTTAATAATACAAGAAAAATCTAACAGCATTTTTTTAAAAAAAAGTAAAAGATGGAAAAGGAAAAAAAAAAGGAAAAAGGAAAAAAGGAAGAAGGAAAAGAAATAGTTTATCCTAGTACTTCTGCAGAGAAATATTTAATTGAGGATTTTGGACTTCACTAAAAAAAAAAGTAGTTTTCAAGATTGCAGACAAAAGCTAAACAGCCTGACGGAAAACTAAGAAGAAACTGAAATAAGTTTGTGTGTTTGTGTTTTTTTTAAAGAGAAAATACAAATTATTTTAAACTGATCCCATGGTATTTTTAACAGCTGGAACTGATAATGCTGACATCAGCCATAATTCTACTATATTTAGTTTTGTATCTATCAAAGTCCACACTGCTTTTCCATGAGACAGACAGACAGAGATATAGGCTGAAAGACAGATGGATAGATACATAAAAAGAAAAAGGAAAAATACCATTAGGAAAGAGAACATTTTCTTGTCTGTTCTTTCAGTATGTTTTTTTTTCATTTCAATTTCTACCTTATTATTTCCTATAAGTAGAAACAGATTTTTCTCTCTTTCAAAAAATTCTTAAACAGAAAACCTCCTTTGACAGTTTCAGCAGCAGATTAATCACTTTTGCAACCCACAAAAAAAAAAGTTTTCTGGAAAGCATAACTGTCTGTAAATGTAAATGACAGAATTACTCTCTCTTATGCTAAGACGCCTACACATTCTCTCACTTCCATGACTCAGCACCAGATAAAAGCTTGCGAGATAATAAGCAGCAAACTTTCCTTTAGAACAATAAAAATGGTTAAAAAAACAACTCTTGCTCCCCCCCCCCAACAATAAAAAGAAATCCCCATGGTGTTAAACCAAATTCTGCCAACGGATTCCCCTCCCACTGGAATAAACTACAAATATCCCAAGGACTTCAGAGAGGATAGGGACCAGGCTCAAGCAGCATCAAAATCAAAACACATGCAAACACAAGAGGCTTTTCTTCTTCTCCAAATGAGCAAGAATGGGTCTGTTTCAACAAAGAGGAATTTTATTACTGTTCATCCCCTGCCTCGCTCTAATTTGGTAGACAAATGAGTTGAAACTTTGCTCACCTATAATGAAAATTTCCAGGCACTCTAAGGCAACGCACTCATGCCAAAAATCACAGAAACCTGTGGGGAAGGGAGGGGAATTTCAGTGGGACTTTCCCTCCTCCACTGTGGTCGTTGTCTGAGTCGAGCTTGTCACAGCCACAGTAATTTCTCCTGTAGCAAACCGAGTCAGTGGCAGACCCTTCAGACTCTTATTTTGGACAAATCTTTGGGGAAAAAAGCTGAAAAGGAGGGGCACAAACCTCAGCTAGGCTCTTATGATGTCCCTGAAATGAACCGGCATGGTCTTGATGCCATAATATCACCAGGCAGCTTGCAAATGCTGCTGGAACACAGACCCACCTCCTCTCCATACCTTCTTGTCAGCCCCAGCACGTGGGTTAAGTAAACAAAGGGTGGTAATTAAGAGAGGGCAGATTATTTACTTATTAAGCAGAGATGCTGTGGACCTGAAGAGGAAAGGGGTGACTTCCCAAGCCCCGGTACAATCCCCCTTGCTGAGTGATGGACATCTCTGCTAAGAGCTTCCATCACCTCATGTGCCAAGTGGGTCACCACGAGTCCATGTCCCTCGGAGGCAGCTCACTACCAGGAGCTGAACATGACCCAGTAAACAAAGCAGCAAAATGCTGCTCGTACCCGTCACCTCTGGAGGAAGCAGAGTCCAGCCAAGGAGTACCACAGCCCCTTCTGAACACGCTGCTGCTGCTGGCTTTTACGTTCTTTATGCAGGAAATTGTAAATTAATGGTATTAGCCATTAAAGTTTAAATTTAAAGGAAAGCCCCAGGGTAAGGCTCTTTCAAGGCAGCAGCCCCGTTAGGTCCTTAATCTCTCTGCTGCGAGGACTAATATACTGTACAGCACACAGAAATGCAGCCAGCTTGTGCGACAGCATCCCGGGCCATGGGTGCAGGACTTCTAGACAGAGGGATGTTTTGAACTGAACCAGAGGTAGAATCAAACCCTTCGAAATACCTTCATTAATAAAGTGTACCTGCTCCGGCAGGAGGCTGGTGAGCAGAGCTGACGTCTCAGCGTGGTGCTGGCGGGGCCACGGCTGGAGCACACGTGCATCCCATGCAGACGGAGGCGCGGGCAGGAGCATCCCTGTCCTGGCTGCTCCCCACCGCTGAGCAGGGAACGCTGAGCAAATGGAGCAGTGTCCAGATGCTCCGGCTCAGCTGACTGCCAGGCGGGTGAAGCATTGCCACTGACAAAGTTCAGTGCCCCTCATCTACATAGAGTACCATCTTGAAACCCTGGGCAGAGTCCCCCAAGCACTGGATATGTCCCAAAGAGAGCGACCAGGACTGGGAGAGACATGGGGAGAGGGCTCCCATGCACCCAGACACCATCTCTTTTCTCCCAGCATTGCCAAGGAAAAGCCCTGTAAGCTCTAGATGAGAATTCACAGGCCCAGAAGACGACCGTAATGGCCCGTTCACATTTGTGTCTCAAAACCATGCTCTTTATTTCACAAATAACAGATTTCCGCATCCAAATCCGACTCAAAGCAGGTGTAGCTCCAGTGGTTTCTATGCAGCCACATCTGCTCGCACTCCAGAGCAAACGCCAAACTATTTATTGCTACTTAAAATTTATTGCATTTTTAGTCCTCCATCCTGAAACTGCTTTTGTTAAAAATTCCTTTTAAATCCTTCTATTCTGACTGGATAAATCAAACCTGACAATTAAAATGGTAAATTGTTCAGAACCTCAGAGTTTCCACCTGAGGATCTCCAAATACTTTTGGAACTTAAACGCATTTAATCACTCCCATGCCTCTTGCAAAAAAAGGGGAAAAAAATAGTAAAGCATCCCTTTTAATTCCCTTTTCACAGATGAAAATCTGAAGTCCTGAGAGCCCCAAACAGCCTGCTAGGAAGCCGCCTGCCCCAAAGACTGCTTCTCCAGTAAATCAGAGGCAGGGCTGGGAAGGGAAGCCAGGAGTTTCAGCAACTCTCAGTCCTCTTGTTCTCACCACTTCATCAAACAACAGGCACAGCTATGTGATCATGCAGTTGTCAGTGTTTTCCCTCAAGGGGGCTGGACAGAAGATGCTGAAAGCATTTGATCCACATGGTATTAAACGCTAGCACTGAACGTTATTGTTCAATGATGAAAATTCAGACATAAATAACTGGCTTGTTTCGAATGAGTAAAAGGATGTCTGTGTTTGCAGGAAACTCACAAGAGGGAGTAAAGAACCAGGGTGTTCCTTTTCTTTTATTATTACCCTTTTTATTTCTTTTGTAGCGGTGTCTGGAAATAAACCATCAGACAGAGGAGCTGCTCCCGCTGCTGCTGTGGCAGATGGCAGGCAGGGCTCGAGACCGGGGCTCTGCTCCGGCAGGGCTGTGTGGGGAATTCTGCAGCGGGAGGAAACAAGGCGAAATGTGCAGGCTGCCGTCTGCATTCAGATAAAGCGCTGTCTGTTGCTAGCAGCACAAGTTGTTCTGAAAACAAGAGTCAATCATCTGTAGCCTTATTTCTGTACATTTCCTGCAGGGGTCTCATGAAATAAATGAGAATAAATGTAAGGGCGAGAGTTCCTATTAGGAGCAGCCTCGTCAGCATCACCCAGCCAAGCATTTACGTCATCAGCATGCTAATTTAATCAGACCTGAGCAGTGATGCTATAAATGGATTACCATCCCAGCTAGTGTGGTTACCGAGGTAACTCAGCCCTTTGTGCCACAGATACAATCGGCTTAATGATAATAAAAACCTCAGCACAAATGAAACAGAAGGAAAAGCCTGACAGGGCTGACGCATACACGACCCTTTCTCTCCTCTTCCCCCTCCCCTTCCCCAACCTCAGCCGCTCACTGCAATAAAATTAAGTGCTGCTGTGATCTGTATGCACAGCATTCCCATAGGGAACGCGCAAGTAAATAGAACCCGCGGAAATAATTAATACAGGCCAACAACTAATGCCGTCAGCACTACTTAGTCATTCCACCAACCCTGAACGGGAGAGGGACACGCAGACAGAAATGCCGCACAGGCAGACTCCAAAGAGCCTGCAAAGGGCTTCAGAGAAGTAGTCACTCCCCGCATGAAGCATTAATTAAATCAGCGGAGTGCTTGGGCCAAGAGCTGACTGCAACACTGAGTTTAGTCACTGCCCACCCCTGCCAGGAGGGGAGCTTTTCCACATCATCTCCTGCTCATCCCAAACTGGAGGTGACTCGAGAGTGGGCAGCCCAAAGGCCAGGGAGAAACTCAACAGCAATGTCACCAACCCAGAAGCGGAGGTGACTCGGTCCTTTGCAGGGAGGGCTGAAGTGGGGCGCTGGGCTTTCCTGCATTCAGACAGCTCTGCAAAACCAGCAACCTACTCACCTCCCAGCTTAGCCTGGGAAAGGACACCCCTTGCAAAGCACTAGCCTTGATGGGCGTCGTGGTTTGGGCTGGACTGGCCACTGAAATGAATGACAGATGCTCTCCCAGAAGGGAAAGAAGGAAGAGAGAGAAAGAGAGTTCCGAGTTTAGAAAAAAACGTGAACTACTTTAATGAAAAAATAATAATAAAATAAAAAGAAAATAATGAAATATATACAGTATATACAAAATGCTATCAAGCTCCCAAGATGAAGATCACGTCACCCGCTGGCACTGGGAAAGTCCCAGACTGGACTCAGTGACAGATGGGAACTGGATCCCGGATCTGGATTCCGGAATGCAGGGACTGGGACCAAAGGCAGACAGACAGGGTCCTCCTCGGACGTCGGCCATTGAAGAGGGCTGCCCCTTTGATCCCTCAGCTTTTATACTGAGCATGAGGCAGATGGGATGGAATACCCTGTCGGTCAGTTTTGGGTCACCTGTCCTGTCTGCTTCTTCCCACAGGTGGGACCCCTCTAAGCTTTCCTGTTTCTGACCCTCCAACGGGGCAAGTAACAAAATCAGCTGACCATGGTTGTCACAGCAGTAAGTATAAGCAAGAGCTGCTCTGCATACCATTCCTTGGCATAAATTAGAAACAATCAGGTCTCATCAGTCTCTGGAAGTGGACAGTGTCTGAAAAATATGCTGTTAATTTCAGAGAGTTCAGTCAGTTAGAAGAGGCTTAGCTGAAAAGTAAAGTTATTGAACAGAAACTCAGTTCTGTTTTACCTCAAACCAGGACACTGGGCTAAAAGGCCGTGATATCCCTGCCTTAGAATGGACACAAGATCATACTCTTCAGCTCCTCTAGCTCTTTGCCCAGCTGAGTGCTAAGCTCACTGTGGATGCTGAATGCCACATATTTTCCTACTCAGATGCCAAAGACCAAATTTCCCGTAGCTTTCAAGATTTGATTTCCTTTTCCTCCTACCCAAAGTCTCAGCACCACCACCAGCATCTAAGCACTGAGCTCAAACACCGGCATCTAAGTGCCCATTTGACCCTGCTCTGCAGGGGGGTTGGACTAGATGATCTCCTGAGGTCCCTTCCAACCTTGACCATTCTGCGATTCTGTGATTTGCCAGAGCTGCTCAGGTATTTACCTGCCTTTCCTGCATGTCACCACCTCCTCACCTACCAGTGCTTCATCTGAAAGCACCGACCACTGCCACCGCACCAGGAGCCGGAGTGCGTACCATAACCTTGGGCTCATCAGGCTCCTGGTGGGTATTGCTCCAGTCTAGGCAGGATCTTAAGGGATTAACATGAGACCAATAACTTTTGATGGACTCACCAGGAGTACAATGAATTCTCCATTGCCTGTCACATAAACACACGCATCAATCTTGTTGCTTTGTAAATGCCAGAACACAGCTAACGCAGCCTTTACAAAAAATCCACAGAGACTTCCCAACATTTGCAATCGGACATGTACAGAAATGGCTGTGCCCTCGCCTTCGTTTCACAGATCAAAGCTCTGCGCGTGTTGGTGGTGGGACTGCATGAGGGCCGTACATTCCACCTATGGGAGACCATCTCAGCAAGCCAACCCAGCACTTTGTCACTGAGTAGAGGTACCCAAGTGTTTGGACCCAAAACAAGCATCAGTGAGATCAGCTCTTCCAGAAGAGGAAGTCCTTTCTGAAGTGGCAGAACACCGGCAAAGCCAAAGCAGCTTCTCTGCACCGCTGCATGTCCCTGCAATGAGCAATAATAGCAGATTTGTCTATAGAATAGACACATTCAGGCTCATCTCTTGGGAAATCTCACTAAATACTTTCTCACTCCTCCACCATGCAGAAAAGCACCAGTCCTCCTGGGAAATTTATTACGTACTTCTAGAGAAATAGTTAAATAGTTCCTTTAGGAGCCCTTTTAGATCAGATTACAGGAGTACGCTTTTCCCTGGAAGGGAGAGAATCCTATGCAAATGACACCAAATTACTATGAAAAGTTACGCTCTTGGCTAGAAACACCTGACCGGCTGAAAGCACGGAGTTGTGTGTCCTGCTCTAACCATGCCCTCCCGGCAGCCAGGGGGGTGAGCCAGGAATACCCCAGGAAAGGAGGGGGTGGGAGATAAAAATCCGCAAACCAAAAGGCAGACGGCAGAGCGCCAGAAGGCACAGCTCTGGAAATGGCGCGACTGTTGATGTGAAAAGGAAGCCATCACCTTTGCTTCAATTTAAAAGTCATTGTGACAGCTTGAGAGATTGTAACATTTAAGTGACACAGCGACAGCTTGATCCAGTCCAACAATCACAATTCGCAGACGTGCTCCAAACACAAACGCTGCTGCCCTGGGTGCAAAGCAGCTGCTCACTTAGGAAAAGCACGTATCGAAGCCGGGGGGGATGTAACATTAGAAGCGCTCCTCCAGGATGGTCACTCAGCCAGTTATTCTGCATGTACTGTGCTTGTGAGCCTGGACTGGGGCTCCCGCCATCCTTGTGGCACAGAAAGGATCTGGGCAAAGACTGATGGATGGAAACAAAAGCAGAAGGGTTTGCATCGATGTTGAGTGTTCCATTAATTTCACTGGGAGCTACAGGTGCACAGCACTCCAGAGAAAGCCCTTAAATACCTTCACTGCCACGATCAAGCAAAAACTGAACCATGCAGTCTCCCTTTTTCCCCTTAGACCTTGTTCCTCCTGCCAGCCTGGCGGGCCCTGAGGTGCTTACAGCGATGCAGGGCAGTGCAGAACAGCCCCATCCAACTGCAGGTGTCCCGGCCACATTAAAAAGAAAATTACGTGTTCATTAAAATTTACAGTATACTTCTAACCCCTTTATAGTTAAGTGCTTGTTCTCTTGGCCATGGAGTTATACGTAATGGTATGCTGGGCCTAATAATAGCTTTTTTTTTTTTTTCTTTTTGCCTGTCCAAAGTCCTGCTTATACAACTTAGTGCTGTGGAACGATGCCAAAGTAACAACCCCAGGCACCAATGTCTTCCTCGGCAGATGCAGAACAACTATTGCTGGCAATTCGTTCCCTGAGGTGGCTCCTTTTAAGTCCCCACAGCACATGTGGGAGGGGTTGCTCTGAGCCTCTCCGGAGATGACTTCTCAACACAGTAGGATTTCTGGCCATTTGCAAGCGGGTCCTAATCCTGGGCACCAGTTAAATCAACAACCAAAAAGGAAATGCTGGAGAATTTGTCCATGAAAAAAGAGTCACTAGGCCAAACACTTATTTCACCCCTTACAACCGTGATGCTAAAGCGCTCCTGTGCCCCTTCCCAACGCCCAAAGGCCTTATCGTCTACAGCCAACATCACAAGAATGATTTTGTTATTGTCATTATTAACATGACTTTTTCAGTGACCCACAAAGGTAGAGCAGTACAACACACGCTTGCCAACAGCCATCACTCCACATATGGTCTAATGCCTTTGAAAAACAAGTCAGCTCTCTGTAACCAAGCTTATTTAATTGTTTGGAGTTGTCTTAAAACCAAATAAATAAATAAAAAGCTGAAATATTTTCGCAGCTGTTGAGCTTCCTAAAGGCATATTATATACTTAAGAAACATCAAGACAGTCACTATCTTGGACAGAGAAACCAGTGGCTCCAGAGCTCGCTGCCTTTGGAACATCTGCTCTGATTTGCGAGTTCTTCGGATTGCAAAGGAAGCCAGAAAATGAAACCTTTGGTAATGGCTCATTTCCAAGCCTTTATGGACAGATCAGTGGCAGGGCAGTGAATTATTCTTAGAGAGAAAGCCAGGCATCCTCAGCTGTTCGCTCTGCACAAAGGGGGTCAATGACTGCACGGCAGCCGGGGACGTGCAGGTCTCAGATGTGCCCCTGCCTGAGCGCACCTGAGACTTCAGCTCTCTCGGGGGAACGGGAGCTGGTCAAAGGCAATCCCTGGCGATGTAGTACGGCCTCACCTTTCTTAAGTAAATCTTACAGGTTGAAAGGGACCTCAAGAGGTTGTTCAGTCCAGTCCTGACCCTTAAGGTAGGACTGGCCCTGCCTAAGCTGCTCTTGACAGATGTTTGCACAACCTGACCTAAAGCCCCTCCAGTAATCGAGGACCTACCGTTTCTCCATCCCATTTTTTTCCTGGGGTTACCAATCCCTCCTGTAGCAGTTTTGCCCTAATGTCTAATCCAAATCTCTTTGGCCGGATTTTAAGTCCCAGACATTGCACTTTCCAAAGTAGATGTGCAGAATCTTTCATTCCCTTTTTCTTTGCAGCTGGAGGCAGACAGACCCTGTACAATTAGGAGGCAAGAACACCCACAGGGAAGAGGTTATTTACATAAACAGGATCACAATGTGCGTGTGTTTATATATTTGTTACTTATAAAAAAATACTGCAATATCTTTTCTAATTAAAACACCCAGTTTGCCCTGCTGCACAATTGCTAAGCAGATTTAAAATGGGGACTTCAGTAGCTATTTTATGGCTAATCAAATGAGTAAATATAATGATCTGCTCCAATTCCCATTCTGATTACAGAGTGTAGCTATTTCATTCCCTCAATAAGATCCTTGCACCCAAAAAGAACAGTTTAACGAGCTTAAGAGCAGAATGTTAGGCTCGATTTCTCTAAAGGGTAATAGAGTGGGAGTGTCTGTATAATTAGCTTTGTTGGGCTCCCTCCCTCACTTTACAATAGTTTCTATACAGAGCTTTTCACTGTCTCTACAGGTCCCCATGTTAAAGCAGCAAAATAATGCAGAGCACGTTAGATTCATACTGGTTGCGCAGAGGAGTTTTGGAAGACACAAAAAGAGCTGAAGAAGTGGTAGGTATTTCAGCCCAAAAGGGCTCAAGTTTTAATTTAGCTTTAGCAATAAAAGCACACGTGTTCATGTACATATCTTATTTGTCTCTAATGTATTGAACTCTTAGATGCTTCTGAAAGTTAAGATCCACCAGACTACTATCCCACTGCTCAAATCATAGTATAAATCACTAAAATACACACAACATTTTCTTCTCTGCATAAAAGTTGGAATTAAATTAACAGCACACAATCTATAATGCAAAACATTAGTTAACGCATTTGGAAGAGTGATGCTGAATTCCCTTAAGGAAAATAAAAGCATTTGATACACTGATTCTTCACTGCAAAAGACAATTTTTTACATAAGCTGGCAAACCCATAATATTTTGTGCTTTTTTTTTATTTTCAGCTGAAAATCTGAAAATCCTTTCTGAAGCCAGACAGCCAGGTGGGATATGCAATAATAATTGCACCATCTCTGTTTTACAGATGTGAACCTTAATGCTAGGACAGTTCAAAATCTTTCTGAAATTACAGGGGATGTCAGACATCTCGAAGGAAATGGAAAACAACAGATTCTGTTTAGTTCCAAAGTACAGTGGCTGCATCAGACCTCTCCCCAACTAGTCACCTTGTATCTTTCCTACAACTTTGTATTTGAGAGCATCAACGTGCCCGTGGATACTGTCTTTGGAAACCATCGTGCAAAACCTTGGCAAAGAGGTCAAAAACTAGTCAAATTGTTTAATCCTGCAATGACTGCAAAAAAAAACCCAAAACCAAACCAAACCTGAAAAAACAGGGCACTAGGGAAGTTACTCTGAAAAGAAAGTCACACAGCAAAATCATAGGCTTCATCTCTAACAAACAAAATCCACAGTTTGTCCACTGCTTCAGAGTAAGTTAATAGCAAGTAATAAAGGGAATAACTCAGGTTGAGGAGCCACTTCCATTGTTCTGGCATTGAAACTCACTAGTTTGCAGTCAGACAGCAATACCTGATCAGAAACAAATGGATACTGCACTTAAACTTTTCAAATTGCTCTGAAACAACTAAGTATGCCAGGAGTCTTCAGCCTTGAAAAGAGGCAGCTAAAACTCTGGCACAAACAGGAGGAATAATTGTTCTGTTTCTTCCAGTGCTAGAAAGAAGGAAGATGAAACACACCTAGGGAGAGGCAAATGGAGAACATAAAATAGAAGGTGGGTCTGCCCCACCTCTATGGGACTTCTTTACCATGGGATGCTTTAAATATGAACAGTTTACATGAGTTTGTAAAGCAACTGGATAATCTGATGGAGGAAAAATCCCCGAGTATTACAGAAGACATCATTTTTATCAAGCCGATCTCTGTGAACAGCAAATTCTTAGACAAAAGGATATATTCTGGGGCAGTATTGCTATGAATTTGCACTACTCTTGTCTTCTTCCTTTGGTGTTTACTGGAAAGGACACTGAGTTGGAGTCATGATTCATCTGACCCAGGATGGACAATCTTAGGTTCTTAATTTCAGGCCTATATACACTGACAATTGACAGAAAGATACTGAAAAGCCAAGGCTTAAATTCCAATTTCTGATCCAGGCAGGTTATTTTTCTAGAAACCAGACTTGTGCTACTTCTGTCTCTGAAAAAAACAGCAGTAGACCAACACTATAATGATAGGATTTGGGACAAAATGTACTTTATTGAGTACACTCAAGATACGACTTCTCTCCAAGCTCAGCTGCAGACTAAAAGGTCCTACACCATTACAAAAAAGCATTTATCTGAGTCCAGGAAGCAGGATACCAATGCTTTCATCAGATGAGCCAAGCCAGAGCTGAAGCTGGGTCTTCACGACAGCCAGTATTTAAGATGCTGAAGCAAACTTGGCAGGTAAATAAGATATTAAAAATTCCCCAAGGAATAGTCTTCCAACAGAGTAAAATTGCAGTCTCTTCTGCATGTGAGAAGTCCAGCTAATGGAGGGCCAGTTACCAGCATGTGATGGAGCTACTGCTGGTTGCACTTGTACGTCCACATATGACAATGCAACTCCAAGGGAGATGGTAGTCCTGAGCACAAAGATTTACAGCTTCCCTTATACCGTACTGCACTTGCCTGCAGGAAAAATTCCCAGCTGTTGGGCACAACACCCCACCTGGGAAGCCAGTTCCAGCATCTTCATGGAACAAGAGGGTCTCCTTCACCTTTCCATAAGATGGGAGCATACTGCTCCTCAGGGGTGTATTAGCAGAGTGAGGGACCTGGTTTAGATTTATAGGGAGTTCTTAAGCTGTTCAAGCAGCGAACAGCTTGAAAATTGAGAACAGTGCCTTCGTAAGTATTTCAAAGACAGACATCTGCTTTGGCATTGGCTGTGCCAGCTTAGCCACACAGAAAAGCAAAACAGCTACACAAATTTGCAAGGTTGCGCTCGACAAGCCTTGAAGAGAGGCAATTTGTCCCAATCTACCCATGGTGCAGTCACAGAAAAGCGGAAAGAAGAAAGCCCTAGAGATCCAGATGCAAATCCTACAGATCACAAATAGCGCAACATTTTATCCAGCATTGGAATAGGCTGCCCGGGGAGGTGGTGGATTCACCATCCCTGGAGGGTTTTAAAAAAAGGGTAGACATGGTACTTGGGGATATGGTTTAGAAGTGGTTTTGTCAGGTTAGGTTAATGGTTGGACTCGATGATCTTAAAGGTCCCTTCCAACCTTAACGATTCTATGATTCTATGATTGCCTACACGCCCTCACTGCACCATGTACTGAATATTCACTCAAACACACCAAGCAGGTGGGCAAAGAAATGGGTTTATCCCTACTTAACAGAAGAAGTGCAGTCCAGAGACACAAGATTGCTCAGCCAAGGTTACACAACAGCAGGTGAGAGGTCTGGGAGTCTCAGGGACACATCTACAACACAGGTCTGAGAAGAACTTGCCTCCTTCTCAGGTTCAGGATGGGACTACTTTAAAAGAAAGTCCAGGTTAGTGACAGCTGCTTCAGACTGAGTATTTCTTTCCTCCCCTCTTTCGGTGTAGCCTTCCTATCTTTAATAAACTTTGAGGAAACAATTAGAAAAGCTGACGCCACACAGTCCAACCAGACCTTTCTCAGGACCAAAGCCCCAAATTCCTACCTGGCAAAGCTCTGATGGGCATATCTCAGAGTTCTGCAGACTGCAGCAAGGAAAGCCCTTTGAGGGCTTAAGCTGTTGTTTTACAACAAGAGACATTTTTAGCCTATAATTTTATCTCTTCCATCTTTCCCCATTGCTTGAAATTAAAATAAACATGGACCAGGGCCTAGGATTTTATTTTATCTGTCACATATTGCTATCATTAAACACACTTGAAATGAGTGGGTTCAGTTCAAATAAAACTGTCTCTTCCCTCTCCCTTTCTCAGCTTAACAAACATAAAATAGGAAACTGCACTCCAATACATTCAGAAGCAATACACGTTACATCATGAGTAGATGATCCATCTGGCAGGCTGACACAGTAATAAGTTTGCTTAATTGTCAGGTCAGGCATATTATAGACCCAGTCTGTCAGTCCTTTTATTGCAGCTTTGTACTGGGGGATTTCAGCCTCCTTGTACTCTGTATGTACAGACATGGTATGGGAGGTGAATGTCTCCACGTGGTAGGAGTGGACACACGTATGAAGTCTCAGTCAGAACAAGGAGATTAAATTAAGCGAGGAAATGCTGAAGTCAAATAGCTCTTAGCAGCTGTATAGGTTTCAGTCTGGAATAATCACCAAAGAAAGCAATGAGATATTTACATTTAATTTATTTGAAACCAGGCTGGGAAAGCACTGATTATAGGGGATAATCCAGCACTGGCTCATAAGCAAAAGAGCCAGAGATCCTCAGATGTTCCTTCCATTTATACTTTCTAAGCGACCAGCCCATCATTTCATTTTTAGCTCCGTGCAGTTCCCACCATGCAGACAGTCTCCTGAGACTGTCCATATGGCCTCCTGAGAAATCACTGAGTACACTCAGCAAATGACCAAATTCGTCAAATGGCTGGTTTGCCTTTAAAGAGCCAAAAAAACAAACCAAACCAAATCTTTTTCCTCCTTCGCCTTTGTACCTTACCTCATCTCCTTCTCTTCATTAATGAGCTCAATTCTGAAATTATTTTATTTACAGGAAGACTTTAAGGTGTTCTAAAATACAATTTGTAGGAAAGATGCCAAATATAAATTGTATTCTCTAGACCTGCATGCATTTGTGATTTTACATGAGCACACACGCATATGTTCAATATAGGAACAGCAGGTGTTCTCTCAAGTTTTATTGCCATTAGTTAGAAATGGCCACATTACTCAACAGTGTCAAAGCCAAGTCTTGTCAAAGGCAAGTCTTGCCAAAAAGCTTGATGATTTCCAGTGTTATACAGCCCTGCTGGCTCTTCTGGATACATCCAAAACCTAACAGTGATCTACATTTACCCTAAAGAAGCACTTAAGGATTGCATCCTCTGTGTGGTATCTCCACGGCTTTCTGGGCGAAGTGGAGAGCACTGCCTTGAGCACAGTAGCAGCTTTCTGTCACTGGAGCCCCATAAAACACCGTGACCTTCGTGGCCACCCCTGTTCCACAGCCAGATCCCCCGTCTTGCACTTTGGACATTAGCCTCTGATGTGGACTCCAGTCAAAATGTTTCCAGAAATAAACAGAGCTCAGTACAATATTTGTACTATCTCCCTGTTGAACCACACAGTGTTTGAAAAATCCCAGATGAACGACAGCGGTTTATCCATCACTTTTCACAAAACGGTCTTAACTGCACTAAACTGACCAACGCACAGTTGGTCTCTCTGCAAAGCAGCACCGTAATCAACCCCAACACCTTCTTTTCCCCTCTTGATAATCACGGCTTGAAACTGCACGTGCATCCCAGCTTTCTGCCAGATGGAGACAGAATTGTGCCTCCAACCTTTCTTGAATTCTCCTTGGATCACGAGTTAATGGTTTTGGAAGAGAGAATCAAAATTGCCTGAGCCGCCAGGACAACTGGAGTGACTGCTGGTATGCAAGACAGCAATTCTTCACGGCTTTGAGCTTCTTGGGACAGCAACGGGCTCTCATTGACTCCAGACAGGGTAACACACCCAGTCTCTTGTCAACCCAAAGATAAACAACAGTGCTAGTTATGACGAGATGGCAAAGTCTCTGACCTGGGCTACACTAACAACCAGACAAGGTGATCGCAACAATCCTATCTGTCTTTACACATAATGCCATAAAAACTGCACAACCTGCCCTTGCTCTCACTGTACTTATGCACATGAGACTACTTATTTCCAAGTGAGGAATTCATTGTAAGACTTCGGATATTTTGCTTGGGCAGGGAGGAATCAGTCTCAGACTGCAAACATTGGCAGAAATATTTATAACAACTGCATCAAAATCTCATTTTTCTGGCCAGGTCCATTTGTTTTGTTGTTGTTTTTTTTTTTTAAATCTGTGGGAGAAGACAGTAATACTCATTGGACCAACGCATTATCGATTTCCCATAGAAACAGCAGTTAGTTAGAGCGCTCGCTTTTAGCTGTGAAGCAACATGTTGGGTTTATCTTGCTGTAATATTTTTTTTCATTTCATCCTCTTTTACACACTCACAGAAGTTTCCTATTCACTATTGAAACACCATATGGTGATAATATATGCTAACATAGGCACAGTGACACAGGCCACAAGCCTGCTATTGAGCAAAAGTTGACAACATAAGGCTGAGAAAACTGTAAGTGCTTCCAAGCCACAATATGTACGTCACCTAATAGCATTTTACTGTGATGCAAAGAAGTCTGAGTCAAGGAAGGAACTTCCTTACAATGAAACTGTAACAGCCTGGAGTAATTTACAGTTATTTGAAGAACTATAGCACAGATCTATCAATTCATAGCTTTCAGATACAGGCTGGGTGTGGGTTGGGGTTTTTTTTTAGCCTAGGCAGCTTTAATATACAGAAAAAGACAATGCATCTCAGCACCGCAGTCATCTCTCAAAAGGTTCCAGACAAGAAGGCAAAAGGTAATCAATAAAAGAAAATACAGACACGGCCCCTTAAACCATCCACAGATGCATCTGCCTCTTACTTTAATGGTTAACGGTTTTGAACTAGGAACATCTTGCAACAATCCCGAGATATGTTCAGGCTGTAAATGTATCGTGTTTATTTATGCACTGGTAGCAGGGTCTAATGTAGAAACTGCATGGCCAGCTCTTACTTCTCTGTAGGGCTCTAGATTCTTCCAGGCAGCCCTACCTGAAATGAGGCTGGGAACAGATCTGCTCTGCCTTCGGACTGTCCAGCAAGGGCTCCAGGGAGGTCCTCTCTCCCCACTAGGACAGACCCTTGTAAAAACAGACCATGAAAGACAGGATGGACAAGTGAATGACAACACTTTCCCAGAATGTCACCAATGTGTGTCCAAAGCCCTGTTTTACAACGAGCTGCATGGTCTCTCTGTGCCTCATCTCTCCATTTGCAGAAGAGGGAAGAATCAAACCTCTCCTTCCTTGGGGCATCACAAAGATAAATGTATGAAAAGGTGCAAGTGCTCACACAAACAGGCACCAGTAAGTAACCAAGACAAACTGGTGAAGGCCATACTTTAAATGCTAGGGCTACCTAGCGTGTTTTAGCCTTCACCTTTCAAATGTATTTAGAAAGTGCAACCGCGGAACTTAGCTGCCCTCCTCTTTTAAAGAGCACAACTCAACAGTAAGTCACATCAGCATGATCTATGCCTGCTCTTCAATGGTCTCTGGATAGATCTGAGGCAATTCGAAGGCATATCAAGGCAATGCTCTCCTTGCTGTGAACGTAATGCACAAATCGCAAAGTCTTCGTTCCCACTTTGGTGGAAATGGCCTGGGGAAGACGTCCAGTGCAGACCACAGTGGGAGCAAAGTCCTGAGTGACGCATCACCATGCAGGTGTTTCTCTAAGTTGCTGTGCTGTTCCCTTGGCTCAGAACTATTTCCTTTCCCTAACAAGGAGGGAAACGCAGCTGTCTCCTAGTGTGTGCAGAAGAGAAATAGGCAACACAAAAGGAACAGAAACCATAAAGAGCCGAGCAAAGGAAGCCTAATTTCCTATGGACTTGTGTCTTGCATCTTGAGCCGACTCTGACCCTTCCTGTTCTCCCCTGTTACCTCTCCTGACCGCCCCTCCTGCTTCCCTTCTCCCCCTGGTATTAGCCTTGGCATTTATCTGTGTATGTCAGCCAAACAATCCCTGTTTCAGGTCAGAGACCCCGGTTAAAGCGCAATCTGGAAGAGCAAAAGTTCAGGTTGCCTGCAAGACACACAGCAGGCTTGGAGCTCGCTGTGCACGTAAGCGGACAGGCCACCTCACGGGCCACCGCGAGTACAGCCAGCACCACGCTGCAGCTCCCCGGGAGACACGGGTCTGCGTCCCTCCTCCCCAGCCACTAAGTTTTGCATAAATATACCTCTCTCTTAGACCTACTGAAAAGCAGCCGCTGGACTCAAGTGGTATGTGGGGAGGAGCCAACTGACAGACACCCATGGGTGCTGGGTGGGAAGAATTAATAACTACGCTTTCATTTCAGAATGTGCCAGCTATTCCCTTGGTGAGCAGTGTGCAGGAGAGTGGCTGCCGCATGCGTGGGGACAACACCAACTTGTGCCACAGGACTAAGTTCAACTTCATACACTTCCCTCCAGTTGTACGCAGGTGGGGAGAACAACTTCCCACTCCTAAAGTGCTGGTGAGATCAGAAAGTGATGATACAGGTCCAGGACATAGATCTGGGGGTTTGAATCTGTCAGGGTTTGCTTGCAAAACAGTGCATCAAGAAGTCTATTGCCTGTAGATCACAAAACTGCAGCTAAGTATCAAGTAACACCCTCCCACAGAAGAAACATATCTCCCCTGCCTCATTCACACGCTCCAGGACAGAGGTGAATGCATTTCCCCACACTTCAACTCCCTCCAAAGCCTCTTGACAGGGAACTTTCCCACGTACTCTCTGCCCGTCCACTCGCATGTGCTATGAGAGGAGGATAAATCTGTGATGGGGCAGCAGGGTGCCCATGGTCTGGCTTCAGCTCCTCTGGCGACCCATCACAAACCAAGCCACCTAATCTCCCAGTGCCTCGGTTCCTCCCTTGCCCATGAAACAGCAAGCAGACTTCTGTATTTCACAGGGCTGCTGTCGTGGTGGTAAATCTAATGCCGCTGAAGCACTCAGATGCATCCACCCGTGCAAGGATGCAAGCAGAGGCTGCGTCCCAGCAAAACGCAGTTTTCTGACCCAGAGGCGGCTGCTCTTTGCTGACTGGACACACGGACAGCTTGTGAAGTATGCCGGGTCCCTTTGAGATGAGTGCCAAACCACTGCGAGTGCCAAAAACCGAGGATGGGGAAATGATGACAGGCTTCCTGAGGTGATGCTATACAGCAGCTTGGCCCCATTGCAGGGGAAAAGACAGAAAACAAAATATAACAATAGGTAGAAGGCCTTGAACAGCTTTAGAGAGTAAGAGCCCAGCTCTCAACCACTCGCAACAAAATAATCACAAGTGCAGAAGTAAGAAAGACCAAATTATGAGGTACTATTTGCTTTTTATCAATGTTCCCAAAGTACATGTTTATCTTTATCCATACACAAATTTGAGATGCCTGCACAGATTTTAAAGTCCAATATACGCAACACTAGTCACCATCTAAAGCTGTAGCCAAGCACATAGGCAGAAAACCCAAACAAATGCAAAAAAAAAAAAGAAAGAGGAAAGGGGAAAAGCAAACCTTACTGAGATTTCTGTGAACTTGATTATATAGCAGAAAAAAGAAACAGCAGGAGTAGTGCTGCTTTATTTTCACTCTGATGATAGTACAAGAGGAAGAAATAATACCCTGCAAAGGTCACTCTTATCCTGTTCATCTGTGACGAGCTGATAATCTGGGATCTCAGAAAACTTTCTTTAAAAATCTTCATGGACGTGCTCTTATCAAAAGGATTAAGGTTTAATACATACCAGCAGATGCAACCGATTCGAGCATCTGCTAATCAGAGCAGCGTCCGTTTGCCGGCTGAAGCTGATGAGTGCAGGAAGGTTTCCCCTTCTTGTAGAGAAAAGCCAAATCCAAACATACATGAAATCATCTGTTGGCTACACCTCTCAACTCACATATATGCGGCTGAACATCCCTACCCTGTGCACGGTCCTCTGCCCACAGGTGTGTTGGGGACAGTGACAGACGTGCCCTGCTCACAGCCAGCATGCCTGCAGCGGTGCTCCTAGAAAGCTTCAACCTTGGGATCATCTCAAACACCACCCACGTCGGGTGGGAATGTCACTCTGCCTTCGGAGTGGAACAGCAGGAGGAGAGTTTCCTGGACCTTGCGGCTCTGCTCCTCGAGCACTGGGAGGAACCCACTGAAATTGTTCCAGATGAGATGATTTCTCTTCTACTTTAAGTAATCCACCTGGATTTTCCAAACAGCACAAAGCCGGTGCACTGCAGCCAAAAGCGGGAGCGCAGCTCTCAGAGGCAACCCCATCTTTAAAACAGCCTGTGCAATTCCTGATGTCCATGACTATGGCAAAAGTGTCACAGCCTGCTGAGAACAGCCCTCACCAACAGCCCTGTGGTGGGCCTGCACGAGCCCTCCAGTGCTGCTACAACCATCGCAGCTCATCAGCTCAACGCCAGCTTGGGGACACCTCTATGAGACACTGTTGTCCCTGTGTCCACACAAGCCATCCAAGTCAGTGGGGAAATGGCAGCAACTCACAGCCTTCATCAAAAGTGTTGTGTAGCACATGTAGCTCTGGAGAAGCTGGATGGTCCTACTAAATGGTCATCAACATATTAGGATGGACAGGGGACGCTTCTCAGTTTCAGCAAATGGGCTTATTTCCAACGAGCCTTTCTGGCCCACAACCAAAGAGACTAAAAAGCCCACAAAACCCCAAATGCACAGGCCTCAAGTGAACAAATACAGAGAGCCCTTTGCCACTGGGAAAGCACTGCCCGGGTACCACGCCGTGCTGCTGGACTCAGAAGCCTATTTGGCACAGCTACGCAGATGCCCACAGATCAGATGTGCGCAGGCCCCAAATATCATAACTGAAGACAGCGGAAGCTAAGCTATCAATTTCATCCCAAATCTCATTCCAAAAGACTCAGCACGATTCCAAACACCTGAAACAGCTGAATTCCACTGAGCCCCATAATTCAGGAGTCGCAAACTCTCTGTGTCATATAAACGGTACAGGAGGGGGGAATTAATTCTGAACCCGCCAAATTAATCTTAACCTGCTTGTACCCCTAAATTTTCTTCCTTAAAAGGAAGAAAAACATTCCTGACAACAACTGGGGTGCTAGCAAATACTCTGCGGACTGTGTGTACCAACCTAACAAGCCAGGCTCAGGCAAACAACAGGAACAAGGAAACCAGACCCTAAGCCTGGACTAGCAAATTTGCACAGAGTGCTTTGAATACTGCTTCAGCAATCTGTTTTTCACAGAGCCTGTATGTCAAGCCCACAGCCCAAATCAAGAGCAATCACTGGGCTTTTTTTCAGTGCTGAGGGAATGTGCTGCTTTTTGCTGACTTGGAGGCTTTGCTCATGGTTGGGGATACAGCTCCTCGTAAACAAAGATAAAACACCCGAACTCTTAGCCATGCATTCCTGGCGCAGCTATAAGTGGGGCACAAAAATTAGAAATGCACATGGAAGAGTGCTCCTAAGAGCCTTCAGCACTCAACATTCTGCCTTGTTTCGTGGTTTGCCATCCTCCAGCTGAAACTGTTCAATCCTGTGCCATCACTCTGAAAGAAAATATGTCCATTGCCTTTTCACTGCTTTTGTTATCCCCAACTGGTTGTCAAAAGGAGTGATGGAATAACAACCAGTGCTGTCAAACATTTGAATCCCTTTTAAATTCCCGTCATTAGAAGACATTATTTCCCAGTATGTTTGAAACTTAATGAAAATGTATCACTGATTTTTTAATTTAATTTTCTTTACTTTTTTATTGTTCTGCAGCTCACATTGAGAATGAGCTGCTTTTCCTTCAAAATATTACTCACTGAGGCTGACAGTGTCGGATAGTGGCAGATGTCTAGTATTGGGGCAATGACACAGAGGCAGGGACGTAGGCATGAATCCTTAGACACACCTCACTTAACTCTGCCTTCATTTTCCCCATCTATTAGATGAAAAAAAAAATAAAAATCTTTCTCTTTTTCATTATTTGTACAGCCACATCACCTAAAGGCCTTCAACCCAGACCAAGGTTTCAGTCTGCCAGATGCCGTATACATGGGTAGTAAGAGGCAAATCACATTGAAGAGGTTGCCAAGCTAAAAGGACAGAAGAGATTTTGAGAGGAAGCAGAGTAGAAACGCTACGTTCAAGGTCATTTAGCACAGTGGTAGTATGAAACAGGTCTCCAGAGTGCCAGCCCAGTCCCTTCTGGATCAAGTTGCCTCTGAGAGCTGTACGCAAATAGATTTGATCCTGGCCATCAAGGCATGGGGTTTTTTTGCTATTTACTCTGTAAATTTTGGCCACCCGGTATTTGCTTTTAAAAAAAGACCAATTAGCTTTGTACCAGGTACATCCTACTACCTGGTACACCTCCCACAAAGTCCTATTTTGACAGACAAACTGTTGGAAATTTGGGATAAAACTCAAGAGTTTCAGAAGGTAGGTGCCCAATTCTGGACAAAGCAATCAGCATTCAATACATAATTCACAGCAGGGACAAAAAATCCTGAGCTTTCGTATGCTGCTATTTCCAGTATTTCATTTTCACAGCCTCTGCTGGAAGCCCTCCCTCCAGAGTCACAAAGTTTTCTTGTTTTCAAAAAAATGCAAGCATTTATTTAATGGTCTGAAATTTGGCATGCTTTTTTTTTTTTTTCTTAAGAGATGAGTGCAGCAAAGCCTTAAGCAAGGATTTAAGCAGAACAGGTAAAAACTGGGGAAAATACCCTTTCATAGAGGAGCCAGATGATCACAGCATGCACCAGGGCCCTTAGTCAGGGTTCACCCAATTTAGAAATAGCCCCTGCTCCCATCCATGGAAGTTATGCACCTAAATACCTTGCCTATATAACCTCCTTTTACTACTGAAAGGCATAGTGGCTTCTCTGCCTCTGAGCTTTCCAATGGGTTACTGCAATTTAGAAGGTGTGATATGTAAACAGAAAACACATGGCAGCTGCACAAGGGGGGCTCTGTACTTTACTCATCACACCAGCATTTCAAAACTTTATCAAACTGGAGGAAAATATTAATTAGATTTTTTCATAACACATGTACAGTTCTTCAAACAATACCTAAGGCAAGCTCATCTACTGACATGCCATTGCAGTCGTGGTCATTTTGAGATCATGTTGGTCCCCTCCAATTCACTGCACTAGAAGGCTGGAACTGGCCGTGCTGGTGAAGGTCACACAGAAACCTCTCAAGCTCAGGCAATGTTTGGTCCTTTCTAAAACTCCACCTCCAGCTGAATTCTTGAAATATGCTCTCTCCTACACCGGATTACATGACAGAGAGCATCCATAGACACTGCTGTGTTGCAGCTAAAGATGCTGATTTAGTCTTGTAATTTTCTGCTCTTCTTGACATGGGTAATTTTGAAAGAGAAAAACCTAGCATTTTAATCACTTTTGACTGCTTCTGTGACTCAGTCAGAGAGACTTTCACTTGCAAGTCATGGGCCCAGCCCTGGGCCAAGCTGATAGTGATCAAAAGCTGCTTCTCACCCACATGTTGCTGATGGCCAATATGAAGCAAACTATCAATGCCTAGAAAACCTCTGCTGCTGGGGACTCTCTCAACAACTGCCTCAAGACAGAGACAAGAACTAACCAGAAATGAAGCCTGAGAGAATCTTTCACTTTGAGGTTCGGCAACATCAGGGTTGACTCACAGTGGGGTACCAGACTCGCAGAAGGACCTCCTCCCACCAAAGCTGCTGCTGTGGGCAGAAAAGATCTTTTCTGCTCTGTAAAGGATCTATGTTGAGAAAATGCTTTTCAAACTTAGCACTTCAGAGGAGGGGGCAACACAGCTCTGCAGGACAACAGCATCCTATCACCTCTGCCCGAGGCACGGGAAGCAGCCAGCAGGACCTGGGTGACTCCTCTACCTTCATTTTCCAGCCCAGCTGTCTTGAATTAGGCAGGACCACTGGGTACAAGGAGGGCGCTGCTGACCACAGGTCTCAAAACTCTCTCCCTGCCCTCTATTAGCAGTGATCAATTTTAGCTCATCGCAATGTCCTTGTCACCTGCCTGGTACAAAAGAATGCCCAGGTAAACAACGCAGGGATGGTGCAGAGAATCGTACTCATCCATGTCCTCAACAGCAGGTCTGCTGGCCAAGGGGAATTGTCCAGGGCTGAGATTCGCCCACCCATTCTGACAAGTATCATGGACTTCCCAAACCTACTGCAGAGGGTACAAATCCTTCCTGCTTCAGAGGCGCCTCCCAGGGCTGTGTCTCGCACTGCAATCTTGAACTCGTACCAAGGATCAAAAGAGCCTCCCGCTGTGTGAATTTATGCCAATGGGTCAGGTACGTTAAATAAACTGCTCGTCATTATCCCGCTATCACTCCTACTCCGGTGAGAAGGGACTATTTTACAGTTTAGTTTATGTTGCTTTAAAACTATTTTGAAGATAAAATAAACCTAATAATAAAATTTCTCTTACTCCAGAAGAGGAGTATCCCCAAGGGCAAGGTATACCTGTAAAATTATTATAATGCTTTAACCACATAAGCACAACTGGAAACGTCTTCTCTGAAAACAAGTCGTAACTCTATTTTCCTATCTGCAGCCATTATCCTGATAAATTTGGGAAGGTCAGCTAAGGTGTAATCCAATAAACGTGCTGATGTTCTGAGTAAGTACCTCACAATTTGCAGCCTAATCTATTATCCTACTATAAGACCATCAAATGACTCACCAGTTTTAATACATAGTACAGATCAAACAAAGGGAAATATCAAAGCTTTACGTTCTAGTTCCACCTTTCAAGGACTTGTTTGAGTACTCTTTAATTACAGCAGATGATACATTCAACTCTGGCATTTTCTTTTTCTAACAGCTACAGTTAGAAGTTGCTGTAGCTGTACTTTTCATGGGACATCATTATATTAACCAATAAGTCCTGAAACGTCTGATAAACTGAACAAGGAAAGTTGGGATTTGGTTCCAGAGATGAAATTCAGCTTCTTCTGCCCACTGGATTGCACAGTTATTGTAATGCACCGGGGAGCAGCAGCATCCCATCATTCCTGGTTACAGGGGACAAGTCTTCAGAGCCCCACCTGAACTGTGGGCAAAAAGCCACAGGAACAAGCATGTGCACCAAGGAGCACATGTGGTCTTGGAGGCTGATGAACTGAAGAAGTCAGATCAAGTCCAAAACTTGGGCTATGCCTTCTGATGGTCCAGAAACTCAAATACACCCGCAGAACTTTGCATTTGACCACTGTGATTTATTTATTTATTAATGCTATAGGTACAAAATAAAAGTGAAAAATCAATCTGTTCAGAGAATGCCAGATCCCAACGGAGGAAGCATCAGGGACAGTCAGCAGTACTGTCAGCAAACTGCAAATGCTCAGCGAGGTGGTTACAGGAGTTATATGTCTCTATGAAGATGCTGGAGCTGACCACAGGCATTGCCAAGGAAAATGGGGAGTACAAATCTCTTCCAGTTAACTCTCGCAGTGTTTTGACACTATAAAGCATTTCCCGGTAACAATGTGCATTCATATGTGTTTGGCCCATGCAAACAAAATGAGCACGGGTTATTCGACACAGTGCCTGAGCACTATCACTGTTAAAACTTGTCTCTTTTATTGCAACAACAAAACCCACTGGGAAAAGGACCAAATTGTATCTGGTTTACGTTGCTGCTCT
This sequence comes from Ibidorhyncha struthersii, assembly GCA_013398815.1. NCBI lineage: Eukaryota > Metazoa > Chordata > Aves > Charadriiformes > Charadriidae > Ibidorhyncha > Ibidorhyncha struthersii. The sequence goes on along the minus strand of VZSZ01001260.1, from coordinate 341,617 downwards.
TTTTGACTGACTAACCAAAATCAGACTGTTTTTCCAGGATAAGTCTGTAACTTTATGCAATAACTGTGTACATGCTGCTAGAATGGAAGAGGAGTTTATTGAGAGGTCCCTGCAGAAGGGACGGAAACTACACAGTACACCACATCAGAGCCTCTGTGTGCACATAGATGCTTCCAAAAGTGCACAAATCTTATTTAACTCTGCTTGTGCTAAGTTCACATACTTAAACAAGAGCAAATCTAAACGAACTCTGATCGTTACTTCAGTTCTGCTCCAAAGGTGTCGATTCTCAATTACTTAAAAGAAAAGCAACAATGAAAAGAACCACAAAAGCCCCAAACCAAAGATATGGCCTATATGGATAACGGGCATGTACCACGTCACCCAACTTTGCCTTTGGTTCTTTTGACTTTGGGGGTTTTATTTAGGGCTGATACTGGTAAGACAAACACAGCATATACATACAGCTGCATACGTGCCTACAGACCCCTGTATGTATCAGAAATGAGACCAGTCATGAGATTAGGAAGCGAAGGCGCTGCACAACTGGGCACAAACACATCTGGGATGATTTTAGAGATCTCAAGAATTGCCCTTTTTAAAGTGCCACTGGGGTGTCACCACTTCCTCTGATAAATAGATGACATATTACCAGAACTTAAATAGCTCCACTCAAGCACTACCTAGATGAGTGACAAAAATTAGCCGAGCTGCTGTCACCCCTGCAGTCCTCGTCTAGACACAGCAAAGTAAGTGCGAATTCCAGTCTGCCTTGCTGGGCTACAGCCACCCTGACAGCTGAGCTACGATCCAAGCCACTTCGTCGCCACTGATTAGACGACAAAAACAAAAGAAAACAACTTGAGACGCAGATATCTGGATCCGTCTGGCAGCGTGAGAGATAAAAGTTAACAAAACTGAAAAACAACAAGCAAATAAAAGCGTAGAAGTACTTGTGAACTGAGCAGGTTTCAATTCACAAGCTATTGTTGGTGGAAAGTGGAGGCGAATGAAATGCCATTTTTTGCAAGTATTTTTCTAACAACCTCCGTGGCAATCTAACAATCGTGATCGGAGCCCTTCGCTCAGAGGTACAGCAGCTTTTGAGCCAGTGCCCCCTTCAGAGTAGCTGCGCCCTTTTCCCCATTGACAGCCACATCTGGATGCTATCAGGAGGAACTGGCACGCTTGCTCGCAACAAATACCAAGCGGTTAGCAAATTGACTCCAGCAGTCGATGCTGGCCACTTTCCCACTCTCTGTTTATGCAATGTGCCACTAACCTGTTGAGTCCGAGGTTTGTAAGGAGAGCTGCTCTCTAGGTCAGCCAGGATGCTGGTCAGAGAGTCGATTTCTGCGTCTAAACTGGACCGCCTCTCCTCAAGCGTCTTGCCACCAGGATTCACCTTAAAGAAGAAAGAAGAGTTCCAGTTATTCAAACCACTTGGCCTGGCACATGGTTTCTTACTGTCCTCATAGAGCTGCTACCATGCCCAGCAATAACTCTTGGGTTGCAGGGACAAACATGCTGAAATGCTATAGCTCTCTCCCAGAACCAGCAGCCAGCCTCCATCTCACAAGGATTTAGGCTGCTTTGGGGCTTTTCTTTGTGTATTTCCCACAATGGTCCCATTGTGTTAAATTGACTTGGAGGATTGCGCAACTCGGTGTGGGATCTGCTGCCGAGGTGAGGAGACAGGATAATTCCCGCTCCGGCAGATGGAGAAGATGTATCTTAGAAGGATGCCTGGCTGGACAGCCAGACCTGAGGACAGGCTTGGAGGACCCGGATCCCGATAGCATCTCTTCTGCCACATCCACAACCCAGGCAAAGCACAAACAGAGCAAACATAGCCTGAACCTATTATTATTTTAAATCAATTTGTGGCAGCTGTACCTGTCTGATTCAACACTTTTTCACAATTTCCATCTAAAAAGTGAGCTCCTTCAAGGAGAAGTGAAAAAGTTAAATTCTTTTCTAGCAGATTCAAGGTGAAGGGTGTGATTTGCAGTAAGCGGTCACAAAATAACATAAATAAGGTCCTTGTGAAAAGGGCTATTACGCAGGAAAGCCCATGCCCAGAGCAAATACCAACCTACAGCCAGGACCCTTTCTGATTCAATACATCTTGCTTTCCCTCTGCTTTCGTAACAGCCCAGCCCCGCTTGTACCCAGACTGGTAGGGATGCTCACTTGGAAGGGAAGAGATGTGAATTTTCACCACCACCACCCACCTCCAAAGGTAAAACCCAGGTCTCGGCACAGCAGGAGAGTATTTGATCCCCAAGCCACTGTTCAAGGGCCACACCACAATCGAGGCTAGAATAAGCATTTTAAAAGAGGACTCATTCACACGGTTTGATTTTGAAAAATCAGCCTAATCCAAAAGCTCTGGGAAGGACCTCTGTGCTGTACAGCCCAACGCAACAGCGGTACATCCCAGCAGTGCACAAAGGCAGATACAAGCTAGGAAACATCTCCCTCCTCAATGTTTTCAGTGCCTTGGAAATTAGTCAGCTCCGTCAGGAATGAGAAGTCCAAGAAAAACAGCTAAGGATCCCCATCAGGTGCGACGTAGGTGCCAGGAGCCAGCCCCACTGCGCCAGCCCGCATTTAGGGCTTGCGCAGACACCAAAGTTCTTGAGTCAAGTGAAATATTACACACTGAAAGTCTTTTCTCAACCTGAGTCATAGTCAATATTTTTCTTCTGTCCTTCCGTGACTGACTTATCTGCAAATCCCCCAGACGGAGACTCTCTGCATACATGCAACTACAGAGCTCAGTGCAGAAGAGCTCATTCGCAGCTTGACTACTACAATAATAAAAATACTAAAGAATTACCTAACGACTCACCTAATTTCAACTGTAAAGCCTGTTCAGACCATACCAGCACCTCCCCATAGACAATCCAGCTCTGTTTGCCTTCACTCACACCAAGTTACTTCAAATTTTCAAGCCAAAACTTTGCCTTTTCCTTTGGCTCACTGACGGTTCCAGATAGTTTTTATTTAAATTTCATTTCAGGAGCATTCGATCATTACTTATTTTACAGAACTCCCCAGTCATCAATCCCACACATAAATGGCAAGTTGGTCTAAAAGAGACAGACTATGCAAAGCAAGCAGGCTCCGATCTGCCAAGCTTATACGTGCTGAGGCATTCATTAGTTCCTAATGATTATTAAATCTTATTGGATTACAATAAATTTGGCTTGACTAACACGAAAATGGAAGTTCCAACGTGCTTTATGCAAGAAAATGTCATTTAAAGGGCTGAGAGTCAGGTTAGAAACTACTTACAAACTCAATTCTTCTTGCTTATTTTTATTATAGAGCCAAAGTTTTTCCATCCAAACTATTGTTCAAAAAAAGAAATACTTTTCACAGGAATTACCCCAGACCATTACTCCTGGCTAGCTGCAGGCACCTGGATTTTTAAATCTGCAAAAGTACAATTTCCTTTCCACTATTAGTGCAGTTCATGGCTCTTGTTTGGTTTTTCTCCATCCTCCAGTTGTTGGCCTATAACTACAGGGCAGCCACAGGCGTCCCAGACACAAAAACTGTGATTGCTCCACTCCAGAGAATTTTTAAGCTAAGCAGCCAAAAGCCAGCTACAGAAAAGGAAAGGGGAGGAGATGCAAAGGGCACCCAAGGCCCCAACATCTGAGGTGATAAATCAAGTCAATAGCAGACCCAGGAATAAAACTGGAGCCCACATGTGGCCTGTTTGGTACCCTGACCCTGGAGAGGAGGGATGGTGGCAGATGAGAAGATCAGCCGATTTCATTTCTGCTTCTTAGCATTTCTGGGCCATGTTATTCCCAGGTTCTCATTCCCCAGAACAATTACGCAATAGCTAACTAGCAAATGCTGCAGAACAAGTTGTAAGGTTGTAGAAGTTAAATGTCCTTAGGAAACCTGGAGAAATAAAATAAAATAGCATGGAAACATCTCTATTGATTCTGGGCTCTGTAAAAGATTTATTTATTCAATTAAAACATAATCAACATAGATTAAAAGCCCAATTCTACAAATGCTGGAGCACAATGCAGTATGACAGTGCCAACAAATAATGCTACCGATGTGTGTGAGGGCCTATTGGGACAGGACTGGACTTTAAGTACATTTAAGAAATTATAATCCTCGCAAAGACAGGTTTCTGCTTGCTCTCCCCCATCTCCACAAACCTCGCATTTTTCTCCCCACAGCGCTCTAGATGCAACCGAGGGATTTGTTGCATGTGGAAACAGGAGAAGAATTTGTAACACTAGCTTTAGCAAGAGAGGGTTAAGTTCTTTCTCTTCTCATGCTCTTTGTCATGACGTTGCTATAAAAGTTTTATGATATTGCTCTGGAACCAAACCCAAGCGCCAGGTCCCAAGGCACAACAGGTTCGCACAGACACGGCTCTGCTCCGAGGAACCCAGACTGGTTAAGCCCACGACCTCGCAGATACAAACACCGGAACCAGAAAGAACTGCTAATTCTATTTCTGTCTGGATTTACAGCTTTGTTGCAGACATGTCACTTGCACGCCCTCCCGTTCAGCCAGCAGTATATGGAAAAACGGGTTTAAAAAGAAAAAGGATGCTATCTTTGGCCCAGCCAACGTGAGTTCGACAAAAAGCAAACATAAGCCAACCCAGTCCAGCAGATTACTCATGCCAGAGACTATACACTCACGTGAACTTCTGCAACGCCTACACTTCTATCCTCTGGCTCAGTCCCTGCTGCGAGGCAAAAGAGAGAAAAACAGCAGAGAGCTTCACTGCTTGGCTTGTTTGTCCGCCCCTGAATTCCTGGTGTGCAGCTCAGAGCAGCTGTGATGGTAATTCACTCCTAAGCCCCGTCAACCCACTCTGTTCTGATAAAAATTGGCTTTAATTTTGCTATTCCTACCATCCAACACCAGTCAGTGCCACAGGTCCCCCTGCACCACCCCAAGGGATAGACGTTCGTTACAGAACACGAAGGGCCTGAGTTTGCCTTACTGTGCTAAAAAGGCCGTAAGACTATTCATCACACTAGAAGACATGAAAAGCACAATGATTTCCCTAGATGCTACCTTTTCCTACAGCCTAGATCACCTACTCTTACCACATTTTGCAGACTTACAGCAGAGAAACAAGAACACTTTTCATTTGTCCAAGCCAGCTCCTTGCAGTGGGCTCAAAGAGAAGAATCTGGCTCCCAGATGTCCTTCCTAGCTCCTGCTCCAAATTCCTTTCCCTACCCAGACCCAGCCGCCTCTCTTTTATTCTCTGTTTTCCCCTCTCCCCATGCCCTGTTTGCTGCCACACAGCGCTGCAACTTGGGACAGTCATTAGCCCCTGGGACGAGAGATGTGATGTGGTCTGGCCTGTCAAGTTGGCTTCTGAGCCTCTGTGGGAAATCGTGTTGACGCCCGGTGGTGTTGCTGTGTCAGGGGTAGATGGAGGGTGGCTCTGGAGTAGCAACCTGCTGCCTGATGTGGACAGCGGGTTAGAAGTGACTCCAGAGTCCCAGGGTGTATTTTCTCCCAAAACAAGGCAACAGCCAAACTCCTGAACACTTTCAGAGCATCAGGACTTTGCTCACTGCAGTGCAATTTTCCAGCACCAAGATCCACCTCCTCCCCATCCACCTTAGCCTTGCTCAAGTCTTCTTTGAAATAGGTTGAGCCGAGTGCTTTTCATGAGCGGTGTGGCCAGCTCATCCTCCGAGCTGCGCCCCAAGAACATGAGCTGTTCTTATCGGGAAATACAGACACATCCAAGACAGCAGAGCTGCAGCTACACAAACCTTCCTCGTAGCATCAGCTCGCTCTGCACGCTGTGCTATCACAAGTCACTGATAACCTCGTAACTCACAAGTGGAAGAATGGAGATGAACACTATGGGTATTAAGAAAGGCTGTAGCTAATGACTCAAAAAAAGGGGGCTGGGGGCCCCATGTGCGCTCTGCTCTTGGTACCTTGGTTTTACTGGGAGCCTGAGGTGCTTGGGGAGCTCTCTTTGGGCTGCGACAGGTCAACACCGTTTGCATTTACACACGCAAGAACAGGGGAAAGCAGGGAGCAGGAAAGCCCTTTGCAGCAAAGGCAGTCATGGAAAGGAAGGACTAAAGCAACAAAGGGCGTGAAGAAGAGAGGAATTCAGGCAAATCAAGGTACGTAGTAAATAAAGACTTCTGCCCTGAAAGACTTTATTGTCTTTTCCTCCGGCAAATGCAACTCAGCCACAGATGAGGCAGCAGAGCCGAGAGATTCGGCGACCGCTGCCTGCTTCCACCAGGCTGCAGCCACGGCAGCCGCGTGCCAGGCGCTGCCGGCTGCAGAAATCCTCGGGTAGGCACTGAGGTGGCGGGAAGAGCAAATGAAACAGCTCTGCAAACAAGGAGTTAGCATCTCTTTCTACTCCACAGCCTCAGGCACTGTGCTTAGACAGAGCTGCAGACGAAGAAAGAAGGATGAGGCTCTTATTTCCTATTTTAGCTGGGGGCAGGCAGGGGAGAGGAGGGAAAGATGTTTGAATTTGATGGCATCCACTATACGTACAAGAAGAGACTGTGAGAAATTTTAACCAGGAAGAAGAAAAGCGATTCAGTCCTGATATACTTCGGGCTGGGGTTTGTGTTCAATTTTTCTTTTTTTTTTTTTCTTTTCCCTTTCTTTGCACTTTCTCCAACAATACCACTGCCAGAGGCAAGATCCTTTTCAGACACACACCCTTGCTACCCCATCTCTCTCGCAGTACAATTTCCCAGTTTTCTTCCCAAGGTCGCAAAAGCCATCCAAAGCACAAAAAGACACTGCAGTGGCAAAAAAATACACCCTCAAGGGCATATATCAGGAAAATGAGGCACCTTGAAGATGAGCTGCTGTGTCTATTCTCCCCTGAGCCTAAAGAGAAGTGCAAATATTTTGCTTCGAATTCCCTAATGTAAACGAAAACAGTCACATGAGGCAGCACCACCAAGCACATACATGGAGACAGGAGCTGACTGCGGCACTGGGGGTGAGGGGCTCTAAGATGCTTGATCGATGCCTAATCGCCATTCCAGGCACCGAGGAGGGGCTGGAAAAGTAGTTGTGCCCTTTAAAAACAGAAAGATTGAGTCTTTTGAAACAAATCCGAAATGATGGAAGATTTCAGCAGATGTGACCGCAGTGATTTCACCAGACGTGATTGTATCAAGGATCTAATAGAAAAGAACTTCCCTGCTGTTCCATCAGGCTGAGGCCAGGCCTGAAATATCCTTTTTAGTCTTTTGATGACATCAAGGATAAAAGCCAAAGGGAAGTTAGGTTTTGATTTATTTTTTCCCCTGCTTTTTCTTTTTTTTTCAGGCATGGAATAGTTTTACCTGGTTTGTGTTGCTGGATATTAGCCGGACCAAAGGAAAACACTTCAAAAGTTTGAAGTGGGCTGTTCAAAGGTGTCATTTGGTGTCATTTGGACACTTCTGTCATTTAACTGAGCAAAATTTCTACAACTCCGGCCGCTTTTGAAGATCTCCCTGTAAGGAGGCAGATGGGCTTACCTGGAACGGGACTTAAATGGGGTGGAGAGCGATCATCCACTAAACACCAACCTACCTTACTGCCCCAAAAAGGGCCAACAAATGTGCCAAATACCTTCCTACGGCAAAGCTCACACCAGCAGCTGTGCCACAGCAAACTGCAGGAGTCGCAGCAGGGTAAAGGGCTGCGCTCCTGAGGACCAAGCTCAGCTCAGTCCCAGACCTACGGCACGGGTCTGGGGTAGCCACAGTCCCACGTTCGGTTTCTCCACCCATGTAAAATGTAACTAGCAGCGGGTATCCTGAGGATTAACTGATCTTATCTCTGAAGCAGCAAGGTGGTGTAAAGAACTGCACCGTCTTACAGCTGGGGCAAATGAACAAGCGGATGAAGAAGAGTTATTTGCTAAGCATCGCTAGGAGACATCTTGCAAAACCTTAACAACCAATTTATAAACTCACTGCAGTGTAGGAGGCTTTATAAGGACAAATAATATTTTTTTTTAAAAAATACAAAACAGAGAAAGCAGATAACAGTCAAAGAAAGCATGAAACTAGAAGGTATCAGTCTCAAAAGAAAGAAAAGGGGGTAGGTGTTTCCTCACATAACACGCTGCTAAGATACTTCTGCTGCAAGATGCAGTGGTTGCTGTGAGTTTACATGGACTTCAAAAGCAGCTACAGAAAACACGTGGAAGAAAACTCCACCAATATATTTAATAAATAAAAAATGTTCTGTGCTTCTGCTTTTACATTTTTCTCTGGACACTCACTGCTGACCATTGCTTATCTGATTTGGCTCTCTATAGTCACTTACATGAAACACTTGTGCTTTCTATCCACCAGCTGACACCAGCCAGGAGTCACTTCTGCCGGTGGGTACATGTCAGTCTCTGCAGATTAATAACTGACCATCTCCTTAGTGGCAGGGCTTGAACCAACACCTGGAAACCCACTTCTTCCCTCCTCATAGCCGAGAACACAGAAATCGCAGCCAATTGCGCTAAGCCTCCTGGGACACATATATGAAAGACAGCAAAGACTTTGTTGCAGTTATGAATCTGTATGACAATAAAGATTTATATTTCCCTAGAGATCACTGGCCATGCTCACACACAATAGTTAGGAAACATCCCCGTCCCAAGGAGATAGTTGTCAACTGGATACCAGCTCCGGGAAGGGAAAGCAGGTAGAGGGGTGAGAGCAAGCTGCTGCAACTCAGAGACACAACCAAACTCCTTCTGGCCACCAAATGAAGACACTAATCCACTGGGCCAACCCAGCTCCTTACTAGACATTTCATCCTCTGTATTTGCTGTCCCAGCCCAGACAAAACATGTCAGAAGACAACAAACCGCTGTCCAAGCCATCCAAGCTCCAGCTGCAATTTCACTGCAGGATGGCCCTGATTTCCCATGATCAGAGGGCTGGATCCAAGCCGCCACCATGCCGAGTGCTGGCTCATGGGCCAGTGGCCCTTCTTCCATCACTATTTAATAAGCCGTTGCCCTCTGCACATCCTGAGAGGGGCCCCAGTCCCCAAATCAGCATCTTGGCTCCGCTCGGGGGCAGGATGCCATCAGTGCGGATGGGCAGCAGTAATGCCAGGGCAAAGCCCAGGACTACGCTCCCTTCCAAACAGCTCCTGCCCCTAACACTGGACAGAAGCTTCTGCCACAAACACCCACGGTTTGTCCAGACTTCTCAAGACCACAGAAGAGGATCTGGCCCTGCATATTGGATGACTGAGGAGAAACAAAAAAGGATGAAGCTGCACCCCAGAGGTTTAGCCAAGAGGCCCCATGGCCTGGGGCATGCTCTGCTGTAGCACTGGGTCCAAGGCCAGCAGCCGATGACCTCAGTGGCTGTGATGGGACATGGGCAATAGCCCATGAGGAAATGTGCAACACTCCCTGTCCCATCGCCACCCTTGAAGACAACAGAATGCAATTATGTGACAGGAGTAAAAAAGGATGCAGCAAATAAGTCAAGCGCTCAACAAGATCCACCTTGCAGCCTAGGTGTGCGCTTGAGAATGCCTCAAAGCTGGAGATGCCAACACAGAGGTCCTGCGCTGTCTGGTCCCATCTGCTCTGCCCCAGTGTTATCCAGCCCACTGCTCCATGCATCACAAACTGATACCTCTGCCTCGGGCATTCAAACCCACACCTGGCTTTTGGGGGTTTCTGACCACTGCATTTTGCTCAAGGAAGGAAGTTCTGGAGATTTCAAGGTTGGCTAAACGGGGCTTTCAAAGCTGCCATGCTACTGAAACACAGAAAAATGGCAAATGTCATTCAGTCAACTGGAGGATCTTCGTACTATGGGCCAGCTCCTACATAAGGAAGAGGCACATGAAAGCAACAGGATGGATTCGATAAGGAACAGTCGAGGGATGAAGAGATCCCACGAGCCGACATCTGCCAGAGCAGCAGACCCGACAGTCCTGATAGTTTACTTAACATGTTTGATCAAAAGCTTTGGGAGTCTTGTCTGTGTTAAGTGCTACCAGATGCAAAATCAGCAGCAAGATGAGAAGTGTACTAATAAACTAAGGAGGCACATAAAGTTATTTGAAAACTGAATGGGGAAGATGGGGAGAGAAGGGGGAGAATAAAACCAGTTTATTCTTCCATTAAGGCAATTTAATATTCTCCGGGTGGAGTTACAATCACTCGTCCTTGGGAATTAAATTGAATTAGTGAAACGTTCCTGTTCATCTGCAGAATATACAATATAAAGTGGAATATATCATTTTTTCTTTATGTCTTCTGCAGGACAGCGCTACCTCTCTGTTCATGGGGCAAGAATAGCTGGCCATGAAATCCTTTTGACCCAGCGTGACTTTCACTGACTGTAACTAACTTTACAGCAGCACGGAATATATCCTTTTTCTTTTAATTAATGCAATTACACTATGACTTGTTATTGATAATTATGGTGACTGTTAAAAGTTTCCCCTTTCTTTGCCCACTCCCCCACCAACTTAAAATCTGCTCCAATATCGTCACAAATTAATGTTTAATTAGCCATCAAGCAGGGCCGATGTTCCCCACGGAGTATTGCTGCTTGCAGAAAAAATGAGAACTAAGAGGACGTATCGGATATTTCATCATCTGCCTCCAAGGGGAACCATAACCAAAGAGTAACCAATTACCCCAATACAGTTGCAAAGTTTAATCAATGTAGAAACCAAATAGCTCATTAAGTGTCTGCTGCAATAAAGGAAGACCTTCTCACTGACTCGTACGTGAACATTACATTTATAAAAGATCCCACGGCAATGTCCGAAAGCAAAGACTCCCTCCACCTCCACATCCTGGCCAAGTCATGATCTTCCTCTTTCCTTTTCTGGCATAAGAGAAGAGGGAAGAGGAGGAGGATGCCTCCAACAGCACAGGACGTGTCTGACAAGCCATGAATTACACACGCCTACGCACGGGGTAAGCTGTCACACCTAGCCCCCCAACATGGGATTTATGTTCCATAGGGGAAAACCACACCAAACACCAGCTCCTGGCCAGTGCCGCACCATCCTGGAACAAGGAAAGCGCAGAGCTGAAGGGCATTTTACTCCTTTCAACACTTCTGGTGAGCGGTGCTGAAATACCATGTCCAGTTTGGAAGGCAGCATTTTAAAACTTTGAGAGACGCCCCAGAAAAGCAGAAACAGCTGACAAAGAGACATGTAGAGAGCTCACTTGGTTTCACTTATGAAGGAGATTGAGCTCAATAGCAATACCTAAACAGCTTCACAGAATGAAAATGCCAGATACCACAAGACTGTCCAATCCAGCAACACAGAAAAACACGCAGCAGCTGGGAAGCTGAAGCCAGGGAAATTCTATTTAAAAATAACAGAGATATTCACTTATGCGTAATACTGCAGGTAATTAAATGCTAGAACAAACTTCCAAGATTTCTCCATCTCTTGATGCCTGCAGATCAAGGCTGGATGCCTTTGGTCTCCCCGGGCGACCAGGCGAAGCTTTATGATCTGCGATAGGCAGAAGGGCACAGCTGACAATTTAATGGCTCTGCCTGGCCCCCACATCGACAGAGGTGAGAAAGCAATGGCACTGCCGCGTTCATAAAGACCTACTGAAATCACTTTGTGTTTGTACCACTTTAACTAAATTTACATGAACAAACTCTATCCCACACAAGACTTCATATTGTGACAGTTAAATGAAGAGCTTTTTAAAAGGGACACGTCTCAGGCAATTTTAATCAAAAAAGACAGGTTTTGTTAAAGCTACCAATTTCAGAAAATTAAGGTTGACTAAAACTGTTTTTAAAAACTCCTTTTGGAATTTAATCACATGTTGGAAACCCATATGCAGCTGCTTGTTTCACCTGCAAAAAGGCTGTATAAAACATAAGCATATGCTTAATTTCACACGTGTGCTTAAGTTCTATCAACTTTAATGAAGTTTAAGCACACAGTCAAGCTTCTCTGAATTTGAGAAAGCACTCCTGAGCATGGATTGTGAAGCTATTAGGAAATCACCACTGAAAAAAAAAAAGTAAAATTAAAATTGGCCAGTCAATTTTCACAGCCTGAATAAGCTCCAAGTCCAGAAGTTAAACATACAACATACTTCTGAATTTGTTTGCTTGTTTTGCTGCAAGAGGAAGGGGTGCGTGCCAAAATGTTTGTAAGGATTCAAGAATCTCCCAGCGAGCCTGGCAAAATGTCAGTGAAATGGATGTATAAAACTACATGTAAGTCAATGGCTTGGGTTTGGCTTCTGCAGAAATGAGTCACTTTAAAAATCTACTATATGTCTCTCTCAAGGCTGAGAACATGAAAATTTGGACTCTGCCTCAGTCTGCACGTTTTTGGGGTGGTTGACAGCTGCAGCCCGTGGGGCAGGGCAAACCTCAGCTGGGCAGACCCCGCAGTTCTGATTCACAGAGGAAGGTCCTTGCCTTCAAGTTGTTTGCAATCTCATTTTCCAAACCATTGGGCCTACTTTTACCTCCTCTTCAAGGCTGCCACATGTGTGTCTGCTATTTGGTTTGGCTAGATAACCGTGGGTTTTCTTTCTTTTTAACAACAACCTCCTCGTTCGGACCCCTTACCTTCTACACATTTCCTAAGTGAGAACCTCAGCTGAAGAAAAAGGACCTGAATTACACAGGAACCTGAACAACGAATAACTCATGCTGCCCAGAGACCACTGCAAAACCCTGCAGAGAGAATCCCCAGTGTGAAGATCCCGCCCGGGTGAGCTCCAAGGTTTATTCTGATACTGTCCATATGCAGATAAATGAATGTTAGTTGTGGTTTTCCAGTAAGAATTCATGCATCAGAAAATGTGATGTTCCCAGTCCACATTCGACCTTGGGAAAATATCTCTTAACTATGTTTCTGCTTGGGGCCAACACAGCCACAGAAGCCAAATGGGATTTACTTCTGCACCGAAAGTGTATTTCCTACCTAAATGTCTTTAAGACGCTGACGCGAACCTTAGCACCGATCGAACGCCGCTCCTACCACAGCCCTACCACCACCCGTGGGAAGCGCTGATGCCCAAACATCTGCATAGACCTCCTGGCATCTTTTGGGAACACACGGAGGGGTACTGCAGGGCCAGGGGGGGCGAGGGGGAGCCAGGGGGGAGGAAGGGAAGAGCGACTCAGGAGCAAGCAGAGCAGCAGAGCTGAAGAGGAAGGCTAGACCTGGGACGTGACAAGACATGAGGCTGTTTCCATGGCAAAAGAGAGATGCGGAAATGAGGAGATGGAGAGGGAAGGAGCTGTAGCTCGGGAGGACTGTTCAATGAGAGGAGTTTGCACAGCACCTCTGGCAGAGCTGTCACTTGCTGGCTTCAGCAACACTTGGAGTTGCTACAAATTTCCCAAACATTTTTATTTTACATCTCACACCACTAAAAACACCACTAAAAATGTCATATGATGTTTTCCAGATGCTCTTCCTTACCTGTTCTTTCTGTGTTAAAGCTAATCAACGTCCTGCATTTTCATCAGCAAGTCAAAACTGTAAAATACAATTGTGGGGAATGGTCCTACAAAGATGGAGTTTAATGGCAGCAGATACTTAAAATCATGCCCACCCCTTCTGTCCTGGAACAAATTCCTCCAGCTCTGGCTACAACAACATTTCTCATTGGTATTTCTACCACCTTTCAGCTTGCTCAGTCACTGTGCCGCATGCTCTTCACAGAGACAACATTTTCTGACAACAAAACCACCCTTCATGGCAGCTGAAGCTGTTTTTCACCAGTGATGGAAGCAAAAAAACAGAGACAGGAATCTGCATTTGAGCCACTTCCATTCTTGGAAATTAGATGCTCCCACTACTTCTCGATATCCATGTCTCATTACTGCCAGGCAAAAGTAGGATGAAGTTTGCCCCACTCTTTGAATTACTCCTGGGCTGTAAAACTGAATTTAGACAGACAATTGGATTCTCCAATCAGTATAGCTGTATTTCCTTTCATCTTGTTTGACCAAAGCTCATTTCTGTACCGCACGGCATCATAGTACTTAAAGAACCAAAACCAAGGTGGGAATCTGACTCCATCTGCTCTGTCACGTTCCAGCCTATCACCATGCCCAAGCTGCATGGAAAAGCTTTGCCTTTCTAAACCACATCTCCCAATCCCAGCCAGCTTCATAGAAAAGTCGTAATAATTTGCCTGCTGCAATTTTTAGAATTCCTTCTTGCTACTGACAGTCTGTTTGTCTTAGTCTCGCCGCTGCGTTACAGTGCCCTAATGCAACACAGGCTAGCCAGGATTTGACACAGGAGCAACCAATCTTGCAAGAGATCTTTCCTCAGACCTGCTAATCATACAGGAAATTTGAATAGCACTCAGAAGTGAGAAGAATAGAAATTTCTTCAATTCTGATCATGTTATCTCACTCTCCTGCATCACTCAGCTCATCTGCTTTAATGGGAGAATTCCCACATCTTCATTATCTTTTTATTTTCCTTTTGCTTAAATAATTCTACCTTGGATACAATGAGTTTTTTGCTTCCTTTTTGTCTCTCTCAGGCCAGTACTAGCTCTGACAGGATAAAATTGGCCACTTTTTCTGCATGCTCTCCATGCCTCCCCTATTACTTTCCACATTCATGTCTCTATTATCCACGGGTGGGTAATCCAGGTTACAGATTAACCTCTCTGTAGGTGCCAGCACTGAACCCGACTCCAGCAGTGTGACAGTGTCCCACAAAGAGACACACCCACACGAGCCAGGAGGTGCCCACCAGGGCTTCCAGCCTTGGGCACAGCCCCGGGGGACCACAGCCCGCTGCTTGCACCCAAGCCAGCACATGTGCTAACGCTGCCTTACGTCTTAACCTGGCATGGTTTTAGCTTGATGATCTCTGAACATCACAATCATCAACATCTCTGACCTTTCTGTTTCCTATCACAACTTTTTAGACGGTCCCATACTCTTATTTACATGTGATCTGCATTAAGCTTTTGCTTTCTTCTGCTCCCTCACCTCATCACCCGCTGTATGGCAGATTATCAAAAGCCGCTCTGTTCCATCTCAGAAAGCGTCTCCCAGCCTCAGTCACAACCCTCCTCCCAAAGAAGGCACGAGTGTGCACCAGTGCAGGTCCTGGCGCATCCTGCGTGCTGCGTTACTATATTAAACAATAACATAACAAATACATCAAATAACACAGTAATAAGCATGATGAAAATAATGAGCACAGTTAACTGTTTGGATCCTTGCTTCCTTTGTAGTCCTTGCCGAGAGGTTTAGCTATTAAAGGCTGTATTGCATTATAACATCGTCAAGATATTAATAGCCAGGCAGAGAGATGAATGGCAGGCTTTCGCCGTTCAATTAAAACTTTTCCAGTTTACCCTTTCAGTAAAATTTGTGGTTTATAATAAGCATCTTTGTCTATTCTGAAGAGAGTAAGGATTGGAAAGTTACATAGATGGGAACAGAGGTTCATTAAAGATTTAAAATAGAATGCGGTTTGGCACTGTAAAACAAACATGCGTATAAGATGGGCTGCATCAAGAGCTGCCTGAAAGAAATGCTCAGTGTTCCTTTTCTCTTGTGATCCTGGATCTACTGGTGATGCTACCTACAGAAAGGGACAAAGAAGCAGCAGGGGTAAAACGTGCATGCTTGCTCCCCAATGACATGGAGGTCTGCTCTCTATTCCCACTCATTATGCATTTCTCATGCATATATATAGTGTATATATACGTACATGGTAAAACCGTGCATTTTATCTAGCATGCATTCAGATATTCATCAACATACACAGACTTTGTATTACTGATTTTTATCACCTTAGTGCCTAGAAACCCTTATTATAGAGCAAACACGTATTGACCTGTAGAGACCCAGCGAGCGTTTAAAAATGCAGAGAGCATACATGTTATTTGCTCAAGTCTAATTCAGAGCACAGCGCATTCCTGTTTCTCAAATGCACGAGGAAGACAGAAGGCGGCAGACAGATCAAAAGCATTCCTGCAAAGCCAAGGTTTGAGTAAGAGGGTTAACATCACCAGGTAATTTATTTATACTGTTGGACACAGCTTCAATTTAGATAAAAGGCAGTTGCTTATCACATGGATTTTAATAAATCAGGTTAGGCGTTCCAGAAATCTGCAAAAGCTGAATCTCAAATGGCAAGCGATATACACAGACTATGGCTTTATTTACAGAGTCACTGGGAGCTACTGCCCCTTGCCAGGAGCCAGCCGGCCCTGCCGGCAGCAAGAGCTGCGCCGTGTTACCCACGTTCCTCGCCAGCGATCACCTACGCCCAGGCCAACGATCTCGATGATTAACAAAATCTAGCACTAGAGGGAGGCTGAACACATGTTCTGCTCTCTTTGGCCTTTTCGGCTTCTCCAAACATTAAAAGGCAGGCAACTTCAAGCAAGCCCAGCACCCAGGCAGAGCCCAGCCACCGTGCCGCTGCCGAGCAGGAGGTGTGCTATTTAAGGCAGCACAAAATCACACCTATCCCTACCCAACTATTTGTCAATATGCACACCCAAAAGGAAAAAAAAAAAAAAAGAAAAAAAAAAAAGAAAATTCCTCCATTCCGGCTGTTTCCTTAGCTGGTGAGTCACAGCCCACGAAGAGGCACCACCGTCGCCACTCGCTGGGAGGGAGTCAGACAGCAAAATGCCTGGCAACCTCCCCCGTAACAAGGATGAGGCTCTCACTGCTTGCATCTATCAACATGTTCCCACCTTCTCCCTAGCAAGTGCTAGGGAAAGGCGAGACGAGTCTCCTCTGAACAGCCTGGATGCCTTCAGACTGCATTTAGGCATTTCTGCTCCCAAAATTCCTTGGCAATAGGAATTTGAGCCCTTCGGCTGATTTCCTGCTTACTGCAACAGGACGATATGCCCTGGTCCGTGAGTCCCGTAAGTCTGACTGTGGGGATAACCGCTGCCCATGCACAGCGCAGCACTGCAGCCCCTCCATGCACAGGTGGTTAAAACAAGAACTGCTGTATTAAACTATTTTATCATAGAATCATAGAATGGTTTAGGTTGGAAGGGACCTTAAAGATCATCTAGTCCAACCCCCCTGCCGTGGGCAGGGACACCTCCCACTAGACCGGGTTGCTCAAAACCCCATCCAACCTGGCCTTGAACACCTCCAGGGATGGGGCAGCCACAACTTCCCTGGGCAACCTGTTCCAGTGTCTCACCACCCTCAGAGTAAAGAATTTCTCCCTAATATCTAATCTAAATCTAACCTTCATGCAACAAAGTCTGATTGTTTCTTCACTTTAAACCCCATCCTAAACCCCTTTTGCACATACTTTTTGGTACATCCCAAATTCTTTCTGGTCTCAATCACTGATGGTATTTACTCATTAATTTGCAGTTTTTACAGTAATGAGGTGGTGCAATGTAGCAGACAGAACTGCTCTTGGACGCAGGAGATCTGTGTCCTATTTTTAGCCTGCCGCTGGTCAGCCTAGTGACCTGGGCAAAGCACTTTCCCTGCTTCAGTGTCCTTATCAGGGAGAGACTGGTATTTCTTTTGTAAAGTGTTTTGTGGCCTGTCAATACAAACCACGCTGATAACAGCCAGGGGTTGTTGGGAAAGAGGCGATCTCCCGGCTGAATACAATCCTCTCCTTTCCGTGTTGCAGTAGCATCTACAGGGTCCCAAATGAAAATCAGACCCACCCTGCAGACAATTAGTGGCAATTTGTAAATGTGTGTTTTTCCAAGGTGGCCCTTGACAGATCCACAGCTGAGGGTCACATCTGCTCTGAGCTACCCAGGTCTTGCTCCGACATGAAACACTGGGCTCTAAACCTTTGCTTTAAGGAGAAATAGTTGTTTCAAAGCCAGGGGAGACCTGAAGCCCCCACTATACAGCCTATTAAGATGCAGCCGTAGCACACACGGCTCCAGAGCCATCTTTCCCAGGGATGGGATGCAGGGTAAGGACCGGCGTTGCACGGTCCTCATCCCTGAGCAACCCTGCCTGGCGGGGAAGGAAGAAATTGCTGGTGCTATAAGTAAGGGTCCCTCTCTGTGAGCAAACAGGGCACCTGAGAGGTTGCTTACGGGTTTTTCACTTTTGCTTTCCCTGTTTTGAAACTAGAAGGCAAAAAAACCCCACACAAAACAAACTGCCTCTCTCCCTCCCAGATCTATCTATTTCCCTTTGACAAGCAGTGATTTCATTTTTCTTCCCGTCCAGGATTTTTTTTTTTTTCTCTCTTTTAAACTGAGCCCAAGCCAACGTGGCAAAAGGCTCTTTGCTCATGTCCTTATTTGTCAAACACGCCATCACCGCGCCCTCACCACCATTCTGGGAACAAGCCCTCGCCTTCCCCAGCTGACTTCAGCCGAAGGGGAACTTCCCAACACAACTCTCCCTCAGCACCAACACACTCTTTTTTAATGTAAACATTTCCTTTTCTATTCTGTTTTTTTAAGCATTACAGTTAATAAGAAAAGAGTTTAAATTTCCTTTCCCTTTCCTCCCCAGCTCTGCTGTGAATCCAAACATGACAGATCGAAATGGGAAAACAGGAATTACAAGAAAATGCCAGATCTATTGCAAAGGTATTTCGCGACCCAGTCCTCCTTTCATTTCCATCAGCGCATAAGCACCTCAAGGGAAGTCAGATACTAAAGTACCTTTTTGGATCTGATCCTAAGTGGCCCGTTCCACCGTCCAAATAGAGATCCAGAGATAAACAGGCCTATGAAAACTGGGCACTATTATTTTAACTGCTGCTCTTAAGCTACAACTTAAACTGTAATAATCTGTGCACCTTTTAGCCACCTGCTAACAGTAACGCACGAAATGATAATAAACTAAACTTATATATTCTGCTGCCCTCATCAACTTAACACCTAGTATAAAATGCTTTACCTGGAGCCACAGCACATGTATTTCCTAAGCTGTCAGCAGCACTCTGCCATCCAGAAAGAAATTTCTGTTGTAAAGGGGCTGATCTGCTGAAGCAGACAAATTTCAAACTCTGGAGCAAATCTGGAGGGCTCATGCCAGATGCGCACGGGCTGAACTGCCCCAGGCAGAGGCCTCCAATCTGGTCCACGCTCAGGAACAGGGTCATCTGCTCCAGCACTTACATTTTGCGATGGGGAAACTGAGGCATGGAAATGAAGTGGCCTGGCATCGGAGAGCAAGAATCAGGCTTGGCTTTAGTTTGTTAGAGCCCAATCCAATACACGCTCATGAGCTCCATGCCTTCAGGCAACCCTGTCCTGAGGGCTGAGAAAGCATTCACAGCAGAAGGAACACAGCCACCATTCATTCTGCTCCTTCAGCACAGAACCTCTGTCTGGAGTCATGAAAATGATCGTGTTCAACGCACAAAGGCATCGAGCAGCTTTCTCCATGGCCACCTGCCCTTTTCCCTCATCTCTCTGTCCTTACTTGTCTTGCTTCAGCATGGCTTTTGCTGCTCCTGCAAGATAAGGAGCTGATCTTGCAGCACGACACCCTGCTGGCTCCTGACTTAGCCCTGGCTTTTGTCTGCTCCAGATCTCCTTCAGAGGACGGAAGGGAAAAGAAAGGGGAAAAAGGTGACACAAGAGCAGAGATTAAAGGCAGAGACCTGTGTTTGCTGTGTAGAGTACATCTGCGGGTGGTGACAGCCAGGAGTGCTGCGGTATGACCAGCAGGCTCGCCTTCCTCTGAACGGGATGCCACACGAAGGGATCTCCCTCTAACCAAGCTCCTGCTAAAACCCAACACCATGAACGTGGCTCCAGCCCCAGCTTCCCAAAGCCAGAGAGAAAGCGTGTTACAAATAGCAGTTTCATGACCTCAGCAGGGAAAAGCCGTCCTGTGGGGTGGTTCTACCAAGGCGCACGTCCCAGTGACGTCCCCCATCACAGGAGGGAGGCATGAGGAGCTGAAGACACAAGCCTCTTCCAATAAACACGGCGAGGTCCTCTCCTTGGGTGAAGCCTGACCCCAGAGAAGCACATGAGGTGCCGTGGTCCCTCCCCACTGCCCAGGCTCCTGCGCAGGCAGCCGTGCAGGCAGCGCCCTGCCCTCACCAGGAGCCTGCTGCTTCCCAGAGCGGTCTGGGAGCTCCCCTGCTCCCACGGGGTCCACTCTTCTTGGAGAGATAAGAGACAGAACAACACTTGCTAGGGAATTACTTCATTCCCCTAAGGCTGGGAAAAGCCATGCTCTGAACTTGGCTAATGTCCCTGACGGCTGCAGCCTTTCCTGGCAAGGGAGAACGTAATTCTCATTAACCCCTTCAGGAACACGCTGAGACTGTGATAGCATCTGAACATCTCGCCACAGGCAAAAGATGAGAAGACGCCTACGAGGGAGGGAAATCTTTTCTTTTTAGAGAGGTACAAAGTAGATGAATTGACTCTAGAGTCTGTGACGGGGTCAGGATCTAAGTCAAGTCTCTTAAATCCTTTTCACTGCCTGCCTGCTAGGTTCAAACCCATCGAGGGACACAGGACTGCCACAACCTTCCAGGGTCATCAAGGGCAGCGCCGTGGCTGTGGATATGTGGTTACACAGCCCTCATCAGCCTCAAACCTACATCGCGCTCACTTTGCTCTCACTACTCCTCCCAGAAGGCTCTTCCAGACTTTTGCATCCTCAGTGCTTAAAAACTTTCTAAACACCAGCATGAAGATCCTTCTGGCAACCTCAGTCTCTCCTGTTCCTGCATCAACACTCACCCAGAGCTGAAACAGTTCTTCTCCAATGCTTATTCCCCAAATGTATTTCAAATTTGCAACCATGCCCTCTCCTCAGCCTTCCTCTTGCTCAGCTAACAAGCCAAACTCTTCTGGTCTCCACCGGCAAAATCAGCTCCTCACTCCTTGATCACCTTGACAGCCTGTCCCTACAGTCTGAATACGCCTCTCCTGAATGTGCCTGAGCTAACACAACAGTACCCGGCTCTCCAGGCTAACTGGCGATGTCTGCACAAAAGTGTTCATAGCTTTCAGAGGTTCAAGGCATATATCTATCCACACAGGACATGCCATCATCACCTGATGCATCTCAGAAGCTGCACTTTCATCCAGACGGCAAATCTAGAGGATCTAAGCCAGAAAAAAGCGGGGGGAGAAGGGTCTCAGTGACATCACTGGAGCCTGGGGCAGGGCTTATTTGCTTCACTTAATTTTAGGCATCTAAAACAGCACTTTTAGGATCAGATTACTGCCCTGAAGTCTCTCCACAGTCCATGGAAGGAGATGGCCCTTCCAGAAAACAATTCATTCTGGGAAGGTTTCACTCCCATCCGCCATCACAAGGACATAAGGCAATTAGTCTTCTAATTCAAGCCGGATGGGAAAAATCCTTTAATAGCCCAGCAAGTTTTGAATGGAAATATTCCCTACTTGGGAAACACAGCTTGCTACAGCTGACTTGGTTGCTTCTGACACATGATTTCTAACCATAGCACTTTGCCACCTCGTTTTCTTATCATCCATTCATTTCCACAATTTTTGGATCAGCTCTTCACAAACAATAAAATTACTGTCTTCTTACCTGCACATTGAAAGTAACATCATCCAGAGGGGGTGGGGGGGGAAAGGCACCTTGTGATGATGTGATGTTCCCGAGGTCATCCACAGGAGGTGGGGGTGGAGGAAAGAAGTCCCCTAGGAGAGAGAATTGGAGAACTTAAGACTCACCAGCATTTCCCCACATCATGACATGGATGATCAGGATGAACCCTGCAATACTCACACCTCTGCCATCTGCTTTGTGGCACAGGGTGTAACACATCGTTTAATCATTAAATGCTCAGCTGCACCCATCACTGCTTCAGGAGATGGCTACGACAGCTCAGTAATGTCAAGATGCTGTCTAAAAGCAGGGATTCCCTCTTGCAGAGGACACATGGAGGGCTGGAGCTGGAGACCAAAATCTAGACCAGCCCACCTCCTGCATTGCTGCTGCTGGCTGGCAGGCAGCCACACTCTTTGCATCTCCCTCTTCCTAGAGGGACCTCATAGCTTCAGGTAAAGGACTGCTGGGAAGATCACAGGCTCTTCTCAGTGACAATAGCCACATGATGGGCCAGTTGCAAGCTCAGAAGCATCCACCTCTTTTAACTCTGAGAAGGCTTTTTACAGGGGACTGATGTACAAAATATCTACATTTAATTTGCTCGTCTTAAACTTCCAAATGTGCTCATGTGAAGACAAAGCAGCATACTGGCTGTGAAGCCATCCAGCTTTGTGTAGAGATGGGAGACCTCTCCCTGAGAAGTTCATGCGAGGTGGGAGCACAAAGGAGAAACCAAGGACAGAGCAGCACAGGCTGCGGGCAGCAGGACACCAGGCTCTGAAAGTACCTCCTAAGGATGGAAAAAAGGGTGTTTGCTGTTTGTCACTGGATTTGGCTCCTGTGGAAGCAGCTGCCCATAATTTGGACCACTTTGGTAGATTTTTATTTCTTCTCATAAAGTTTGATGCTGCAAGTAGAGCTATTTGCTGTTAGCTGTCCTGGGTGCAGCATCTGGGATGGAAGTTCAAGATGTGATATTTCATGTATATAGGAACTGTGGCTTTTGGAGGGTTTTAACCCTTTTGGGAGGAAACATGGGCTCCCTACTTGACCCTCCACATCTCCGTGCAGTGTCACACTGCCTCCCAGCTACAACCCCTCTGCACCATCCCCAAAATATCAAGGAGCAGGCTCCAAACCGCTCAGACAGGTGCTGAGCCAAACCCCAGGGACACACAGTCCTCTGGACCACCCATGCCCAGGTTCAAAGCCCCGGGATCAGCCCACCCTGGGCACAGGCACCAGCCGGGCAGCATCACTGGCACAGCACCTTCATGCTATTTGCCGTGGGAAGCAGATGGGTCTGCACCCCTGGAAAGCTTTCTGTTCAATTTCAAATCACTCTCTGGAAGGCAAGAACTCCCCCTAGGACTTTTAGGGATCTTATTTCCCAGGAAAGTAATTTCTTCCCATTTTCCCCACAGTGAGTACAGATAGGACTCAAAAAAAACCACTCTGAATCAGTAAGAAAGTATCATCCTACATACAGATGCATGAAGACAGTTCGAAAACAACACACTGAAAACTAATTTAGGACAACCATGTTGCTCCAATACATAAAATCCCATGAAACCTACTGGCTCATGATATTATAGAGTTCAAGATTGATTTTTAAGAAAAATTATGTCCAATAGCATCTGCAGTATCCACATCTTTGCCCTATAATTAACCCAATCTTCTATTTCAAATCATATGAAATACAATGCAGAGTAAAAAGAAAAGAAGAAATATTTTGAAATTAATATCTTGTTGTTTAGTTCTAAAAAAATGCTGGGATGTTTGAGTGCTAAGTAAACTTTTCTCCTTTGCTCTGAAAATAACCCTCTAACCAACGTGATTTTGCAAACAAATTCAACTCCAGCAGATACATACTTCCCAAAGAATACACTTCAGATCATGTTTCTCCAGTTAATCCCAGCTCCGATGCCAAAGACTCATCTCCCCGCACAGCACATTAGTCAGACACTCTTGCTTTATTACAACCCTTCGAAACACCTAAGCAAAATTGAGGTAGAGAAGGTGTTGAAGGGGATGAGACAGGGAGAAGGACAGGATTTGTGCATAAACAGCAGGGAAGAATAACAATTGCTATAACCAAAGGGGAAAACAACCATTGCTAGAACAAACACAAAACAAATACCGCTTTGCCCCTTTGGAAGATCCATTCCTCACAAAAGAAAACAACACAACATTGGCAAGATTTTTGAGAAAAGGAGCAAAGGACAAAAACAGAGAAGAGCCCTTTTCTGGACTTTGGAAGAAAACACTTTTCTTTGCGGTAGGAGACAGCTGGCTTTACCACATCCCAGCCCAGCTCTGCTGACTCTGTCCTCTGTGTCAGATGAGCTGCTGGTTCCGCTCTCCCCACAAACGGGAAGGTTTTTAGACTGGGAAGCAGAGAGCAGATGCCTGATGAACTGGGGGGACCTTGCAGATGTTTGGCCTTTTCCTGGTCCTCTGCGAACAGATGGACTTTTCTCCTTCACAGCTTTAGTTATTTATTCTGCCACTGCACTTTCCTCTTTCCCACACACAGCCATAGGACTCGATGCTGTTCCCACTGCACTCGCGGGAGAGTATTCCCTCGGATGCAGGAGGGGAAGCTGTTACTGTATTATTATTATTGGCATTGCTGGAAGTCTCCCTCCAGCAGAGAGGGAAGTGTGCAAAGACCATAAAACCCGTGTCCTGAGCAGTGTACGGTTTTAGATGATGTGTGGAAGAAACAGCTCTACATTTGAGGGAGTAAAGGAGCAAAAAAAACAACTTGAAAGCACGCTTACACTCCATTTAAGCAGCATCTCCCTACAGACTGCTCCAATGCATCTTGGGGACCTTCCCTCACCCCAGAATCTTTGTCAAGCCAGACAGATTTCACTTGCTTAGTGCCGGGCAAGCCATGGGAGGAGGCAGGGAAGTCCATGTACAGGCAGAGCACATCACTGCCACCCACTTCTGACCGCCTCCAGCACCAGCCAGCTACGTGGGGAGCCGTCTGGGCAACGGACCGTACCCTGGTCCGCACAGATGCACCAGCAACCACAGGGAAAACGGGGCTTTGGGGTTACCAGAGTTAACCACAGGCTGGGGGAGGACATGTCCCACCCTAAGCGCTCACCTTCTCCTGCCTGATTTAACCCCACTGCCCCACCATGAATAAGGGATACAATGGGCAAAAGGCTTATTAGTATTGATTGCTGCTCAGCACTGAGATTGGCCTTTCGGTTGACATTCACCTGGCATCAGCCTGAACACTTGGAGGTACTTCAGTTATGAGAGTGACTGCACTGAGCTCCATCAATGGAGACACATCAAGGCACCTCCAGGAGGCAATTTATACTTCAAGGCAGGTGGAATCACCTTCTGAAGGCAATTCCCCCCTGCAGAGGCAGCCTGGGGCAGGCACGTTTGCAGGCAGGGAACAGCATCCTGCCCCTCCACGCACTGTGGCGCAGCCCGTCTTCAGCTCTCACAATGAGAAACCCTACCCATTACCATACGTTTAGAGGAGAAAATAAAACACTCCTCATTGCACCAGCTACTCGTTTCTTCTTCTTACAGCTGTGAAGAACGTGAGTCAACCTATGAAGGAGCTGCATGGTGTGACATAGGCGTCAGCTCAGTTATTTCAGATACGACGGCGCAACGTGCCGTGAAACCGCAGCTCTGAGCTCTCCCCTCGGCGCCCGTGCCTGCTCCTGCGCCAGAGCATCACCCAGCACAACCACGAGAGATGATACCGTCAGCCCCAGTAACACTCTCCCCCATATTGTACAATCAAGTAATTAGACAGAAATTAAGTCCGTTCATCACGGCTATGTTGGGAAACTATAGCAGAGTCATAAACAGAAGTGATGCCACCCAAGCCCCAGCCCGGCTTCTGGCTCCAATTGAATCTGTACCATGCAGATGCATTTGCAAGGTTTTACCCCTCTCCTCCCCTAAAATCTACCCTCTTACACCTTCCAAGGAGATTTAGACATTTCATTATTACACTTTTCAAATGTACAAATAAAAAATTGTTTCAAAGCCTTAACAGGTGTCTAGATCAGCACAAGCCTGTCAGGCTGAATAGAAACTCTTAAGATTTTTGCCATTGGCTGCCTGATGCCTTCTGGGTACAAGCACAAGCTGAGAAGAACGTCCTGTCTCATGCACCGAGCACCTTTCTCACAGTCTAACCTTTAAATTTTTATGTCCGCTTCAGGTTTTTACATGATCAGGCTTGTATGTCTCAGGCCTTTGTTTTTGGGGAGATATATCTGCCAGTCAACAAATGAGTTGCAGCACAGTAATTGCCTCCCTCTTTGACTGACACAGTTGTTTAAACATGAAGATTTGCAGCTTTGAAACTTCCAGACACGAAGAAGATATCACATGTTCGGTAAGAAGAGACTGTTTAGGGGGAAAACCCTCGGAAACACAAAAAAGCAAAACATCATATTTTTCCCTGAAACAATAACTTAATGAAATCTATCAACCAACGAAACAGAATTCATACTAGTCTTCCCAGATCTCTGGCAGACTGCTGAAGACTATATGCCCAGATGTTTTTCATTTTTCTCCTTCCAAACAAAAATAACCCTTTCTCACTGTCATCTTGGTAATTTCTGACACTGAAACTGGTACAGAATCAGTTTGAATCATCTGAAAAACACAGCTCTCCCCTGACTTAGAGACCAGAATAAGGACAGAGATGGAGCAAAACCCCACTGATGTGTTTCCATTCCGATCCAAACAGACTCCATTCGGGAAAGCACTGAGCAGATACAGGCATTTCCCATTGCCCTGTCATTTAACTTCAACTGCAGAAAGCCAAAGATTGCAATTTGAGGGTGAACTACATTGAAACAATTAGGATTTACACTTAAACTTGAATTCGTTTAGCACTGGGCTAAAATCCTTTTGATCGAGGCTACCACAAACCCGTATTCCGCAATAACCACTGCAAAAACCTGCAGAATACTGCAGTATTACTAAGTAAGTGGTCTGTGAAACTTCATACTGCAGATGTGACGCCGCAGGATTTTTATAGAAAACTTCAGCTAGATATGACCTGGTGACTCTTAGGTGTGAACCTGCATCTTACTAAGTTTCCCAAAATGAACATTTTCCTGTAACATCTGTATTTAACACATATCACTGGACAAGGGAAGCACACAATTAAAATCATGTTTTGTGTTGGCGCATCCTTGGTCAAAACCATGTCGTGAGGGGTCACCGACACCACGTCAGTGCAGGGGAGACCGCGGCATGATTACACACCAGCCCCACAATCTACCTAAATATACCACATTGGTCTGTGATTCCTAAAATAAAGCAGCTCCACCAACCCAAAACACTGTTTAAATTACCACTCTCTTACCAATCACTAATCCTACCATTTGAACTACTTTTGCTAATCAGCTACCGTATTAATAAGCAAGAGGGAGAAAAAAAAAACCCACACCGGCTAATTTCATCCTCAGCATTTAAAAAAGGAATACTGAGTCTGTCAGGTAGTTGCACTGAAAATTTACTTCACCACCTGCTAGCTGAAATATTGCTTTTATGGATTTATATTGTATTAAAAGGTCACTGGCTGTTTAAGTCTTAAACAGTTTTAATCATTCTAAAAGTCTCTTAACAGTAAGAAAAGGAAGCTCAGAACAAACAGCAGCAGGGATTCTAATTAAAAGGGCCAATTCATCTAATTTTATTTGGGGTTAATTATTCAGGATTCACTCTCTGATGTGTAAGGAATAGCAATTAGTAATTTTAGTGATTTGAGGAACATTGGAGGTGTAATCAGTTAAAATGAGTGAGTGTTTACAACACAAGATGTTGAATTAGTTTCTCCCAGCTGGAGAACAGGAACATTAGTCCCCTACAGTTCAGGACTATGAATCGCAGTCCTGCTTAAAATATTCTCTTCAAAGGAAAAAAAAAAACCCAACCACACGCCAACAATCATCTGGTAATTTTGTTTACTACATGAAAAGTCAATAGCCTATGCGTACCCTGGCAACTTACGCATCCTCACCTCCACCTTCATCCCCTCGTCCAACTACCCAAACCCCTGGGACACACTGGAAACTATTCCCAGCACTTCTCCTATCTGCACAATTTCAGCCGGGCTACCACCCTCCTGCCACACCGCCTTTTACCACAGCTAGCCGAGATAACGAAAGCAGCCGCCTGTGGAACTTTCAAATGTTAATTAACTTCGGTGGTTAAATATACAGAGGAAAAATGACCGTGCGATTAACTTAAAACCTCTAGGTACAATTCCTCCCGCAAACACAAATCCAAAATAGCTCAGTTGGAATCGCTCTGGATTTCTTCCAGTGTTACTAGCGCCAGAATAAGTTACTAAAGCTTTCAGGAGTAGCAGATGAGACTCTGATGGGGACAGAGGAGCCGCGTGGGAGAGTGCCAACGGGGAGATCCAACACTGGCTGCTTTGACATTTGGGTTCGAGCTGAGGCAGCAGCTCAAAAGCCGTTATTTTCTACCTCTCAATAGGGAACTGTTTTTTTCCACCATTTAGGCATAGCCAGGTGCTTCAGTGGGACTGGAGCTGAACCCCTTGCGTTGCCTACAAGTTCGTGACTGCTACAAAGAGTGGCATTGGCACAACACGCCAGGCTCACTTCAGATGATACAGCTTTTATTGAGCAACTGGATTTAGCACAAACAGATGCTATCTTTAGTGTCCTGTATGCAGATCTTTCACTCCAGCTCTGGTCAGCAGTAGGGAAAATCCCACCCACCTCTGGTTCACGTCCGAACTCACTGACCTCCCTCTCAAAACACCCCAAAGGCAGTAATTAGCACGAGGGTAGGAAACAAGGGCTCAGTTCCCCAAATTATGCAAAATCTCAGCTGCTTCGTCACAGTGGATACCCTTCACTGTGAAAACAACGCTTTTTTTTGATGAGACTGCATTTTTATTCAGCTTGTATCTGTAGACACCTATCCGTGCCATCTTTCCCAGATAAATGCAACCAATGCTCCTGCCACTCCGACGGTCGCAGGGGAGGGGGATGCAGGTATAGCCACACGCTGGGTTGTTTTCTCCCATGCACATCAGCTGAACATCCTACACATCATACGCTCATGATACATGCCGCTAAGTACAAAGGCATCGATACGAGGCTGCATTTGGATTCAACTTATTTTTCCATATGACTGTGGGGCAAAGCTTTCCAGCTAGTGTCGCACACCAACCTCGCTGCAACGGAGATGACTTATTTTGCTCACCTCAACAACCCCCTTTTATAAACACGATGCGAATGAGCCAATTCTGCTCCCGCTCAGATCATGTTACACGTAACGATTATCTCTGTGACTCTGATATCTGCTTAGAGGAGAGGTCTGCTAGTATCAGAACTCAGCTCTACGGAAAATAAATCAGTCCTTTACTAAAGCTTAGTGAAGGACTAGAGTTGAGCCAATGCAAGAAACAGCCCACGGCACTGTAAAACTTTAATTAAAATCTGTGCTAAAACAGAAGAAGGAAGAAGAGCCATAAGCTTAACAGAAAAGCTCTAAGTACCGTTCCTTGTCATAGACTTCTTTTAGGACTTTGGGGATGCCACCTAGCCCCACTGTGCCTCAGTCCGTGGGCACGCAAAGCCCTCCTTTGCCTTCTCTCCACTGTTCATTTGTAGACGTAAGGACAGAGACTGTCTCACTCGGTCTGTGCAGTAATTAGTACGATGAGATCCCGCTTTCAGTTGCAGCTGCTCAGATCCAATAACGAGGACAAAAGTAGTTCTGAATGATTTTTAAAAAATGACAGAAAACAGCCTGCTGAGATGGAAAGATTTCAACACAAACAACTGGAAATATGCTGGAAATCAGGGCATCTAAGTCAAAAAAGCAAGCCCTGTCCTCAGAGGGGAAACACGGGCTGCATTCCCACATACCATCCCTCTCCTCTGCAGAGCGAAAGGTCCATGAAACAACTCAGTGAGGGAAACGCTGCCTCATTCAGAACAAAACCGAAACAGGTTATCTATTTGTTTATTAGATTATGGTGTTCAACTCATTTGTTCATTGCCAAGAGCTCCTGACAAGAGTTGACATATGCATTAATTTACTAAAGAGTGCTGTTACGAAGGAGTTGAAAAAAATGAGCTACACCACTGGATTAAGACCTCGTCCTCCCTGGCTGTTGTTGCGTGGCACAATCAAAACAAATCTGGTTTTTTGGTCAGCTTTCTTCCCTAAGGAGGCGGCCAGGGAAGATGAGGACTTCAGATACATCCTTTACTTATCACCAACCAAATCCTCTCTGTGCCTAGTGATGAACTACAAAACACTGCACAGATCACAAAAAAACATCTCCCAGAGCTCTTTACAGCCAAAGGACTTCCTCAGTTTTGGAAGCTGCAGCCAACAGTTTTTAAGCAATCTCAGACTTATCTTTGCCTATGATTGTTTTTGTGTTGTTTTCCCACTTTGGGGGTGAATTGCAATCTCGGCAGTCCATGGAAACCTGATGTGCTGCAGCTTGGCTCGAGCCTTGGAGCCAGCAGTAGCACGTGCTGAAGAACATCTGGAAGCAAGTGCCGGATCCATTTTGCTTGCCCAGCATGCAAAGGAGAGGGACAACAAAAATCGCTCTGTAACCAGATCATTTCCCTGGGTGATGGGGTCAACTTTCCTGCAAGGTGTGCTCTTCACCAAGTCTTCTTGCTGCTGGCTTGAGAGACTGGAGCAAAAACATCAAGTGGGAAATGCATGTACGGCTCTCACCGAGGAACTGATCAAAAAAACCTCCATAAACTGATTTTTTGAACTGGCTCATTTAGTTCCTCCCATACTCTTCCCCACCCTTCCCCTATGTAACTTATAAACATCCAAACTTGGAAAGATTAAAGCAAAACATGTGTCTTTTATCAGGTGTGTCTTAGTTCACTGTTTTCACCAATACAAACAGCCCTGGCTTTTTTCCTTCTATTGCAGTCAGTGTTACTGGGGAGAAGCAAAAGTAGCTAGATTTTCTTCATGCTACAAAATTAATCGCTTTCTTATTCACCAGTGTGACAGTTGAATAATAAATTACATCCTTAATCCCTGAGGATAATTTAAGATAAAATTAGACGTTGGATAAATAGAATTCACCTCTATGTTCTTCTTTCAAAGTAAATAACTAATGCTCCATATCTCCATATATGAATTTATATAAATATATATTTATAGGGAGTTGGGGTGGTGGTTTCTGTCGAGAGAGTTTGGTTCCTTTCAGTGGTACCTACTAGAAATGTCACACATTATCTGGTTAGACCATGGAAGAGAAATGGGATTATAATCAAAAGAAAAAAAAGAAAAGGGGAGGTATCTTTGCCTGGGTAGATTCCACCTGGAGGGGCTCTACATTCTCTCTACAGTACTTTTGGATAACAGGGAAGACACAGGTGAAAAAAAATTATGCTGGCTTTCTCTTCTTTGAGATGAACATTACCCTAAAACACTCATGCAACAAGCTTTCTCTACCAAGAAGCACTGCCCAACACCCCAAAGTTATTATACACACTGGCATGCACAGTTATCACCGTATTTTGAGCAGAAATGCTTTTAAATTTACACTTTTCTGTAATTCAGCAAAGTAACTGGTTCGGAAACAATGTGCTAAACTGACTTTTTAGATAAGTAACTACATTTATGTTTTCCGTATTCCACAAAATCCCCTACCGAGAACTGCCTCATCCTTCTCCTTGCTAGGCAGAGCCCAGAGCATCAATCACAGTAGGGAAAACAAGAGCAGAGAGAGAGCACTTCCCATCAGGAGCATCCTAAAGTGGGTAAGGAAGAGGTAGAGGCACAAAAAGGACTTCCCAAGGATGAGAATGAAATTCCCATTCATGACACTGATGATACTAAAATTCACTCCCTAGACCAACCCAGACAGACTACCTATTCTCAGAATAAAAGCAGGGATAAATGGTGGCACCGTGGTACCTGTGCTGCCTTTGGGGGACACGTGGCTCTCATCTTACCTTCCCAACAGGAATGACCATGATATGGTAGTTATCCAAGCACATATTTCAAGCTTCTGGCTTCTGAGAAAGCAGTCAATCAATGCTGTAACTACAGTCAGCGTACGGTGCCTCCCTTCCAGAGAAAAAGCATTAGGGTCTGGCAGCAGCGCAGGGTAACAGAGAGGGTGCCCTTGCAGTAAAACATACCACATCAAAAGCAGGGTCAGTTATTTGGTGTAGAGAAACCTGGGTGAGACCATTTTCAGATTGAATTAAAACTTTTCTATTTAACCAACAGAAAATGAATTACTGAAATACTTGTGGATATTGTTAAAAGGAAAAACGTGGAAGAAAATGAAAATCTTCTGGAAAGATTGTGGTTTTGTTTGAAAAGCCAGAGGTTTTATTCTTGAACTAAAATGTTGTGGGGGAAAAAAACGATAACAAATTGTAGTAACATACTGCTAAAGTTTCTAGGCTAGACTTTTGAAGTATTCACTCTGAGGTCTGGTTTTCCCTCAGAGCTGCTACTTGGAGAATTTTAGGCAAAAAAATTAAATTAGATTAGGTGGGGAACCTCTCTTGATTTTCTTTCGTCTGAACTTCTTTTCCAGCCTTGCTTCAGGAAAGTGCAAATCCATTCTTTTCAGATTAATGATTGATCTTCATTCTAAATCCCCACTCCAATATTAATAACCTCTCAGAAAACAATTAAAATGGATATATTGTTTGAGTGTGTGCTCAGGGAGCAAGAGAAGAGGATAAATCTTCTATGAGCACAAAAACCTCTATCAGACTTTGAGGCCTGCTGATGGCCGCAGTGACATACAGAGGTTATTCACTGTAACATACGCGTCTCCCCATGCTACCACAAGCACATGCCTGGAGCAGTGAATAGGAAGGAAAGAGTGCTCAGCAGCACAGGGGAAGAGTGGATGGTCCATCTTACCTTCTATACAAAAATCACGCCATCAGTGAGATTGAAAGAGTAGACCTTTTCCTCCATCAGATAGAAGATGCTGCGGGAAGGACAGCAACTTCCAATTTGACATTACCAGCAAGCGCAAAGAGCCAGAGAGACCCCAGGTGGGTGCTTTGCTCAGAAATTATTTTAATGCACAGAGATGCCTGATGTGCTGAGGCTTTATCATGAATCATGGAGTCCATGTCATTCAGAGTTGTTTATTAGCCCAGTCTCCCTGAGCTCTGAGAATTCTGCAGCCAACATCTCTACTTTCTTCATGAATCACAACAAGGAGAGAAGTGTCTTCTGGGCCAGCTGCTCTGGACTGGCTTGTCTCCACACCGCTCAAGGTTAGTGCACTCTGTAACAGCCTGGTTGCATCAACACCATGCCACCCCTGATCCAGATGTCCCCCACGACCTAAGCGATGCCCTGGAGCTGAGGACTATGACTACTCTCTTGCCTTTTTCCAGTCCCAAGTTAAATAACGAGAAGGTTGTGTTGCTGCTTGCCGATATGGTGTTTTTACGGCATTATGGTGAGAAAGCACACTGTCTGTCCTGGTCAGAGTGCTCGCGGAGATATTTAAGGGTGCGGAGTTTTCTTAGAGGACCATCTCTGGCACAGTGAGACAAACTTGAGAGTCATGGTGCTAGTGTCTGCCTAGAGAAGAGAACCATCCTCCTTTGCAGAGCACTAACCAGCTCAAGAGCAGGTTTTGAAAACTCACGCTGCACTTTTGCAAGGCACGACTTGCTGCACGCAGTCATCCAAGGTGACTGCTTTATGCAAAAGCAAAGCTCATTCCTAGAGGATTTAAACAATCAGTCAGATTTCCTTGATGAAAGCCACCCAAGTGAATAACAACCTTATTTAAAGAGAAAACATGGAACATTTGGGTACCTGGGCCGTCAAGAAAACAAGAAATAATCAAGAACCCACCTGAGAATGATTCAAAATTAGCCAATGTTTATCTTTCTACACAAAGGAGGAATTTCAAATTTAAAAACACAGGCATAACCTCGCTTTAAAATCCAGTACCACATCTAGGCAAAACCTAAATGTGGATGCTGAAGATCATTTAAGAAACAGGACTCTGCTTTCAAGAGACTGGGAGATTTACTCTATATCCTTATCAGGCCATACATATCACATCATGTCATGGTGATTAGCATCTTGCTTGATTAAAATCTTTAATTCCACTGGATTTAAAAGGCTAATTTGAGAGCCACTCAGACAAGAGCCCAAGGCTGAAGCTGATCACAAGCACAGAACAGCACATTGCGACTGCGGCACTGATATCTGCTCCCCTGGGTTCTTCAAAATGTTGCAGCTAAAATATCTAACCAAGACAGGTAAACAAAGGTGTGCGTCAGGTCAACCAGCAAAATCTTTCAAGGCAATGGCTTCACACTCATCATGAGAAAGAAGATGAAACCTACTTTGGCTCTCCTTTACTATATATTTAATATTTGCAAGAGAAAAATCAGATGACTGCTTAAAGCTTGGGATGATGCATGCCATCTTCAAGCTATTCTTGAGCGAAATGTTTAATGTTTCATGTGGTTTGGAAATGGCTTAAATTCCCTGCTGAATTTTTCATGCCCGTACACAATTTAGCCTTTATCAAAAAAATCCCCTTCAATTATGTACGCTGCAGAAAATGCAGAAATTCCTCGGAAGGATTCTAGCTGCTTTTTTTCCCCTTATGTTTTGTTAGTTGCTTTTTAGATTGCTAGGGTTTGCATAAAGTATCCTTAATTGGACAGTGAAGTTATCTAGACTTCACCATTTGTGCTAATCATAGAAAATCAACTCTTCTTTCTTTCCCCCTCTCTCTCCATACCTTTATTTTCATTAAGGAGAATGGGAAAAAAGAAGAGCACTGAGGAGGGGCTAAATGGTTGCAAACTTTTGGACAGACCCTGCTTTTTACCCTCATACACAATAGGGAGCTGTAAATCTGCAGCAGCGGGGCTGCGATGGAGCAAGCCCAGCAGGCGGGCAGCCTTTGGGCAGTAAAGCCTGCAGAAGGCACGCCGTTCCCAGTTCAGGAGATGTGGCAGGAAAATGGGCGTAATTAGAGCGCCGCAATGTGCCAGCTATTCTTGGAGGCAGAACAGCCCCTCAGGAGCTATTGCAGGAGAGCAAAGCGAGGACAGCCGTCGGACCACTCAAACGCACATCACGGGCATCCCCAGGAACATAAAGCCATCCTCCCATGTTCTGTCCTGCTGAGCAGCTCAGGCTAAAGATACCGCCTCTCTACTGCTTTTGTTCTCTGAACACCTTCATTTTGCTGAGCATACATCCCCTAAAGTTCCAGGAATATTTACATAAGCCACACACAAATACTGTTTTAAAGAAGTGACTCCCACAGTTCTTCTCCTATTTTTGGAGATGCATCTTAAAAAAGCTTCCCTAATATACTGGAATAGGACCCGTATTATCTCTTCATAAAAGGAATCCAACTTCTAGGCTTCTAAATTCACTGGTAAGCAGTTCAGACTTCCTTTTATACTGTAAGATTTCCTTCCCATAAGACGCAAGATATATTGCCTCAAGGGAGAAGCAGCTTTATGAAGAGGAAGCTATGCATGCCAGAATTGTTCTCTTCCATTATTTGCAACATCCTTTTTCCCTCCCATTGTTTTAATACAGTTGGTCACCAGAAGAACCCACAGCAAAAACGCCGATACCGTCAGCAGAGCATCTACCTACCAAGAGCCCCAAGCACCACCTGCTCTTCTGCAGAGCCTTCTCAACGTCCAGAAAACATATGTTTTCTGTCCATGCCCCAGTTCTGATAGAAACATGGCTTTCCTAATAGACCTAGTTTCTGCTTTTCCCACCAGAACAACGTTTGAGGAATGGATGGCTCACCAATAATCTCCTACCTACATATATTTTTGTAGAACCCCATTGACTAGAAGGATGAAGAGGGGGGAAAAGAGAGAGAAAACACATTCAGCAGTGACCAGCGTTACAGGAAGGAAAAAAAAAAATTAAAAATCTGGTGTCTGATGTTCCTACACGTGATCCAGAGAAACGTTCCCCGCATGCACGCACGTGCTTGCGTGTAGCATGGACTCAGTTACACGCTTAAGTTCAAGTGCATGCTTAAATGTTATGTCCCACAGGGCTTCAGAAAGCATGTATCAAATTAGGCATTTGTTGAAAAGCTTTGCTAAGCAAAAGGGATCAGTTTACATACTTTCCCCAAAGATCCTGCTGAAATGAGGCTGAATGGTTGCACTGGTACATCTCAGGAGATCCCCAGTTCTTCCCTGAAGCATTCGTTTGCTACCATTTCACTCTTGCACATTCAGCTTTGGGGCATGAGTATGGGAAACTGGGACCAAGGAATTCGCAGCAATAGAAATGACAGTATTACCAGGGGTAGCTGATGTAACCACAAATCCCTCCAACTGACCCAGATCACGCACCCCACCAGGGCCACTGGCATATCCTCGATTTCTTTTAAAATCTCCTCTAAGGCGTATAATCTCCCTAAATTCAAGCAGAGGGAAGTCCAGGGTTCCCCTGTATCAGAAACTACTTGATTTGGGACAAAAGGAATCTGCTGCCAGGAGGACTGAATGGGGTTGCTAAAAATAAGCAGATATTCCCAGTGTTCCTGCACTCCTCTCCCTGAAGTGAAATGATCAAGAGGATTAATTTTAGAGTATGCACAGTTATAATGTGAAAAAACCCAAGCTGCATCTTAGCTTTTAAGCAAAGACCAGATGGAAAGTCTATCATTAGAAATGCCAAAGGGAGAATACACTCAAAGTTCGCTCCAGGATGGAAAGGTCATTTCTAGTCATCCTTGTTTTAAATGTTCTCAGAAGCACTCAAGCTTTTTGTAATAAGATGGTTTTCTTTCAGTTTATCAACTTGATTTCCTCCAAAATAAAATAAAAAAAACTCCAAAACAAAAATCACCAAACAATACAAGACAGAAACTTTAAAGGCAGGCGCCAGCTCTCTTTTTTTCCTCTCCAGAGCAAAAGAGTCATTAAATTTTTAATGAATTATTGTTTAGATGACAAGAAATGCCACAAAGATGATCTGTTGATTCCACCCAGGAGTGTTTACTTAGAGCTTCACAGAGAGATTTATGAGACAAGAGGCAACAGACAACATGTCAATGAAGTCTGAGAAGCAATGCTTCGCTTAACAGGTACAGGTGTCAATGAAAAATATGTCAAGCTGATGAGAAACGGATCAGGTCTCCTCACCACTACATTCAAAGCAACATCCCAAACGCCCAGTGTAGACCGTATGCCAGCTGACCGATACAAATCCACCAGCCCATTTGCATTGTAACTACCATACTACTGGTCATAAGATCTGAGAAGCTCAGTAAGGACCTCCTTAGGGCTAAAGACGCCTTCTTAATTCTGGTAGCTCACATACGATTAGCAAGAGGCAAAACTGTGATCGGTGATTTTCACCAGTTACTAGGGTGCCCTGAAGATAACGCAGCTCCACTGGCTAACTCACATGAGAGCTACAAACACTCAGCTTCAACTGAGATTTCACCAGTCTCTAGTCTCCATGTGCCAGCTAACTGAAATAAACTCCTTCCCCATTAAGATAAGCCCACAGCTGAAGTTCAGTATGTGAATAAGCCTGCTGGGACACAGCTTCCAAACCCTGACGTGAAAATATTTAATCAAAGACAGAAAATTCCATTCTCTTATTTTCCAACAAATATAAAAAAGCGTATAGATATGATGATACAAAATTGGCATTTTCACAGTAAACACATCTGTGTCCTGGTGCAGATTATTCCCAATAAGAACTGGAGCTACTGGCTAAAGCTGAAAGAGTTTTTTTCTTGCAGGCTGTGCCTTTTCTTGGCTCAACTGGGCCAGCCCTGACAAGAAGGATATGGCTTCGGGTCTTCCTTGTGCATAAATAACAAATTTACTTGCAAGGTCCAGACAGCTGCATTTATGTAAATCTGCTCAGAGGAGCCACCACTGCCCTATCTTAGCGGCAACTGGGCTGCACAAGTGTCAGAGGGAGATGTGGCCTGTGGTACCGGTGAATGAGGGTCAACCAGACAAAAACAAGATTTCATCTTCAATCACCATGCTAAAATGTTGGAATCGGCAAACAAATGCTTTGTTGTTTCCTGAACACTTGTAAATGGTGATTATTCCGTATGAAATAATTAACAAACAAGCACAGAATCCTCCAAGCTCTCTTTAGAAATCTTCTTTTCAAAACACACCCTCATTTTAATCATTTACCATTTTCAATAGAGATGAAGGAAAAACAAGGAGGTAAGAAATCTGAAACGATCAAACCTCCCCTGGTCCCCACAAATAGACATTTGCTGCCTTCCAGTAGACTTGACTAATCATTTTTCTAAGTAGTCAAAAGATTTCGCAATTAAATGCTTATAGAAATAAGATGCATCTTCCTGCTTCTTCTGATGCCTCATAAGTTTTCCGGCTCCTCTCATAAAGAGCTTTCATTACTCTGGGCATGACGGAGCCAGAACTGCTACAAGAGAAAGCTCCGATTTCAGCTCCATCCCAGTCATGGACTGAATGCCCAGAACCTTCATCACCGCTCTTGGATCACAGGGGAAAAAAATAAACAAGAAAAGGGGAGCTTGAGTCCTAAGAACAGAACCACATTTGCTGGACAGGTTTGTTAGAAAAATCAGTCTCTGGACTTGGTGTAAACTAAGCGTATTTGGAGGTACTAGGAGATCAAATAGACAGGGAGCCTCACAATTCTCTTCCAGCAGCTTCATGTTTGTGGTGACAACTGCACTTTCCACCAATGAAATGTGACCTTTAGGCCCTGACATTTAGGCCCAAATTTTCCAACTTGTGTTACCTCCGCCTCCAGTTTCACAGGTGGAATTCATAGCACTTTAACGTTTAAATAGTTGGCGGTGTCCACCAAACACGAGCCCGTATCTTACCCAACAGATTCTTAAAATGGAATATTCCTGCTATGGAGACTCATGCCATGCTGGATGGTCAACTTACACAAGGTATTGGACGTGCCGTATCTCTTGGGAAAATCAACATGCCAAGCAAAAGCTCATCTCTCAAAATAGTTCCCCTACTACATTATTCCTCTTTTATTTGTTTCTCTACCGCAGTTACACAACACATTCTCGCTGGGGCAAAAGGGATCATTAGCAAGAGCACTTCTGGACACACACAAACAGGCAGTGCTAAATGTGCACCAGAAACAGGAATTAATAGTCTTCCCACATGAGAAGGCAGCACAAAGCAAATGGATCCTCCATTAAGCTTGTCTCAGTAGTATCTCGGGAAAGCACCATATACTCAGAGTGGAAACACGGTGGTTCAGCAGTTATTTGTTTAAAAAGTCCAACAGTGATTATAGGGAAAGAGCTCAGCTGTGATCATGCATCACATCTCTTGTTTTGGATGAGCTGCTAAGTATAAAGTATTTTCTATCTGGCCAACAAGAGTGATTTACTGACATGGAGAAATGTTTTAAATATCAAGAGTTTTCAGGCTCCGTCAAACCGACCATTCCTGCAGCTCTCTAAAAGACTCTTGTCCCTAATGAGGGAAGTGAACAATTGAACAAAACCTAGTCATCTGGGAGCTGGAGATCCACCAGCTCGACCCCCTGCTGCTGCTGCAAGGTCATTTCTCCCTCTTGAGGGCATATGTCCCGTTTTGACGCACACAGGCTGAGCGCCTGATGCGCCAAGAGAAGTCGGTCAAGTATTCTCATGTTACAAACCCAACTGCTTTTTCTGCTGTAGAGAAGGTTTACAGCCTCAAACTCTGCAGGACCAGTGTCGGCAGGGACGGGTTAAAAAGGAAAATGGAATTATGAATTTAATCCAAATCTAAGGCACCGAATGGACTAAGCAGAAGATGAGGAATATACTGCAACACTTCATCCATTACTCGTTATGACTATGTGGTCTCAGGTCCTCGCTGATACCGGAGGAGATGCAGGCCAGCTGTGGTTTTACCCAGCTCACATTTCCTTCATGTGTTGCCTCTTGTCTTTATAAATTCTTTTTTTACCTAAGACAGCTGTGTCAGACCTGAGTTCCCAGTGCAATATTCCTTCCTTACTTGCAGAATTAATTCAGTCAGCCAGGTCCTATTTCTCCTTGGGCACCACACAAAGAATTACAAATGGCTCTATTTGTGCCCTGTCAGTTCAAAGAGTGATGTCAAAAGTGTAACGGAAAGGAGGAAAGGACCCATTTGCAAAAGCAAGATCTGTGAGATAATCTTGGTCCCAGGACAGTGAGGGGTGGCAATCAGGAACATCTCAACTATCTGTCAGTTGGGGCCATTCGATAAGCACATTACTGGCAGCAAAGGTGGCACCTCCAAACACCAGTTACAACTTCCCAGACCCAAACTGTGCTTCAGCCTCCTCTGCCCCCTGTGCCTTCATCTCTAACATGACAGGAAGGTAAGCTTGAGCAACAGGAATTCAGTTTTCAAGAAGAAGCCTAATTGTACTGCAGTTTAACAACCAATTAATGGTTTTGCAGAAGTCATGCGCTCCGCCCAGGGGGCTGCCTGGCTGTGTTGAGGAAGTGCAGGGTGTCGACTTCCCAAACTGAGTCACTGTTGTAAGCCCTGGGGCGGTATTTATAGAGTTGGGGGAAAATTTCCAGGAAACATCATTTACTGGCACTCACAAAAATAGCAAGAAAACTCTTCAATTACTAAACTTTTAAGGAAGAAAGTCTTTCTTCTTTATGACAAGACAACAAAGCAGCAGCCTCTATGATTTGCTTGGAAGCAGTTACAATTAATATTGTTCCTTATCTCACTTTTCCCTGACAGCAGTAGATGTTGCTCCTAAGCTATTAATTCTGTACAGCTGCAAGGTTGGGTTTTTTCCTCCTCT
The DNA here is from genome assembly GCA_013398815.1 of Ibidorhyncha struthersii. Lineage (NCBI taxonomy): Eukaryota > Metazoa > Chordata > Aves > Charadriiformes > Charadriidae > Ibidorhyncha > Ibidorhyncha struthersii. The sequence goes on along the minus strand of VZSZ01001260.1, from coordinate 301,276 downwards.
CTTCTACTGATTATTTCCAGGATAAGATGCTGAAGTGAGCCTTGTCTCCAAAAACTTCAGCCTTTCTCTCCTGGAACATGTCTGTAATACCATCCATAGGTTGAGTCCAAGCCCACGCACACAGAGACTCGAGTGAACCCAGGTACCAACAACAGCTCAACCACAGCAGCCCAAAAGTCAGCCTGAACCCTTTATCCCACTGTCCAGGATCCCAGTTTGGGGAAACAGTTGCAGACTTCATTAAACCACACGAATCTGCAGGTAAATCTGTTACTGGAAGTCAAGCTATCCCACACAGAGGTGAGCTGATCCCTCTGCACAACCTAGACATGCCCTGGGATCACAGAGTTGACAAAAGCATAGGAAGGGCACAGATTAGTAGCTGGATCAGTCACCTAGAAGTGTCTGTTCTCCTCCACATATGCAACAGTTTCCTCACATCCCTTCAGAGCCAGGGACTAAGCCAGGCTCTCAGAAATGTTTTGTCCCCACAATAGTTTTAAGGATGCAACCACAAATCCGGGGGAGACTCAACCATCTTAGAGCATGCACCTTTCCATTAAACACACGTGGATTTATGCCTTTGTCTAGCGAGAGTGGGCAGACTATCCCAGACATGGTCCCCTTCCCCTGAGCAGCCAGCATACCCCATTGGGAAGGATGTAGACTAGTTGACCACAGAAATGCAACTTTCTGGAATAAAAAAAAAATCTTTTAAAAGCACAAGATACGAGCATATGAGCTTGTCCCCATCTCGCACACAAAGTGCAAATTCCTGATTTTATTACTATGACTTCCAGACCATCCCCACCACTTCCCTGCCCTCTGAGCCCTAGAGCCAACACTGGCCAAACAGTCTTTGAGAAGGTCTCAAAGATGTTCCCCTACACATCTTACACAAACCAGTAGTCTTGGAAGAGGACAGAAAGCCAGGCTAATGAGGGGAAGGCTGCTGGCATGAACTCGACCAGTACCTGCCCTGTTTGACCTCTCAGCTGGGTTGTCCCAGCGCAGCTGCTGGGAGGGCACATCAGGTCCAGCTCTCCGGAAAGCTGTCAATCAGCACGGCCCAGAGTCCATGACACTCATGGGACATGACACCCTGTACAATGCAACGGAGACCCAACGAGTTTGTTTTGTACGTGCCACCGCGGCATCGGGAGATACAGCGACGTGCTTTGGCTAGTACTGACATGGGAAACATCCAAAGCACTCGCACAGAGATAAGAGGATCCCCTCATCTCCTGCCTGAGACATGCTGACCTCCCCTCCCCTCCCTCCCTTCTCCCTGGCACTGGTAAAGATAATACAAAATTCTGCCACTTATTTTTTAAAATGTCTCTGTTTCAGAGGAGATTTTTTCCCCCCCTGTTTTTCCGAGGCCAATTAAAAATAAAAGTTTACCAGGAAGATGACAAGAAAAAAAAGTGTCTGATATCACTGGATCCAGCCTATAAGGATCTCACACATAAAAGAATTATGTCCCTGAGCACTTTCCAACAGACTTTCAGAAAATTTCATCTTTCTACTTCCCTGGCTGGATAGTCTGTTTGAGTAATTTTCTCTTTCTCCTGGGGCTGGTTGCTAAGAGACGCGCTATTACTTCTCCCTCTCTTATGACCCGATTACTGTGATCAGCAAAGACAGCGTGCAGACAACAGCCTGACACGGCTCATACAAGAACATCGGGCTCGTTACAAAATGATGGACTATATTAACACTCCGCAGCCCCTTCGCTCGCTGTGGCCTTTGCAGAGTCTCCTGGCACAACTGGGGGCTTTTACTTCCCCGGCTTCTGATGTGCGCGTTCAAACATTTTAAATCGCAGGACTGGGAAGGGAGAAGAATGGACTTTTACCTCCTGTGTTTCACTGCCTGTCAGCCGGGGCGGTGTTAATGGAACCTTGTTGAGAAACCCTCCTTTCCTTAACCTTCCCGAGAAACAGCCCTGGAACTATGATTATCCCTTTTCGCTCTCCTGCAAAAATCTTTGCAAATATATAACGCGCGGCAGGTTAGCACGTTCCCTTGAAGAGTTCAAAAGCACATTGTAAAGCTGATCTTGACACTTCAGGGGCCAAGAGGTGACCTGGTCCTGCAAAGAGCTGAGCTGGATTACTCTGGATGAGGAAAGCAGCTGGAAATGCACCCAACTGTAGGTGCAAGGTGGTCCCAAGGAAGTCACTGGGACTTGCTCCCAGTACATGCTGAAACAGCCACAGCCTGGCACCGTGTCCTTTGCAGAAGAGCCCTAGGTGATGGGGCCAGTGGGGGAGATGGGAAACTTGGAGCTCAGACTGTGAGCTTGTGCTGAGCGGTACGTGGGGCAAAAAGTTAAAGAAAGTTGGTTTTGTTGATGGTGTTACCAAAGAACAGGTCTGCTCCCAGCTGGTATGGCTCGGGATGGGCCACCAACCCTCAGAGAAACCGTCAGTCTCCACTTAGTAAGAATTTAACCCTCATCACTTTCACTTTTTATAAGGTAAATTTCAATCTTCCATAATGCCTTATATTAAACCTACTTTTGAAAGATTGTGTTTACTACTACCGTTTTAGTACTATTTTCCTGCTCTTCCTTCTCCTCCCACCAGCTTGCTCAGGGGCAGCTCCCGCAGCAGGACCCCAGGGCAGACCCCCACACCACAGGTGCCCAGACTGTACAAAGCCCAATGCTGTTGCAGAATATCTAGAAAAGCCAGTAACTAAATTTTTCCAAATGGATCTTGTAACAGAGGTGGCCCAGACGCACAGGTCCCTCCTCTTATAATTATTCCTCACCTCCATGGCATTTCCCATAAACTCAGTCCTGGAGAAAACAAATGCCAGTTCTCATGTCAGTGCGATTTCTACCAACCAGCCCTTCATGCCAGGCTTTGCATTATGGTTTGGTCATGTCTAGACTAAACCAAAACCTTTCCTTAGTCATTGTCATCACAGGAATTCAGAGTTGGAAAAGACCTGTGAGTCTTTTGCACTTCACAGCTCCTCGAATAGTTTGGGTAAATCCCCAATTGAGCTCCTAGAGCATGCTTGCACATTCTCCCGTGGCTACGACTTTCCAGCGTGCGTGCTAGTTAAAGAAGGCGACAGAAGGGGAATTTTTAGATAGTGATGTCTGCTTATTAGGAACTAGACCAGATCCCTTCTCATCCCCTTCTGCAAAACCATCCTCTCCGGGGCACCCAGAGCTGCAGGACTCTCAGTCCCACTCACAGACCCTCAGCTCTTGCACCCCATCCATCTCAACACGCTTTGCTTAGCAACGAGCATTTCGGGCCTCGTATATTTAGTCCAAATTGTAATAGTGCAGTGTTCGCTGCCAGAAATGCCTGCTCTTTGGCCACAAGTACAGCTTCTGTGGCTTCAAGAGTTGCTCATTCATTCTTCTAACCTTTTATTAGACCAACCTGTAATACAATCCAGTAGACATTTATTGGTTGCTCTGACTTAGCGGTACTCTGTCTGGAAAAGTAAAAAAGCTTTAGGCAGAGAAAAGGAAAAATATACGTCTAATCCTTTATTATAACACTTAGTTTTCAGGGCACAGAAGAGCTGCATTGTGTGAAAATGGGCAAAAAAATAAAAAATATTACTCGACTGTTAACTGTCATATAACAATTCTTATTATTTAACAGACTAGCATCTGGAGGATGTTAAAATTTCAGATTAAAATAAAAAGGACAAGTGCTGCCTGCTTGAATTCAAGCAATTTCTGCATTAACGTTGCGCTTTCGCTTTGATTGGGCAGCACAGCCCTTTAAAACTATATAAAGGACAAACATTATCTTTTTTAAAGTAGGTTTGATATAGTCGATGACAGATGTTTGCAATTTGAGTTATAAAAAGATGGCTCCTTTCCATTCCAGTGTAGTCAGAACCATCTTTTTTTCCTCTTTTTCCGTTCCCTTTTTTGCCCTTTTTCTTTATTCTACCCAAACTATTGTGGTTCACAGAACAGGCCACTGCAAAGATGAATCACTATTCAATGTTTGAAATAATGAAGTGGAAAAATTAAATATAGTATCTTGGAAGAACAGACAGACAGGAGGAAAAGAAAATGAGAAAAAAAATAGGCATGGCAGAAAAAATTAAAAAAATCTACCTGCTGAGGAGTGTAATGTTTGCTTTATGATACCAAATAACAGAGAAAATATGAGTTCACTCACCAGAATGAAAAACAAGGCTAGGCACTACTTCAAGTAGTTCCCAAATAAGAGGCAATGTGTTCCAGAGCCTGCGAAAGTTTAATATTTGTAATTCTAACAAAACACAGTCAGAATTGTTAATAAAATCTGGTGGCTTGACTTGACATTTTGTGAACTACGGATAAGTATACTGGTTCAATAATAGTTTTTATGCACCTGTTTTATGTTGCATTTTTTCCCAGTGCCATTATCTGAGGTGGTATTTCAAAAAAGAAAATGTTCATCCTGAGAGCAAAGCTAAGAGCACAGACCTACATCTTTGTCTCTAACAAAAAAAAAGCAGATGCAGGCACTATTATCCAGCCCAAGCAGTAACAACTTCTGGGATGACTGCAATCAAAACAGTAGGACCCACCCAGAGCCGGTTCATTTACACCGGTGAGAATCACAAGTCCTGATAGCGGTTCACCATGCTGTGGACAACTGGGCAAAACTCCATGTCTCTACAACTCATAAGCTATCAAGTAGAGGGATGCTGCCGGGCACAAAGGCACCAGCTTGGTGTCACGCCTCTTCAACACAGCTCAGCTTGCTTGGGGCAAGTTAAATCCGCTATTATACAAATGAGAACCACCACTCGTTTCCAACTGGTTTCACTTGGTTCTTAACCAACGGGGAAGAGGATGTCATTAGAGAGAAATCAATGGAGACTTCCGAAAGGCTGCTCTAAACTGGTTTGCAGCTACCCCTTAATGAGGGACCCCCGCCTTCCCGCTTGTTCTGTGGGGTTCGGGGGCTCTGTTTGTGTTTTAAATGCTCTTGCGTAGAAGGTAGCAAAGCCACCACAAAGAGGCCTGGAGCTTCAAGTTCATTTTCACTCGCTGTATTTTGTAAGAGCCTGTGGATGATGCAGTCCTGACACTAATGAATAAAGTATTGTTTCATCTGCTCCATTTCATTCAGCTCAAGAAACACTTGGAAGAAGGAAGCAAGGATTAAGAAGGGCTTTAAAAGTTTATAATACTCAATTTTAAAAAAGCTTTCTTAAGAAAAAAAAAACACACAAACTTGGAGGCTGTGCTCAGGCACAGTCAGGATGGTTTGCGACAGTAAGGTTACCTCTTTATTTCTACATTTTTCATCTCTGCAAACTCAGTCCTGAGAGGGATGGGACCATAGCATCTGTTGCAATGATGTGACCAGAAAAGTGTTAGTGCACTTCTCAGCTGATTTTTTTTGGCCTCATCACTAAGATACTGCCTCCCCCCTGGAGCATCCATGATTTTTTTCAGCTGGTGGCAGAGCTGAGGAGCAAGGCAGGAGGCAGACACCAGAAGGTCCTGCTGGAAGAACTCTGGTACTCACAGGACTCCATTCAGTATCAAAATGACTGAGTAACATCATATTCCCACACCTCATCTGGGCTGCAGCAATGGTCAACGTGCGTAAGTCACGACGCCTGTAGGACAGCAAGCTGCCGCTTCCACCACGATGAAAGACTAAATCGCATTATCTCATGTTAGTGTTGGACGAGGCACACACAAACCATCATCGGAGTGCGGCTGAGACACAGCTCACTGCTCCTGTGCCCCGACCTCCTTCCAATGACGGGCACAGCACCGCAGAAGCTCATGAAAAGCACCAAGGAGCAGGTACGCCACCTCTCTGCCTCTCAACCAACACAGCCCTCCCACTAGCAAGGATTCCTCTTATTATGGTGCAGACCCAGCACAGCCAATCAGAAAAAAAACAAACCACAAAACCTGCAGAATCTCCCAAGTCAGCCTGAATTTATTCTTTCAGGGCTCTCATCCAAGTGATGAATAGACTCTGGACCTGCTTAGCTTCTGCGAACTGTCAAAGATTGCAGAGCAGGGAACAGCACAGCTAAAACACCGAGTGTCTCATCCAATAAATCCATACCCAACCTCCAAAAATTAGACAGAGCTACTGATAGTAGCTGCTGTAAACAAAACACACTAGGTACATCTGCCTATTAAAAAAAAAAACAAAAAAAACCAAACCCAACAAACAGCCTGATAGTTCACACTCCCAGTCCCCTACAGACAGGGCAGAATATAATTCGCCAGTGCTCAAGAGCCTCCATGTGCCTGAAGAGGAGGAGGAGGGCTGGGAGGTTCAAGCCCTGGGACACCTGGATCAGCTGGGTTCAAGCATACGCATTGGTGTCAACCACGTAACCTTGCCCTGGAGCTGGTCCTGCTGTTGTACCTTGTCTCATGAGCCACTGCCCTGTCCTGCAACCAAGGTAAATGGAAGGAGTTGGGTTAAAAAAACCCAACCCAACACATAAAAGTAATGAAAACCTCAAAGACCTTCACACGAGTCTTCTTGTTCACCGTATCTGAAAGTTGCCCAAGGAAAGGAAGAAGGGAAGAGCTTGCTTTGATTCTCATCCCTTCATTTAGTTTCCATTATTAAATCCATATTAACTGTTTCTGCAGGTATTATATTCACCAAGGGTGGCAATTACAGGGAAAACACACCAGCACTAATAAATACTGGATTTAGAAGGACCCAGCAGCATAAACTAATGAGGCTAATTTTGCAAAGTGTGTCCTCTGAGCCTCGGAGCCTGACAGAGCGGCAGGTCCAAGCACTGTGCAGCCTGTAAACCAAACAACTGTCCTGAGAGGGATGCTCTCTGCACATCCCTTTCTGGCCAGGGTTGGCACTGCGGTATCTCAGTCTGTCTCAGGCAGCTTGAGAAACACATGCGGTCAGATTCATATGAATGAAAGATATTGCAAAAGTATGAGGAACTTGGTTTCTTGGGAGTGGAGACAGTCATCTCTGCAGGAGCAGGAGGCCTCCTCAGAGCCAAGCAATGATCTGGCACTTCACAGTAGGCAAGGATGGACTCGTTCCCTTCCCGGCCACCACCAAATCACCCTTCAAGTGACCACACGTGATGGCAGAGGAGGTATATTCAACCTGCAGGAGCTGTGGCAGTGCTCATGAATGCTGGACCGGGAAGCCCAACTCTGCTACCTGGCCGGACTTCATCAGCAGTGTTGTTTCTCCTGGACTTGCACTGCTCATGTCTACAAGGTTTGATTTGGAGGGCAGGGGAGAAGGCAAGGGGAAAAGGGCTTTTGCAGTTATGAAAACAAGCTTGAAACCAAAAGGATCCAAAGCAAAAGGCAAATCACACCCCAAGGCTTGCCACTCACTGCGCTCAAACCATCCAACAGCCCGAGGAGCCCCAGACTTAGCCTTTTCTGAGCGCCTCAGGCTGACAACAGATTTTCACATGTTTTTGAAGCCCCTGATTTTGGCCTCACAACACTTGGCACCCTCCCAGCGCACCCCGACTGCCCCGCCAGTGGCACTTGTTCAGGAGCAGCTGCCAGCTTCTCCTTCCCGTGCCACAGAGCATGCAAGCTCACACCGGCGCCACCGCCACCAGGCCCATGGCAGCATGCGCAAAGCTGGTGGATCAACCATCACCAACCTCACTCCATGCCAGACGCCTCCTTTGTCTGCCCTGGAGGGTGAGGCCCTGTGCCCTGGGACTAGTGAAACAAGGAGAAAAGGGAATCTGCTTCATCTGCAAGCTATAAATCCTCCCCATCTTCCTGAGCCCAGCACAGACAGGAACAGATGTGTGGCAGAGTTTCCCCAAGGCCCCAGCTCTGCTGATGATGGTGAAATACCAATTTAATTGTAAAAGCTGGAAAACAGGAGAGAATTAAGCAGCAGGGAAAGGAGGCAGGGCAACCATAGAATCACAGAATGGTTTGGGTTGGAAGGGTACTTTAAAGATCATCTAGTCCAATCCTTCTACCATGGGCAGGAACATCTTCCACTAGATCAGGACGCTCAAAGCCTCATCCAACCTGACCTTGAACACTTCCAACAATGGAATGCTCTTAAAGGAAACAAAATTAATATCGTTTGCTTGGAAGAATGCATTATTTTGCTTAAGAGATTTTGTTGCTCAGTGAGTACAGAGGATGAGCACCGCTATGCATGCTGTTGGATGGGGTCTGCTGAGAAACAGAGGGAAGAGGCAGGTAGCACCAAAAACGTGCGAGCACAGAGAAAGGAGCCAAATACAAGAGGTGGACTGTCAGGACCCGTGGCTGGATGATGTCTCATCTATCTAGGGACCTGTCTTCCCCCAATATGCAGAAGATACTTTCCAACTGCAAACACATCCAGCTCCACTTACGGACCACCCCTGGTCCCAGTGCCACTCTTTTAGAGCCACTGCTTGAATGTCTGGACACCTAATTTTGATTTCCAGCCTAACTCATTAGCAACTACACTTCCTCCCCATGCACTCTTGTTTATCTTGTCGAAAATCATCTTCCCCAAGCTCAAACATCTCCCCTCCCTCTGTGGGGTAAATACAGAGCTGCGTAAGACATCAGGCACCCGTACATCCCTGGGACAGCGGTGCTCACACCTCCCAGGATCAGGCAAGGGTAATCCCGCAGGAACTGTAGCAGCGGGGAACACTAGCACTAAATCCTTCAGAAACCCAGCCCAGACCACAGCACGTGGAAGTCTGGTCCGGTGTTTGTAGGACCTATAAAAACACAGCTCCGCTCACCTCTCCAGCCAGCTGCACAGCAGAGACCCATGCAGGACGTTAATCAAAGCTGTGGTCTTATTGATTATTATTTTTACTACTACTACTACTACTGCAGTCATACCTGGGGGGTCCCAAATGGATCCCTGAGACAGCAAGACACGGTCTCTACTTTGATGAGTTGACAAATCTAGTTTGAAACAAGTCGCAGACAGTCAGTGTGGCACATAGCGAGGAGGGGAGCTGGCAGTGCTGGGAAAATTGCTCACTTAGCTGGTTTAAACCACGCGTGCCTTGAGTGCTTCCAGTCACATTAAAATGCTGCTGGTTTATAAACTGCTGGCTGTTGCGATTTCACTTTTTTCCAGTCATTTAACGATTTCTAACTTGTTTTAAAGTTCTGTTGAGTAGCTTTTAATCTGGCTGATTTTTGTGCAGGTCTTGGGGTAAAAAAATAAGTAAAATCAAAGTCAAGGTGAGACTAAGGAAATGCATTGGTGGGAGGGAGAGAGGGGTACAAGCGTTCCCCCACCGTGCACACAGCGCCTGCTCCACACCCTGTCACTCCAGTGTCTTTCCCCTGTGCTTTCAATGTGTTCAAGAAATAAAACCACAAATGCTATCAGCCAAGCAGACCCACTACGTGCGAGCAACATACCTACAAAATAATAATAAAGAAACGCGAAGCCAGAGGATGCATTTTCCCTAATGTTAAAAGCAATGAGCTGAAGAAATTACCGGGAATAGAATTTGCCAGTCTCCCAGTGAGATTCCTGATACCATCCCTGCAGCCTCTGATAGCAGGGAGCCAACTCCAGTGACAGGGCTGGGGCAGGCCAGGCTGTGATGGGCACGGCCGCTTTCTGCCCCATCGCAGCCCTGGGACAGCCCTTCCCTGGAGCAGTGCCGTTGCCCACACTCATCTCTGGCAGAAGGATGCTGCGCTGTGTGCTGCCCACGCGCTGGGTGGAAAGCCCACGTGCCTCCAGCAAAGGACCTCCGGAGGGGCAGGAGGGATGAAAGCACACTGGGGTAACAAGGGGATGCTGCAGCTCCTCCACCTACAGACTCACAGCTAACCAGATGGGAAAGACCTGTGACCAACAGAGAACAAATTTAGGCAAAACAACCCGCAGTGCCCCTTTACACAGGGAATCAGTGGGGCACAGAGCCATTTCCCAGGCTGAATTATTGCTGCAAAAACAACGGAGGTCATTGAAGAAACAATTAGGGAGCCTGGAGCAGAGAACAGAGCCGTAGAAAGTGAATGAAGCGTGTTGGGCTAATTATTTTCTCGCTGTCCCCCCTTGCCTGCCAGATCCCAGAAGCCTCGTGTTCTCAGGGTTATATATGTCTGGGCTAATGGCTTTGCACTGGCTGCTGACACCGACCAGCAGCATGTCACCTTCTGAAAGTGGATTAACTTAAGCTGCAGGCACGCTGTCACATCACTAAGCCAGTCCCTGACCAGGTCTTGGCCAACCCTTAGCTCTTCCAGGCCTGCCAGACGACAATGGGATCTCCAAAAGCCCCGCATCACACAAGGCAAGGGACTGGCACTGAAAAAGGTCTCCTGTGAGCTTCTCGTGTCTCCTCGTTTCTAACAGACCTGGCGATTCTCAGCTGCTTGTGAGACTGGGTCGTCAGTTTTGCATGAGAAATGTTGGCGTGCCTCATCTCCCCTCCTCAGCCTGCAGCGTCTGCTCTGCTCTTAGGGACAGCCTCCTTCCCCAAACACCAAGAAACAAAGAATTTTTCAGAAGGTAATAATGTTCCTGAGTCACACATAATCGGATCTACAATCACCAAAGCACTGACAATTAAGGCATACTGACATTTTCCACACACACAAAAAATAGTGGCTGATCAACAACAGTTTTCCTAGAAAAAAAGTGTAATTTTCCATTACTTTTTTAAATTTTAAGAGAATTAGAAAAATAAGAATTTCCATTTGACTTGAAGGTGACATTTTCATTGCACTTCAGAAAAGGATTATTTTTTACATTTTTAATTCCAAATGTCTTTCTCTTCCACTTACTCGCTAATGTTTTGTTACTGAAGGCAACAGAACAGGTGCATATGACTTTGCTTTTCCCCTCCAACACATTTTCTTTTTTTGTTCTGAATTCTCCGAAGTTAGAGCAGCAGAGGGAAAAAAACGAAACACTCATCAGACTTTTCCAACTTTCCTACAAAATATCCTTAACTTTAGAAAATTGCTCAAATGCGAGATTTAATATGCTGCTTTGTTTTTCTTCTTCCTTTCCATTATTATGTAGTCTCCCTGAAAATGCATACTCTTTCAAAAAATAGAGTAGAAAAAGGAAAAAAAAGATACAGATGACATCTATCTTATTGCACTCAACACAAAAGAGGGAAAAGTGATGATGGAACAAAGTAGAGCATCCAAAACCCCAAATCAAAAGCTGGTTTGACAATTTTCTTAAATACAGCTGAGTTTTTCTTTGGGGGGAGGATGGAGAGGAGCAGGGGGAAGAGTTTTCCCACCCATTTCTAACCATAGTAAATCACTGGGAATAGAAAAGTCACTACTCAGCCAAGACAGTTACCACTCTCTCCTAAAACCCTTGGCTTCCACCTTGTTTCTGCTGCAATTAAGGTTCCATCATACACTCCCCACTGTCAGCTACTGGCATCCCGGGTGCTCCAACTGGCAGGTTTCCAGCTGCAGACCCCAGAGACGCTCCCGCTGCTGGGCTTGTGTCCGCAAGCCAGGAACCCAACTCCCACGCTCGCTGCTTGACTACGTGGAGACAGGAGGATTTTTATAGCAGGAGATAGAGGAAGGGTGACACACGGTGATTGGCAGATGTTTGTTTTACTGCTCCAGAGGCCATTGAAATGGTCATGTAAATATCCTCAGAATTATATCATTACATTATTCCATATTCAAGAGAGTTCCATAGTAGAAGGAAAAGAATAAAAGTAAAACTGAATCAAACCAGCAGGCTGGAGAGGAAACACTCCTAGACCCATTCTACCAAACTTATGCTCTACCACCCCAATTATACACATACTCTCACAGCTCAGTCCCACATTTGTAAAGGATTCCCACCGTGCTGGGATGAAAGAGCCAATACTGAAAAGGGTTGCCCAAGCCCCAGCTCCTTGGATCAACACATACCAGCAGAGACCAAACAAGCTAAACCCCTTGAAAAGTACCAATGTTGGACATAGGACATCTGCTTCCAATTAAAAATAAGAAAGATCTGTCCCCGTGTCCTCCCCCAGCCCTGCACCTCTCAGGAGGGTGGCTAACCAGAGCGAGGATAAGAGATACCTTCGCATTCTTCTTGATTTGAATGACCCGAAACAGGGAGGGTCCCACAAACTCATCAACAAAGAGCAAGTCAAGAACAGCCTGCGGCAGCAGTCAGTTCCTCTGAATTAGACAGTTGTGGTTCCTGCCTAAAAAGAATAAATACTTACCATCACCTCCTGGTTGCTTGTATGGGTTGTACTTTGGCTTAGGGGCAACGACAGGCGCAAACTTCTTTGGTGTCTGCTGGGTGGACACCGAGATGCTGGGAGTCCCAAAGGTGTGCGTGGTCTCCATCCTTGCAGTAACGTGTCCAACAGGCTCGTTGGTACTCTTGGGTGGCAGCCAGGATGGGTGGGACATGGTTCAGATCTGAGAGAAGAGGCAAAGAGAATCACACATACCTTAGGAATTTAGGCTGAGGAAATAACAGTTGCAAACCTGCTGCTTTGCTAGTTTATAAAATCAAACCCACAAAACCCTTTAACATGCTTAACTTCTTTCTGTGTGCTTATCTTTAAACATATCGGTCCTGATGTATAAGACTCATGATACAAACTTGTCTCTTTTTCCCCAGTAGGTCAGGATTACTGATCAGCTCACTGGTGGTGCCTGCAAAAATCACCAAAGCAGAGGCAGGCTGATACCCCGGAGAATCCCATCAATCCCACCATCCATTCAGCACAGTAGTCATATACTTGCCTTTCCCTGTTTGGCATTTGTGGGTACATCAATGTACAACAATGCAGGTGCTCTGGGGACAAGTGTAGCCACAGATAGGCAGACACACTTCCAAAATATACCTTTAGTGCTTTTTCACATGTCATTTAGGACCCCATGTCCCAGCAACTTTCATTCAAACTTTTACAAAAAAGGGTTTCAAAAGCAGCTAATCATTCTTGATGCCTCCATTTCTGAATGCCCAGCTTAAGATATTTTAAAAGCATGTCAGTTTTGAGAAAATGCCAGAATCCCACAACCGCTGACAACCAGGCTCCTTTTAGACATCTCGACTTGTGTAACAGAAAACAGAGGCAGCCCAAATCATTATTTATTTATGAAAATCTTGGCTTTGGCCTCTTAAAAGCCTACATCACTTTTGAGAACCGGACTCAGATGCTGCTGAAAATGTTGCCCATAAAAAACATGTTCATTGCACTGAACAAGTGCTTTTCACTGCACACAAACCACACTCGCTGAGTAGCAGCGATGGTCCTGCAGTACCATCAGATGGTCCCTCAGAGCTGGATTTGAGATGTGATGAGGAAATGAAGACCCCATGCAGACAAAAGCTAATGCTAATTTTGGAGCTCTTGAGTACCCTGTCACTTTTGCTCACACTCTGCTTTGGTGTCAGGACTCCTCAAGGCCACCAAAACCAGCAGGCAACTGTAATCCAATCAGGAAAGATTTGTTCTGAACATGGAAAAGGATCAGAGCAAGAGATAGCACCAGGCCACGGGAGACATTAGCAGACCGCCATTGTAGAAAAGCACTTCCATCTGGGAACAATGGGACAGAGCAGAGGCGCTGCTGGATTTGCTAAGAGGTGGTCTCTAACTGCTGCAAGTGCAATCTGCTAGGATGGAGATGCAAGAGAGATTTGTAGCTCTGCTAAGCGTGGCAGCAAAAGGCTGTATCAGCTGGTGTCAACAGTCCTCTGAGCTCAGAGTGGGAAGAGGAAAGGGGACAGATGAAAGGTGACCTCTGGCAGATGTAGATCCCCTTTGAGTGAAATCATTTCTGAAATCCACAGTGCTACAACTCTCCAACTATTCTGACACAGCTCTGTGGTCATGCACGAAGCCGCCTATTTGAACGGCTCACGAGGAGGTATTTCCAAAGCTGAGAAATGCAGCCACCATACCATGCAGGAATGCAGCCACAGGTCCGCTCCTGGCCTACCTGAGCATATTCTTGGTGCTTCACAGCTAAGAATTCCATGCATACATGCTTCTCAGAAACAAACAACACTGAGCTCTTCAACCAGCCCCCAGGATTATATGGAACATTTAGGCAGGAAGAAAGCATATCTGATAGCATATTTAAGTCTACCTAGAGAAAACAAAGCAGAAATCACACTTCATTTCCCCTTTCTCCTAATTTGGGCTCACACATCACTAGAAACGTCAAGGCTAAGCTGTTGGGACTTAGCAGAGCTATTTTGCCAACTCATCCTCGCTGGCAAAGCATCTGCATCCTACAAGCTTCCTGGTGGAGCAAATTCAGTTGAGTGCTTTATCAAAGAAGCAAATGAAGACTCTTGGGTATAAACTAGAGAAAGTAGTCCTGTGGGTTCTTGCACGGTTAACATTGTTCTAGTAATTTGCTGTTAGCAATGCTGAGTCAGTGTGGGGGAAAGGAGCAAGGTCTCCACATGGTAGTGTGGGGACAGTACTCCCAGCTAACAGCAACGACTGTTAAAACTGATGGATATATATGTGTGCTTACTCCAGCACAGTAAGTTTACTCCAGGTAACAGGCTTCCTACTTGAGGAGTCATTTCTACTTAGAGTCCCAATGTCTGAACCAACACTAGGAGACAGACAATTTGTGGTCATCTTCCACCTCCATCACTCCTTGTGTGGTAGAGGAACTGTCAATTGCCAAACATCAGCCCCAACACTTGCGGCTCTTCCTCACTGTGCACTCTGACTGCTCGGGGTGCATACAGTGCGTTCATGATCCCTACCACTGGAGGACGAGCCTGTTGTGCTAGACATCTGATACCAGTGAAAGGAAGCCACTGGGGCCAGAATTGAGGGACTGGCTAGAAATAAGGCAGACAGGAGCATGACAGGAGCACCCTGGAGGTGGACAAGCATCCGAGGCTGAGCTGCAAGGGCACAACTTTCCCTCCCACATATGACTGCCTTCCGACCTTACATTAACAGTGTTGGAACATCATTCTGAAAGCAAGAAGTGAAAGGCAGGTCCTCCCCACAGGGCCGGAGAGGAAACCAGCCGCGACGGGTGGGGGCGGAGGGCACGCGAACCGCGCTCCCACCGCCTGGTACTTCCCGTTACCAACACCAGCCCTGATGGACCTAGAAAACGACTGCCACTAGAGGAGTAAGATTCACCTACACTGCTGCCTCCTCCTCCCACATCCTTCAAAAATGTAGAACGCAGCAATAAAACTCAGGCAACTATCTAGGTTTTAAGAGCAGAAAGCAATGAGGGCACTCAGCCTTAAGAGCTAAACAGGACAACTCTGCACTCTGCAGAGTCATTACATCCAAAGACAACTATACCTTACCCATCGCTAAAAGCATCCTGGAGTTTTATTCTGACAGGTTTTCAGCCCCTGGTTTGACATCTCATATGAAAGAGCATCCTGCCCCATGAAGCACCCTCACACCCTGGACATTACCTCCATACTGATTCAAAGCAAAAAAAACCCCAACAAAACAAAACAAAAAAAAGAGTACTGACCAGATTATCATCATTACTATTCTGGTAGCTACCTAATTGTTCCTTAACCACCTCCCAGGCAACACGCCTTGGTCCCACTGAGGTCTCATGGTCTGCCAGGCTGACGGTAGGGATGGGTTGAGTGACGCACAAATCAAGACTATCTGCTTCAGTAGCCAAGTTGCACAGTGCTGGGGATGGCTGAAGATGATGTGAATCTCAATGAAGGAGCTTAAAAAGCAGAATGCCCTTATGGACAGTTTGGGAGCTTGAAGACCACACTGCTGTAACTCAATTGCTGACTGTAAGCTGGCACGCAGCTTCCTCTCGGCTACCCTCTAACGCATTTGTTTTGGCGGTGGTGGTATTTTCTAATTGTTTCCCTGTTAGCCTTTTCTCTTCCTCTTTCTCCCCTTCTCATTTTCTGTTATGCATTTACTGCCACTCATTTTTCCTATCTGTGCCTTGCAATGTTTTCAGCAAGTTCCCTTTTCCTCATCTGTTCCAGCCCCAGCTCCCTAGCCTCAATTAAATTTAGCCTAACTACTTCGTGAGATCATAAAAAAAGAAGAAAATGAATGAATCTCTTTTTAACAGCTGAAGCTAAACTTGTGGGTTTGCTGGTATGTTCCCCCCCTTTTTTTCATCTGGTAAAAGGCCAAGAGAAAGGTAAAATGTAAGGGATAGTGGCTTGCAGTTGGGCACAGCCCCCCACCTCTCTCTGCAGACTTCTCCACAGTGGAGCACCCTGGCTAATTCAGGCAAAGCCATCAGTGCTCCCTCACCATTCCCTGCAATGTCGTCTGGTTTTCAATCAGACGCTTCTTTGGAGCAAAACAGATGAACATTTTGTGATGTGGACAAGTAATCAAAACAGCACAGGGAAACTTGGGCTTATAACTAATTCTCTTACTCTAAACTTACTCATATATGCCACCACCTCTGTGTCATTGTAGTTCCTGCACTTGGATTGAGAAGCTCCAATAGGTAAAGGCAGTGCTTTTCTGGCTAGCCAGCAAACACAACCAACAAACTCATGTTTCACTTTTGTCTTTGAAGTGTCACCTTCCAAAAAAAGTTATTTCTGCCAGTTCTACAGTAAACAGTATTGTTTTCAGAAGTCTCTAACTAGACGTGGGATGCGGTGAATTGCAGAAGGCAGTAGTTACAAGAAGGCTAAAGTCACTGAGAAACTCAAGAGAACAAAAAGAACTAACTATTGGATATTGCGGGCTTGAGAAAACCAAGGAATAGCTAAAATGCAACAAAAAGGAGCATCAAGATGGATGGGCTGGGGGAACCCAAGAAACAGGATCAGAAAAAACATGCTGGGAGCATGCATGCTGGCAGGGGATGATGTGCTGAAGTGTATCTGCTCACCTTGGCTGTCAGTGATGAAGCTGTTACAACAGCTGCATTACCCATTTCTAAGGGTGAATACAGCAAGCTCCTCCTTCAAGGGTAATAGCAGATGGAGTGAAAAGCCACCAGACCCCATCTGATCACTTTGGTTCCTCAAAAACAATCCCACCCCTTTGGAGAATAGTGAGTCTCACCAGCCTTTTGCTGGACAAGCCACCTATTGCCGCTCCTTGGATGCCAAACACAGAGGGCCTGATCCTTCTGCTGCTTAAGCCAATGGCTGGACCACAGAGCTCTCACTGAAAAGTTAAACTCTACATTAAATCTACAGTTGCCCTCACATTTCTGCTTCAAGCAAATCATTCGTCAGACACGGTTTGAATTCAATAAGCCCCTTCCTAACAAACCTGAATGAATCTAGCCACCCAACATTTAACACAGCCAGGCTAGAACAACCTCTGTCATCATAGCCCATGTCCCTGGGAACCCTTCCAGAGGGACAGCAACCTCTTGCTTCTCCATCAGTGCCTCATCTCCCTCTGTCTTGGCTGAAGCCTTCTGCATTTCTGCCTGCCACTCTCACACAGCCACCCTCCTTGGTCAGTAGTAACTCAACAGCTCCATTCCTGACCTGGCTGCTACAAGCTCCTCCTGATACTCCTTAACTCACTGACCACTCTGGCAATACCCCTTTCCTAAATTCACTGCCCCACCCCAGATAAAAATCTCCTAAATCTTTCTTATGTCACTGCTTTGAAAGCCCTTCTCATTGACCATCTCGTCTAGCCCATCTGCACCGTGCAGGGCACCGAACTCTACCCAACTATTACTCCACAAAGCTTTTGTTGAGGTAAAGAATATTTATTCTAAAGTACGCACAGCCTCAACTGAAAGAATGCAAGTATCGGAGAACACATCACAGCATTAGGGAAATTGTTTGGGCAAGCAATTAAGCACCATAATTACAGGTTCTCCTTTATATCTGGCTTTAAATTTATCTAGCTCCACTTCCAACCATTGGATTTTGTTACGCTTCTGTCATCTGCATGACAGACCTGCCTCTCTTCCTTACACAGATCCTTTCAGAACACAGCCAGGTCATTGGTTAAATCAAATCAAAACATTTAAATTAAGTATCAATTAAACTCACTGTAAAGAGCAGACTTCTCTTGATTCATCCATGTATATTTACTCAGAACTCTCTTCAATTTTTTCAGCCACCTTTTATGAAATGGTGGATGCTAGTGTAAGACCATTTTTTCAAGAATGGTTACTTAAAATGGAAAGGGTAAAATGATGAATAATATCAAAGACAAAAAACAGACTGAAATCAGCTGTGGCTGCCCGAGGTTCTGTTATCCTTCCTTCCTTAGAAGCATTAGTCATCACCTACTTTTGGAGGCAGAGGATAAGACCGGACTAACCATGATAAATAACATTAAGAGCAAAGAGTGAAATCAGGCTGCATAAATAAGGAAAACAGTGTGCTCTGGTTCTATCATTAGGACGATCTTAATGCCGTAAGTTCAGAAAATTCTAACCATGAAAGAATACACCGCAGCAGAGGAACTGGAATCCACGAATCCCAAGATGAGACCGCATTATCTAAAAATGTCAGACCAGGAATATCAATAGAAGATAATACCAGGCAGTAATAAAAGCCTGACAAGGATTTTTGTTCCTTTTTTATCTTTTGTTTGTTTGGGTTTTTTTTCTTTTAACATGTGGGCATAAGTGCTTGTTTTTGCTTTTAATTACAGGATGTCATTCACCTTTGAGAAGCAAAGGTAAGACAAAGAGGGTTCCAAGTCAAATTAGCCGTACATCAGATAAGCAATGGAAGAGTAGAGTACCAATTTGTCTACTCTTGAAATTGTTAGTACATTCATCTCTGAGACAGGCTGGCTTTTTTGTGATTAGACTGTACCCAAATAAATCTTCATTTCTTTTTCATATTTATAACATGGACCAAATACTCCTTGGATGTTGATGGACTTTGCCAAGACAGAAGAATTTGTCCCCAAGTTAATTAAGCTAATGCTTCATAGTGGGTAGCAACGGTGTTTAACAAAAAATGAGCAACAACAGTCTGTGCTTCCAGACAGTCTGCTCTATCTTCCATCCCACTCCTTTCTAAATCCACTGGCTTGATGCAGGTCCATAACGTTCTGTCTTAGCATCACCCGTGCACAGTTAACCATCACCCCTAAGACGAAGGGACTGACCAGATAAGGGAATCGGGACCTTGTTTGCTGACAGTAGATGCAACTGGAAGACCTACTGCAGCTTCTCTCTGATACTATTCAGGAACACGATCAAGAAATCTCCTTCCCTGGATAACCCAAGTTTGTCTCTAAGGGCTTACAAGAGCCACGTGTAGAAAGGCAGACTGCATTCTCCCCATTCTCCCTTCTCTTTCGTCCATGTAAAAGATCTCAAAGAGAAAATTTTTGTTTACTTCACCTTCTAACGGAGTTTTAAAGATCAGCTCTAGCACTGAACCAAAGCGACACCCTTCATGATGAAAAATCATGCCACACATTGCCCCTTTTCAGTGAGAGGTGCAACCTACAAGACTGGATGTTTCTACTCTAAGCTTTTTTGCCTTCATTTTTTTTGCCTGAAATTCCCAAAAGCACAAACCCAAATGCCCTGCTAAAATACAGTTCTTTGCTTTGTCCTCATCACCTTCACTCCACTAATTATCCAAAAGCAGTAATTGAGGCTGACCAGAGAGATTTGTTCTTTACAAATTCCCAAAGCTGCTTGTTTCTTTTGGCACTGTTCCCCTTTGAATGTTAAACAAATTTATTTCTCCAATTATGGCCGATGATCTCTAGCCATGAAGCTTTCCTGCTTCTTGTGGCCTCCAAAAGAGGATATAATGTCAAAATTCTGGTCTCATTAGAGGCCTTTAACAAAACATAGGAAGCACCATAGGAACTTACAAACTCAGTCCAAGCTCTCCTGGGATGTCTTACCCATATGGTACTAATTACCCTCATCAATTTTACACCATATGGGAAATTATGTGATTTGGGGAATTGGGATTCCTTTTGAACTCCCTTAACCATTGCTGATCTGCCAACATCTCACCAAATTTAAGTCTTGTAATATTAACCAGTCCAAAGAAGCTCCTCCCTTAGGCCCTCCCAGCGGCAAACTGACTGGTCCTTCATGCTCCTCAAACGTCCCATCATCAACCAGGAGAACCGCAAAGCTGCAGGAACAACTCTGAGCACTGGGAATCCTGTGAGTGGGGCTGACGTGACCCTCATCACCGGTGAGCAGCGCAGAGCGAACAGGAGTCAACTGAGCCATGAAGCAACTCCGAGACATGATGAAGAAGAATGGAACATGCTGTCACCCTCCAGTGACTGCCTTCTTGAACATAGGCAAACGATGCATATGGACTCCAACTCCTTCGTGGCACATCTCTCCCTGAGATCAGGTTTCTCTGCTTGCACCTATTTTACACTGTTTATGGGGACTTCTTCATACTTTCCTCTAGTCTTTCACAGCAGATGTCAGCTGGAACAAGTTTAACTCTCCCTCTCCCCCTAGACCCAGAGTTTCTTCCAATTGCCTTGGATAAGGTAGGGTTTTGTATCTTCAGCTCAATCCCCTCAAAATAAATAAATAAATAATCAAAGCTACTTCTTCAGTTAAACAGGACTGAAAGCATTCACCAATTGCCTGCTGTGGGACATCACTAATGTAATCACTGGAATTAGAGGAGAAAAACCTAGTTAGAGCACTGCTTGTGCTGAATTATTCCTCGAAGCATGTAATCTAGTATCACCTCACTCTGACTTTAACAGCTTCAATCAAATTTCCATGGGATCCTCCATAAGACCTGATTTAAATTCACAGTTCACCCTGCTTTGAGCAAGAGGTTGGCCCAGATGACCTCCAGAGATCCCTTCCAAAATCAGTTATTCTGTGACTCTAAAATCACAGACTTCCAGCTGTGACTTTATCTACACTCAAAAGGGTTTGCAGCAATATAGCTGTATCCCAGTTAAGATATGCCAGCAATATCACCTACCGGCAATGCAACGTTATATTCCTTATTCTCTAGTGCAAACGGTTTGCAAATGAACACAGCATGGGCCCATTCTTTTAACTAAATAAACAATACTTGGAAAGCATTTTTTTTTTTTCCTAGCATGGCTGCAGCAACTCTTTGGGTTTTCGCCAGCAGATCCACACCACTTTAAGATGTGTCTTTTGTTTTATGTACCAAAGTCACTACAGCTTCTACAGTATTACTCAGATGTAACAGGAAGACAACAAGTCCATAGTGGAGATTGTAAAGACACGAGGGTGAAGAACGGTCTCTCTGCTACAAAGATGCCTGGCAGAGGTTAATGTCACCATGAATATAGTTCATGAGATAGCAACTCAACATCACGTTAATTCTTACACCAAAACCCTGCTGCTGGGACAATTTTGGTATCAACCAAAAACTTCCCCGTTCGTAAGTTTCCTTCTTAGATCATTTCTCTTCTATCAGCTTCAACAGATAGAAGGGCAAATTAAACATAAAACGTCTTTTCTTCCCCAATATAATTGCATTAGTAGTTTTGGGATTAGATACAGGCTATTTCAGTTTGACTGCTGCTGCAAAACACACACATAAAAGCTGATGAACGAGGTCTTCCTCTTACAGCCACGTCACATTCTGGTTTTGGATGACAAACTAGGCTTTAAAATCCCAATAAATTGAACTTGACTGGCCCATGTGCATTGAAACAAAGAGATAGTAGTGGCTCCCTGGAGATAGATCTATCTAATCTAATCTAACTCTAATGACCACAGTACAATTTCACCAGAGAGCAGGCTGATTCTTGACTTCTGTGGTATGAGACAATCCTCAGCCACTCCAAACATAATCATATCGGATAAAACATTAATCCAAGGCCTCAGCTACTTGTGGTCACAACAAACCCCAGGGCAACTGCAATGGAGGAGGCAGACCTGGTGGCCGGCGCAAAATGCTTACTCAAATACAGCAACATTTGTGGTTGAACCTTTAGAGCCAAGCCAGGAGATACCTCTGAGCCAGACAAATTTCTTCCAGTTCTTAAAGCTTCTCTTCCTGATGACCCACAAGTTTGTGAGGGTGTTGCTACACCGCAAAGAAAAGTTTGAGATGGCTGTTTCATAATTTTGTGTATGAAATGAGACAGGAAATATATTAATAGGGACAGTAAAAGAACAGGCAGAATGATGCAGAAAGATTATTTTGGGAGCCTCAGACCATGAGCTCCCTTACACAAATACGGTTTTCCTGCACGCAATTTATTTTCAAGATCCGTTTGCCAGAAAAAGCTGCCTTTATTCCTTCTGTGCCCATATTCATTGTCTTGCCTATGGCACAGCTCAGTACTTGGCTTCCTACTTCAGCAAGGCACTGCCAAGCAACACAGAGCTCATCCATCAAATAAAAGGGTTAAGGGACTGCACTTCTCAACCGATGGAGACATACTGGAATCAGGCCTATCAAGAGAGTCCCACCTAAAGAAATCAGGACAACAAGAGATGGCAAGGTTAAAGCTGTTAGAGCAAGCCCCGGCTGTTTGGATGCTGATGCTGGCTGTAAACAAGAAGGAACCGTGCAGAACTAACATTCAGTTCAGCAGTGAGATATCAACAAGACCCCAGTGGGACCAAATGGGACTGTGGCAGCATATTGACACATAGATAATTGTATTAGCTTTGCAGAGTGCTGTGTGTTTGTGTCTCAGCCTGGGGAGAAACAGCAGGGATCTGAGCTCAGTAGAGAGTGGGAAACCAATACAGACTGAACAAGGAAACAGTGCAGAGCTTGGGGTTCTACCCAGCAAGGCTAGGGTGGGTGCAGGTGGGGTTTTTATTTACGATGGGTTCCCTGCACTCCACTTCTCTTCTAAAACAGCTGCAATTGCAGGAAGACTCAGCTGCCGCTGTCCCTGGAAAAAAACATATCTGCTCTTGGCAGTCTGAACCCCAAGCCATCAAGAGGATTTCTGTGAATGGAAAAGGAGCTGCAGCGCAGAATATGGGCACCGCATGGGCTCCACTCAAGAAGGACGCGAGCATGAGGCCAACACCGCTATAACCTTCTTGTGACACCTCAAGGGGCTGACAGTACGAACCAGACTTTGAAATTGTAATGCCTTAAAAGCAAGCAATTAAATCAATTAACGGGCAAGAACTGTGTCCAGGATCAAAAATCTTTAATCCCTGATTCTTTTCCTCCCACCTGATCCACTTAACCTTTCCTCCCCCAGATCCCCAGCCGACCCAAAAGTCACAGCCTCAAGTATGACAAATCCCTGGATGATTTCTCCACCTTCCTGAGCACTGCACCAACCTGTGCCTCATTTTTGGCAGCTCAGCCCATGGCACCTTGCAAATAATCAGGGGAAATAGCCTTTTTCCTATGGAAAATCCTATATCCTAACACACAGAAGAGTGATTGCTGCCAGATGGCTGGGAACTGGTGCTGAAGAGAGACAGCTAATGGAAACAAGATATTTGAGTGCATGAAAACTGCAGGATAGGAAGTACGTGGACCCCTTCGTATAAACAGTCAGAAAAAAAGACTACATTTCTCTGAGTTTCAAAACAACAGGTGATTTGACATGATCACTGAGCACTCCAATGTATTCTTGTCTCCCTTTTGCAATACAAAGCAAAAAATAACGATTTAAGTGCTTTCTCCTTTAAGAAGCTGAAAGCCTGCAGTACTGTCAGGAAAGAAAGAGGACCTCTTCAGGTTAGAGTCCTGCTTTTAGCAGGAGACTGGACTATCACCAACACTAGATAAGGTTTGCTGTGGCTTTGTCCTTGAAAACCTCCAACATGGAGAATCCCCTGCTACCTGGTGACTTGTCCAAGTATTGCACTATTTTCCCAAGGAAAATGTTTTTCCAGCTCTTCAGCTGAAACTCCCAATTGACTATGCATGTCCATGATATTTTCTTTTGCTATCTAGACAGAAGCATTTAGCTTAGTCATCTTTGTAACACCCCTGGCAGTAGCTACAGGCTGCCATTGGATCACTCCTTTGCCTCCTTTTCATCAGGACACAAAGCTCCCTCAGCTTCTTCTTGTAGGCCGTGTGCTCTAGGTCCTTGATTGCCCCTCCTCTAGACCCTCTCCAGCTCTTCAACATCCCACTTCGACTGGAGGACTCAAGAATGGATAACAGCCTTGCCAGCAGGGAGTAAAGGTGAACAATAACTCATCTCAGTCTACCGTCCAGGCTTCTCCTGAAGCAACCCATATCCAGTTTGCTTTACTGGCAATAATAGCACCCATTGGACTCATATTTGACCTGGTGTCCACCACCTACTCCAGGTCCTTTTGTCAAGGAATAAAGAAGAATAAAAGGTCTATTTTGAGATGGTGCCTAAGATAGAAGAGCTCCATAATGTCCATGGCAACATGGATAGAAGGGTAAGTCATAAGGTGATGTTAGCTACCCCAGTGCTATTTGCAATAAACACAACATAGAGCTCATTGAGAAGACAGCTCTTCACTGCGTTCTGAAAGCATGGGGAAACGGGTGAAGAGCAATATTAAGAGCAAAGGCAAGCATGCCATGACACTCTGGAGCACATGGAGATAAAGCTCTGTTTTAGTAATCATAGGGCATTAGTTGTGCTTTGAATAAAAACTTGTGACTGAAGATAAATGCTTGAGATTTGATTTTCAATTCTTCTTTGAAACTCATAAAACCACTGAGCCTAGGAAACTGTTGCTCTTCCCTTTTATCTCAGAGACCATTCATTCAAGAATAGTGATACTCAAATCTCTGGGAGATGATTCCTAAGCTGGTGCAAACCATAGTGCCAGCAATGAAATTAACCCAGCCACACATCCACACTGGCCTTGCAATTTTGCTAAACAAACTCAACATATTAAAAAGCTAACTCCAGTTGCTCCACCACTATCACATTGGTGTCTTCTGCTTTTGACCAGCCAAATTAGTTTGTTCTTCTTCCCAGAAATCAGTATGCAGTTTTGTTGTGACAAAAGAGTTTCCATACTAGACTGGCCATATTGGTTCCCTAGATGTGAAACTGTTCAAATCTGACAGTCTCCAGGAAAACATTACAGTGCTCATCTATCTTCACTGCACCTTGTCAGAAGAGAGTGGAGGGGTGGGGGAAGAGAGGAAATGAATCATGAGCAGAGGGAATTTTTGAAGGGAAGGAAGAACAAAACTTTTAATGTACCTAGAGACAGTGACACACTGCTGTGTTTTACCCAATGCTGGCAACCACTTGTGTTCTGCTTTTGAACTGGGCTAGGGCAACTGGGCCATGCAGCTGGCAAGTGCACACACAGCTCAGGTAATGAAATGCCCTCCAATAGCTGCTACCGCTCTCTCACAGGTCGAAGGCAAAGCATGTTCCCACGCACAACTAAGCGTCTGCAAGGCATTTCAGCATGCCTTTGCTGTGTAACGCACATATTTCTCTTTCAAAGTAACACAGTTGCCAACACCTTAATCATTCCATGGGGACCTTCAACCCCACCAGCCCCTTAAGTGCTTCATTACCTCCAGTGCACTCCTGTAGAGCTCACATCCCAGGTGAGCTGTACGAGCACAGTTCTTCGTCAGCTAAAGAAAGCAGCCTGAACTGCAGGAGATCAGAATCTGTGCAAATCAGGTCTAACAGCCTATCTACCATCACTCTTTGCTCCCACAAGTTTGGCCTCGTTTACTGCAAAATATCTAGGACAAAAGGCAAGACAGCAACAAGAAACCACCTTTGAGACTGAAATTATTGCGTGTTTCTTTTCATGAGGTCCTGTGGGAGAGAAGATGCTTGCTCCTCAGCACGGACTCTCTAAGTGGCTATGGAGACCAGCCAAATAACGGAAGTGAGGCACCTGAGTTGCACGTACATCCCCAAAGCTTTCTTGTTTTTAAGTTAGAAACTGCTGCCTCAAGCCATAAAAATACTATGTTTTGAAATTGTATTGATATGTTCTTGGCACAGAAAAAAAAATAAAGTGCGAATGCAAACAATACAGAAACTTGAGCTGCCCTTTGTTTCTGGAGGACTTAAAACACTAAGGGGAAAACCTAAGCAACAAATTAAATGGATCCATGGAAAGATGTAGGCTGTTAGGACTGATACGCAGATACCTATTTGAAACTAGCTTGAGCATATGAAGGCATAAACTACCCTTTGAAGTTTCCAGGTTGCTCCCATCAGGTTCCTTGAGATGGCACTGCTGGAGACGTCATCCTGAGGAATCACCTCTAAGGCAAGTCCCTTTTTAAAGCAAGCTATGTCAGGGACATGTTTTGTGAAGCAACATCACCAGGAACAAGCTTCACTTGCTCTCTTCATGACAGCTCTGCCCTCTCTCCTCTGCAGCCCCATCTACAATCCATCACCCTTCTGAATGAAGTTATGATCTAATGGCTCAAGATGATACTGAAAGGTTACTTAAACACGCAAGGAATACGAACATATGCACATATGTATGCACAGACATGTGTACATCCCTGTTTTTTTGATTCTACATCGTTTGCTCAGGAAACTGGTAGAAGGAAAGAATAAGGAGGGAAACCAGCAGTTGCTCACATGGATCAACACTTTCAGGCTCTCTCTTTTGCAGCTCATCTCACTCATACTTGTGGTTTCAACATGTGATTCACATTAGGCCCCTCTGCTCTCCATTTGATGGTTCTGCTGAACAGATGTGAATTTATTTAGTCACAGAGCCTGCTCTTTACACTGCCTCTTTGTAGAACAGATGGGATTTTTTTTTTCTATTCAACAATATTCAGATAACGATCATACCCAGTGCACAGGTTTGCTTGACGATTTCATATGAAAAAGAACAACACATGAACACAGACATGATCTCACAGGAGCACTCTTCAACAGCTAGGACACACCTCAAGAGGCGATGGTACTGATGGAGAATGCCAAACTGCAACACCAGCAACATCTAGAGAAGCCCAAGATCTCAGGCATCCCTGAGGCCAGCCCCATAACTTCAGGCAAATGAGTGATGCACGCTGCACCTAGCAGGGTCCAGAAGACACCACTCCACCAACCGCCAGTCGCAGAGAATGTCTCCCCACACAAAAGCTCTGGTGGAAGGGCGAGCTGAAGGGTAAGCTCCTGCAACATTCATGGGGACATGAAACCATGTGCATCTCCTGGGACTCCTCAGCATGGTGAAATAGCCTGGAAAAGCTATTCGCTCCCTGTGTGGGCATTCTTCTTTCTGCACTGAGAGTGCCTTTGGCAATGGATGAAGCAGAACTGCACAAAGGCCCTCTCAGAGCAGAATAAGACTGCCCACATGAGAAGTACGCTCGGAACAGCTATTGCACTTTAAATTCACACCCTGGCTTTGTTTCACAATACTCTCCCTGTGCAGAAAGGCCCTAGGCTTCAGATTCAATTTCTGCCCATATTATCAATAGCTGAGCACTGCTCCCACCCGAGGATAGGATATGGCCTATACCAGAGGCCAAAGTACAATCTGGGAGGAGAAGGATGAGCTTCACACTTACTTTGTGCTATCCTGTATATGGATGCGCCTTTATATTACTTTAATGACTAAACACCGATGACTTCACCCTAGCAAACGGTCCTGCTATGTGGGTAAATGATCTCTGCTTTACCACAGAAACCAAGTGCAGGATGTGTGCACATGGCACACACGAATGTCATGCCCGCACCTGTGCAAGGATCTAATCCTTTTCCAAAAGCTGCAGCCCTGTCCCTGAGTCACAGCTTTGCCCTCCATGCGTCGCCCACCTGTTACAAAGATGACCTCAGTTTCTAGGAGAATCTACTTTGGACTTTCATTAACTCACCAGAAAAAATAATAATATATATATACATTATATATACATACCTACACACTTTAAATATGCTTATATGAAAACTTGGAGTTTCATTCTCCAGATAACCCAAGTTTCAGAGGGAAGCAAAAGTGGAATTCTCTGCTTGAAAGGCACCCAGGACACAGCCATTGACACCCCTCCCTGGGGGCCCTAAGCTGAACATTTACAACACTAGAAAAATATGTGNTAAAAAGATAGTAGGTATTAGGCACTAAAATATTTTCAATGAGAGAAGACTGGAACTGAGGACAGCTGAGTTCCTCGCAGGGCTACAGGCACTTCCAGCTACAATGCACCTCATGTCTTCTGAGAGTTTTTTTTCTTTCTTTTTCTCTTTTTCCTTTTTTCTTGGCAAGTTCTGAGCAACCCCGGTGTAATTTCCATTCCTATTAATGCTGATGCTATCCAACTATTCTGTGTATGGACCATACAACAGCATTTCACTCTTTCGTACATCTTAGGAAGAAGCGACAAAGCAAAACACTGTGAAAGAGGGACTTTCATGAGCATAAAGCAAATTTATGTGACCAATTCCCAGAGGATGGTTGCCTAACCTTCAGTATGAGCCTTCAATAACTTTCTCTGAGCAGTCAAACAATGTGCTTTCTTTCCTCCGTGTGAGTAAAATGAAATTCCCTCCCACTTTGCCCCACCTGCTCTGCAGACCTGGTGGGGCCAGTGCTCCTGCTGAGGCAGGACCAACGACAAGACCGACCATGGCATGGGGGAACAGGGCTCCCCTGCCATCTCTTCGGGCCACGTAGGAAATCTTTCCAGGCATCGCTCCTCATCTGCATCTGTCACCTCCATCCAGACACTGGGGACAACATTTAGCCCCTTCTTTACAACACACTGAGCTCAGAGACGAAGAGTGCTCTGTAAGCGCTATCCCACTACGAAGTGCACAGGGCTGAAAGGCATCCAAAATGCAAAGTACAGATATACAGATTTCAGCAGAGGGTTAAAACTGAGGGGGAGTGGAGCTATCTCAGCTGGCAAAGGCTCATGATGGATAGCAGTGAGCTGTTCAGAAGAAAATTAGGAAAACATTTTGAATGCCCTCCTAAAAGGGAACAAATAGGTCCAACACTCCAACAGAAGGGGATTTTTTTACATCTCTGAATGATAGCGCTTCGCTTTTATGGCCTGCGGCTGCTTGGGAAATTCAAAGCTATTTCTCTGAAGAATTCACTTGGACAAGCTTTATGGCTTTGATCAGTTAACTATTTTTTAATGCTAATCCACCCCAGTGATATTTGTCCTCCTTTTCCCCATGTGCACAGAAGCACAGACACAGACAAATACTACACAAAAGCAAACATTAGCCAGATGAACAGCCAGGAACAATGACATCCAGAGCCCATAACCAAACACCAACTTCATTCTGTTTTATTCTTTTCTATTCCAGCCGCTCAAGATCCTTTGGCCCAGTATGACCTGCTAATGGAAATTTAGGAATCAAATTTCAGTGCCCAGCAGGTATAATGCTCACACAGTGATTTTGCCACAACTATTCTCACTGAAGTAAAAAATTTAAATAATTTCCCCTAAAAGTTGCAATAAAACACGTGGTTGAAAGACTTTATTTGAAACTTAATACAAACCCTGGGCTGCAAGTGCTGCACCATCCTCCAGATGAACAAATATAGATACAGAAATAATGATTTGCTTACGTTTATGGAGCAAAGATTAAAAGTGAGCCAAGAACAGGACTGAAGTTACCAGGCACCCATCACCTCACTGGAGTTGCTCTAACCTGCCCCATAATCTCAGACTTATAACCTGCGCACCATGATAAGCAAAACTCCATTTACAATCTCAGCTTATAAACTTGTTGCCTTGCTTAGGGCACCAAAGTCTAACTGCGTACCAGGAACACACCGAGTATCTAAGCCAATACTCAGTTATCTGTTATATTAGTTGCACCACTGTGACATCCTATGACATATATAGCAGCCACTACACCAAAAAAACGCCGAGTAGGAGACAGCCCCTGCTCTGCAGTACCTTTGGTATTCAGGCTGCTATCTAAACTTTACTTGCTGTCTTTGGGTAACAGATTCAGGCAGTATTTCCTGTGGCAGAGAATTACACAGGCTGATTACCCTCTGCGGAAAAGTGAAGAAATCCTGGAAGCAATTTTCTGTCTCAATTGTTCCCAGAGCACAGGAACAATCTTTTAGCCCTCTTCCTATTTTCTGCTCAATGCCATCCAGACTCAGCAGGCAGAATCCATCACGCCGCCACCGCCTCGGGTCTGGGTCCTGCAAACACTCACCCAGGTGAAACTTTACACATGAGTAGCCCTGCATGCTTCACCTAGCACCAGCCCTGAACTTGGCCACAAAGTTTTCAGAAGACAAAAAGAATGGAATGAGATAGGTGAGAAACTCAAAGTACCTGGGAAATGTTCTGTCCTGGTAGGACCAGACCTATCTCAACAGCGCAGCACAGAGAAACAAAGTGTTTCTGACGAGTATCTCTTAACCTAGCGCTTTCAAAATTCATTACCAGATTTTTAAAGGAAATCAGGAAAGAGCAGCTGCACCTGAGAATTGTTCATCACAGGTAGAGCTCTTAAGACAATATATCATTTTCTCAAACTAAACATTTCATTACCATGGGAAAAAAAGAAAAAAAGGACAGACATTTCCTACGGGGGAAAAAAACCCACAGCACATTTAAGAGAAAAATCTAAATGCTGATGGCTTTCTACCAGAGCCTGAAAGCATTGCCGTGCAAAACTACCATCCCAGCGCTGACAGCATTTGCAGGTGTGGAAGGCTGGTTTCCAGTTTCTGAAGCGCTCGTGTAGATGATATAGCCCAGGAGGCACCACCATCCCGGTGCATCGGGGAGTCCCAGGCTGCAGGGACTGAGGAGATGTGGTTTGGCTACAAGACTGACTCACAGCGATGAGGAAAGGATGGGTACCGCATACCAACCCGCACCCCTCCGGGTATGCTGCAGCACTGCCTCCAAGTATGTATTTGTTAACATTTTGACAACAAACACTTTTCACCCATGTACACGCCCACACTTCGAATTATTCAATCAGAACCTTATTTTCCACCCAAAAGAGTTGTGACAGAAAATATTCAATTTGCCCTAATCAATGGAGCTTAAGCATCAGTCAAATTTTTTTCTTGAATTGACACATTGGTGCCAGAGTGGGAAACAAGCTCTTTAGATAATCTGCCTCCAAAGGCAGGTACTGACCTTTCAGTTGTGTTATTACTTTTTTTAATAAAGGTAACATTTAAAATATCGTTACTTTTCAGCTGATGCTGCTGGGAGAGAGGGAGGGAAGGGGGCTGCATGCCTGCTGCAGAATCGCATGGCAAATCTTAGTTTTCAAATGAGGAATTTGGTAGTAAACAACCTTTTCCTTGTACACAAACATTTTTAATTTCATGCCCTGCTAATCATACATCTGTTAGAGCTCCTTTTCCATCCATTGCAGTAATGATAATAAAAGAAAAAAATCATCACACTAACAATGTGGTTTGTCTAAAATTAAAATTGAATAATTATCAATTTTCCTGCACGCGATGAGGGAATGCAGCAAGCAGCAGCACTCGCTCAATGGAGGTGACAAAGACACAGTTTGAAAAGTGACACCTTCACATCGGCCCTGCCGGTGGCCCTCACTGCTGGTATCCCCTCTTCCCCAGGCGCTTTCACTAAGAGCCTTTTTGGGACTGGCTTCACCGGACGGCTTCTCTCAGGCTTTGTGGTGGTCCACGCCAGGCACCACCACCAGCAGAGCCTCTCGTGCCATAATCACCGCACCCACCAGCCACCTCCTTTCTCCCTTCCTTTCCCTTCTGTTTTTTCCTTTGTCTCCTCTATTAGCAGGATATTACTGTGAGAGATGCCACAGCAATGCCTCCACGTTCCCAAATCTCTTTCCACCAGTGAGACCCAGTGGGCCTCAATGTACCAAACTTCAGACGTGTTCAGCGCCCTTACCTGTGCCTTCCACATATGAGAGCTGGCTAACATGCTACTCAAAAGTGCACTTAAATATGCAGTTACACCTCTGAAAACAAGTTCTTACCATCTCTTCAGTAAGATGAGTGAAAGACTTGAGGTTGTTATTTAATAGACATGCCTAGCTGAAACACCAAGTTAATCAGGTCCCGAGAAACATACAATTAAGATGACCATCTGATCTGACCTAAAGAAATTTTTTTATGATGAAACACCGGAACAGGTTGCCTAGAGAAGCTGTGGAGGCCACATCTTTGGAAGTGCTCAAGGCCAGGTTGGATGGGGCTTTGAGCAATCTGATATAATGAAAGATGTCCCTGCTCATGGCAGGGGCGCTGGACTAGATGGTCTTTAAAGTTCCCTTCCAACCCAAACCTTTCTATGACTTTATAATTCTAACATTTACTGTCTTGCATTGCTGCCACTCCTCTTTCTGGACTGCTGATACACAGCTTTTGCCTTTTTAGACTCCACCTGTTCCCATAGCTGTGCTGGGCCAACTCCAAATCAGAAATAGTGCACTTGTAAGATCTATGCAACGTTAACTGCAAGTTGTAATAAGCAATGGGAATCCATCTGGAGCCCCAGGCAATGCGGCACCAAGATGTTACGGGCAGAGGTATACGGCTCTGCTACACCTGAGACTTTGTCTTTGGCCTCCAGTCTTCCTATCAGCATGCCGAACCCTCTCTTTCCAGAGGCCATTTTCTACAGCACAGTTACCTACACAAGCTCTCCCTTGTCTTCATCATGAAGTGAAGTTGTTTGAGTAACCGGCTTTAAGGATACTTGTGAGTTAACTAGTACTAATTAATTACTCCCATTTTGCAGGTAAGCAAACAAAAGAACAAAAAAAGGGAAGCACCCTCGTCTAAATTCACAGAGGGGAGTTCAGGACACAAACACACTCCTTGACCTGGGTCCAGAGTAACTAAAGCCACTGGGGAGAGGGCCTTGGCATCCCCAGCCCCTGCTCCTCCTCCTCCTCCAGGAGCAACACCAACCCTGCCCTGCACAACCACCCCTTCAGCTCACATGAGGATGCACAGGCAGCCTTGAGATCTTTATTTTACTTGTCCCTTCATGCTAAAGCTACGGGGATTAGAAATGTTACTGTACAAGCCAGCTTTTTATTACCCAAGAGACAGTTACCCCAGCTGCCCCAAATGCAGAGCTGAACCTGGAGGCATCAGCGCCGCTTGGACAGGGCTCATTTCCACCAGCGCTGCTGCCTGAGCCCGAGCACAAAGCAGGCTTGGGGCAAACACTGGGGACACAAGGTAAAGGTGATCGAAACCCGGCTGTACCCAAGACTAGGTGACCAAGATCAGGATGAACACAGGCGTTGATACATCCCATGTGTCAATACACAAAAGCATTCAGCTCGGGATTCTTCCAACCTCTAATCAAAGTGCATTCAGTCAAACAACTCTACCAGAATTAACAGTGAAAAGGGAGGGGGAAGGAATAAAAAAAGACTTTGTTGAGCAAAAGTACTCTGAGACACATTTGATGTAATAGTCATATGATTAACAAACTGTCATATCAAAGTTTTCTGCAAAGTAGGAACACTCTGACAGTTCATATTTTAAAAACTGACATTTTGATTCATTACTGTAAATAGCACTCTGTATTAAATATTGTGACAAGGCATACAGTGTATTTTTTGAGCTCTATAACATTTAGGAAGTACTGGATTTTTTTTTTATTATTTTTTTTAAAGCATGTATAATATCAAAAGCAGTTAAAGCAGAACTCCAAGAAAGCTTCTAGAGGAGAGAATCATTATTTCTGAAATAACCTACTTCTCTGCCGTCATCCCAAGCACTGCTGGGAACTTTGGCCCACAAGGATCTTAATGTACTGTTTGCATAATAAAACAGGGAATTGTCTTGCGGAACAAGAGAGCTATAAGGAAAGTGGCTACATTAAATAATGTAAAATTACTCACTAGCAAATCATCCTGAAGTTGGTTGGCAAAAGAGGAAGATCACTAAAAGGTGCTGAATTACCACTCAGAATATCTGGAAGTGCAGGTTCATAATCAAGATAAACAACGTGATGCCCAAATGACTGCCCAAATGTGCATCCTGCTTATCCCCTCAGTCTTTAGCCCCCTCCTCTGTCTCAGCACTCACATCTAGAAAGGATAAAAGCGACTACATGGGCAGAAATGAGGGTTGGGGCACATGGACAGCAGAACCACCTCTTCTAGCAACGGTACAAGCTCAGACTGGTTGAACCTGCTCATGAAATCACCCCGAGCTAAGTTATTGCCCACCTCCCCTGACATTCAGAGACCATTACATCCTTCTCAGCAGCTCTGTTCTGTCTGTTTAGACTGATAGCTCTTAGGGACACGCGGTGTCTCTCCCTGGGCACGCCTGTGCAAGGAGACCTCAGTCAGTCCCCTGGGACCTGCTGAAACCCAACCATGGGCAGAGAGCTGCTATCTACCCCTGCAGCCCAGCAGAGCCGTGGCAATCGCAGGCAGAGGCAGGGCAGGCAGCACTCCCTAGTGAGGGAGTTTCCTAGTCAGGGCTGCCCAGACGCAGCTGTCGAGGACTTCTTGCACAGGGGTCCACAGCAGGGCAACTCAAACCGTAGGGATGCTGTGAGCCACCAGAACCGACCCACCAACCAAGACCACTTAATCCCCTTACCGCTCCCCACCAAGTCCCTCGCAGCTCACGGATCCCTTTCCCTGGATCACCAGTATCAAGGTAAACAGGACTGGGCCCAGAAGCAATAATGCAAACGTTTTGCATTTCCTCAAAAGCAGCCTGTATGATAGAGAAATTAAAAATAATAGCTCCAGCTAACATGGAAAGACCTGACAGAGCAGCAGAGGAAAACCAGAGGCTGCCTAGCCTGTTTGCAAGATGCTCAGGTGCTGTTAGGACTGCAGTCAAGGGCTTTAGAAAGAAAAATGGTTACCATTATCATTACTTGCAGCCAGCTGCAAGTGGAGCTCTGGGCTCAGTCTACTGAGAGAATGGATATGCTGCCATAAACACGAGCCTGCAGCCTGGTCCAGGACATGGCGAGGCAGTCACGCACGCTGAAGATGGATCACAATGCTGTTTCAACAGGGGTCTGATCCAGCCTGCGTTTCCCTAGGAGCAGCTACACACCATTCACATGCTGGAAATCTTGTAGATGGGTTTGCATGCCAGCAAGTGTGGTAGCAGTAGTGGTCTAGCCAGACATCCAAAACATATTGGCACCACTATAATTTGTCCATTCACCAATATGTTTTCCTAAAAGCGCCCATATGCTTTTCCTGCAGTTCCCATATGCTTTTGCAAAGAGAAACAAAAACATTTTGTTAGTTGCGAGCGATTGATCCCCGGGTATTTCACAGAAGTCAAGTGGAAAAACAACAACAAAAAAAGCAGTCAGCTGCTTCCNCCTTTCCTCTCTGTTCATGGAGGGAACTGTGAAAAGCAGGAAAAAAATCCAGCCCACAGCAAAATACACACGCAGCTCATTTTCTGTACTGCAAGATATTCTAGGAATTACAGGAGGAATCTTCATTAAAAACAAGCAACCAAAGATCTGCCAGCCAGTGGCATACCAGACAGTAATTCAGTGTTGGGTGTTCAGCACTAGCTCGGGTCCTCACCACGGGTAGCACAGCCCACAGGAACCCCCTCAACCTCCCAGCGAGGCACATTAAATGAGCTTGAGGGTGGGGGGACAGTGGGATAAAGAAGTTGCAGCCCTTCTGATTCACAGGACAGCTCATTTGATGCCAAATCTATCTACACCCGCAGGTACAAAGCCCCTGCTCGTGTGTAGGGCTTCCCAGGGCGGTGTTGCCTTGCTAATGCAACCCCCAAAGCAGCGAGGGTGCACGGGGAGCGGGGAGGCTGCTCGGTTCAACTGGGAGCAGGCACGTGGGTGTACAAGTATGCGTGTGTCAAGGCTGGAGCATGTGGGAACCGAAGCTGTTTAGTTAGAGACTCATTAAGAAATGCGGCAGACCCGGGGCCAAACGTTCAAAGAGGAGCAGCGTGAAACATTTCTCTGGAGAAAGATTAGCGCGTGTTCTTCTTTACACAAATAAAATTAAAGAGAGAATCATAATATGGACAAATCAATTAACTTCTGAAAAGCCAAGGGCACTGCATGCAAGAGCAGACGAGAGGAGAAGAGCTTTGTTACAGGGACACTGAAGCAATGCATAGCCTTTCTTCCCTGGAAAAGAAATTCAGCTATTGCTGCACAAAGTTCTGATGTTAGCCCTGTCTTCACTATGCTCACTCTTATGGGAACACAGCTGCTTCCTTCCCAAAATGGCCATACACACACCGTATATTGCTATGACCCTATGCGTGAAGGGCTTGGGATCATCTTTGTGAGGATTGTGAAAAATACACAAAGGCAGATGCTAAAGGACTCCTGCAGTGCTCAACTTGGCACTTTCAGCCTTAAGGTAGGAGTTTGAGGCTGACCTTCTATATAGGACACGCAGAACAGCATGCACCCTTCTACCAGCATGAAGACTTTCTGTGACGCAGTCCCATGTTCTACAGTTCTCCCATAAATCTAACCAGGAACACTCTTTGCAAAGTTAGCGTTTTCTTACAATGATCTAATCTCACACAAAGCCTAATGAGAGGTCAGATGCAATAGGTCAAGAGCCCAATTTTCCACAGAAAGAAAGCTGAAAATCCACTCAAGAGAAGATCAATCAATCCCTTGCACAGGACACTGAGTAAAAAACCAATTTGTTGGAGACGGCTTGCTTGGCAAGACACATTTTACGATGCATTTTTGTCCTGAGCAGAGTTGCAAGCACCTGAACATTTGACTTCACCACTCACAAATATATTGCTGCTGTTAATTAAGCTTTGAATAGCAAGCAGAACTAATACTGTCTTATTTAGTTAACAGTCTATAAGGATGTGCTTCTTCCTAGATTTCATATTTACAGCAACCCACTGGGACAGTTTATTAGACTTTGCTAGGGAAGCTGCCACAGAAAGAGTGAGACTAACAGAAGAGCTGCCATTAATCTTCCATAACCCAGCAACTGGGAAGACCAGGCCTTGAACCAAATTCTAGTCTCTTGCTATTAATCTCCTGTCCCCTACTTATTAATCCCTTGTCGGTCTTTGTCTTTCAACATTTATTAATGTCCCCAACTGTTTGCAGTAAACAGGATGCTGAAATCTCATCTCCAGCTAGCCATAATTTACACAACAAAACAACCCACAAAAAAATAAACCCAAGAAGAGGTAAAGGAAGAAAGGAGAGATGTGCATTGCTTATTTAAAGGGTAGAATGCAAATGCAGTTATATTCAGTGACACAAGAGGGTAAAGAAAAAGCACTCCCAACATCTTTTCATTCCTAAGTCAGGTAACATCAAGGCAAATGTAGTAGCTCCACTAGTCAACTAGGGGACCGGAACATCTTTCTTGTGAGGAAAGGCTCAGGGACTTGGGTCTTTTTAGTCTGAAGAAGGGAAGATTGAGGGGGGATCTTATCGATACCGATAAATACTTAAAGGGAGGGTGCCAGGAGGATGGGAGCAGTCTTTTTTCAGTGGTGCCCAGTGATAGAACAAGAGGTAACAGGCACAAGCTTGAACATAGGAAGTTCCATCTAAACATGAGGAGGAACTTCTTTACTTTCAGGGTGGCAGAGCACTGGAACAGGCTGCCCAGAGAGGTGGTGGAGTCTCCGATTCTGGAGACATTCAGAACCCGCCTGGACGCCATCCTGTGCAACCTGCTGTAGGTGATCCTGCTCTGGCAGGGGGGTTGGACTAGATGATCTCCAGAGGTCCCTTCCAACCCCTATCATTCTGTGATTCTGTGAAACCACCAGGGTAGTAGAAGAACAAAACCCAGCACACATCTTCACACACAGCAATGGGTTGCTCTGGACCCACGCTGGCTCGTAACACAGACCCGGGTGCACGTACAACACGTGGCCTTCTGGTGCTACCACTGGGCTCAGGGAACCATCACCACAGCAAAGACAGTCCAGAGCCACCACACTTGTCCTAAGGCATGTCTCCTCCTGGAGAACTTCATGGCCACTGAGCAGTTATAGACCAGCTACCAGCTATGCCTGTTCATTCATTATCTGCTTCTCAACAGGACTGCTCACTGCTTTCTTCCCCCAGTTGCCATGACTTTGTAGCACCTCTACCACCTCTTTTGCCTCCTGGAATGGCACAACTGAGAGAAAAGCCCATCATTTCCTGAATGACTGAACATGGTCCCAACTCTATCTAAACCCAGCAGTTGGCAAAAGCCCCAGGACCCAATCCATTCCTCACCTGGAAGCAAGGCAGCCCCGTCAGGCACCCAGACAGACGTATGGACAGGGTCTTCCAAGGGACCTCTGCAACTGCAAACAGAGAGGTCAGAATCAACGTTTTGCTCATCGTAAAAGGAAAAAGTAAATCAAGCTGGCTGTGACACCTCACCAGGAAAAACATCCCCAAAAGGGCCTGTAACGCCAGCTGCCCTCCTGTACAGAGGAGAGCATAGCTTTTGTTCCCCTCTGATACAACTTATGTGTCACTCTGTCCCTGTTTTGACCCATATAAGGGTTTTTTACACATTGGCAGGACAGATCACATCTGAGCAAGCGTCGGAGTAACTGAGGTTTATTTGGGAGACAAGCTACTTGTTTTAAATCACTGTAGAGCTGGTGAAAGGCACTGACGTAAGGGCTGCAGGTAACAAGGGCTCTTTCACAGCCTGACCAGACACCTTTCTGCCTCTCATGCTTAAAGGGCCTCCTCTTTTCGAGCCTCCTCCACTGCTCAGGCCAATGGTGAGTCACCCCCACAGCACTGGCTTTGCCATGTGAGCACCAAGAAGAACCGAAGCTGAGATGGGATGCATTAAACACAGGAATTGTGGAAAAAGTGGCAGGGTGGGACAGCCCAAACCCTACCTCCACCTCCAGCCCTGGTTTCCTTTTGGGTGCCTCCAAAGACGCCCAGTTAAAAAGAAAACAGGTTTTCTAAGTTACCACAAGCTGCTTTCAAACAGCAGCCTTTCATACTTCCATCTTATTGATATCTGAGCTTACTCTGGTGTTTTCTATTTCCTTTCATCTCAGTCCTGGAGAAATAAGCAAGTTTAAAAAATACTATCAATGATAAATCCACCTTTGCCTGCCCCAGCTCTCCCAGCCCGCCACGCTCCCAGCTGCCCCAGGTCACCCCCAGCTCCTCCTGACTACATCCTCACCCCTATTTTCCTAAAGTCTAATTATCTTTTAACAAACACAGCTGAGATTAGCCAAGGAGTTAAAAACCATTAAAGAGAGGGAGGAGCGACATATCTAGCCAGTCACATACATTATTCTTCTTTTTAAGGACACCAGGCTGAAACCCATTAGCCCCACCGTCAGCCATCTGTGCTCAGGAGAACCATGTCTGGCAGGGCAGCAGCTTCACCCTCCTGGCCGGCGGTGGAGGAAGGGGAGCACAGGGGAGGAGAACTGCAGCA
Organism: Ibidorhyncha struthersii; assembly: GCA_013398815.1. NCBI lineage: Eukaryota > Metazoa > Chordata > Aves > Charadriiformes > Charadriidae > Ibidorhyncha > Ibidorhyncha struthersii. The sequence goes on along the minus strand of VZSZ01001260.1, from coordinate 262,171 downwards.
GTTGCTTCAGATCCACACTGAAGTGCAAGAAGCCCAGAGAAATTTGCTGAGGACCTGCCCACACGGACGCTGGATATTCCTTTCATATTTGCCATGACAAAAAATTCATGTTAACATTTTTGAGAGCACTGTAAGCCTGTATCAAGTAACAGCAAAGAGGCAAACAGGTGCCCTGACCACAAAGGAGACAGCATATGCAAAGAATTTGGAATTCATTATTATTATTATTTTTAAAAAGGGGAAACAAATCCCAGAGATTTTTCTGTGCATGATACATTTTCTGCTCCCTGTTTGATGTTGCTTTCAGACTGAAGACTTCAAATAACTAATGCTAACCTATGCCTCAAGCCTGCTTTAAACTAATGCTCCTTATGTGACCAGAAATGAATGCGTGGTGAATCTCTTATGCCACACACAGTGGGGGTGATGAGCGGTGGTCCACGTCTCCCAACTGCTGCGTGGACAGTTGGGGGAAAGGCGATCCCAGCTCTCTCTGCATTACAGCCTGACAATTCAGGAGTAGAGCCTTTGCATTTTTGGAGCTGCAAAGCACGAGTTCCAGGTCAACGGCCCAATCACGAGCAGTCAGAGAGAACAACATAACTACTGGCATTTTCTGCAAAGTATGTAGAGATATATATATAATCTGCACAGGCTGCACTTCCACTCTCTCTGCCTGCCTTTGGGAGATGCTTAAGAGAAGCTGCATTTTAATTACTAGGCCCAATCAAGGGAATCTGATCTTGACAGCGAGGGAAAAAGAGCAACCCAAAGTTACAGACTTCGGGGTATGTGGGTCCCAGCTCTTCGCTTCTTTGCTGACATTACTGCTTCCAGGAATTAAATCAAAACCCCGCTTAACTTCAGAGAGGTTGCAATTTGCATCTAAAGCGCTGTCTAAGCCTCAGTTGTAATAAACAGATACCGCTCCACTGAAATCTAAGGAGTTACTCTGATTTTGTCTGGTTACAGATCTACAGACCCATAAACATTACAGCTCATCCAACCTCCAGCTAAATATCTTCTAACAGAAGACCATTATCTTTGTCAGATTGATTTGGATAACTTGTTTAAAGCACTCTTGAAGACTCATTAGCATCTTTGGGTTTTGGTGGTTGTATTTTAAGAATAAACCCCAACAGCTATTAAACACTTGAAAAAGGCTTGTTAACGGTTTACAAACAAAGCTGGAGTGGAGATGTAACTATGGTTTTGGCTTTTCATCGAGAAATTGGTAAAATGGAGGGAGCAAAGAAAAATGAAACTGAGCTGTGCACACACTGAAAAAATCACCCGTGTTATTTGACAGATACCAAATTGAAAAGAAACACAGGGATGATGGAAGCAAAATGGTGCTAGAAAAACCCAATCCTCTCCTCCTTTTGAGCCTCACTAAATTATATTTCAGGTATAGTGGACAGACAAGACAACACGCACCCCAGGAAATACAGATCTACTTCATTCACCGTCACTTGCCATGACAGCTGATTTGAGGTTGGGCTTCTCTCCCCAAGCCTTCCTCACTCCCCTGTAATAAAGCATCCCAGTGGCAAGCTCATGCTGACCACACTCCCGGCAGCAGAGCAACGCTACTGACTAGTTTTACAGCTCTCTGCCCAAGGGTGGGTGCTACTGACCGTCACTACATCCATGCTGTGGACCTACAGTTGTCTCTTCTTTAAACCATCTCACCAGATGAACTGGTTCCCTTGGGCAAAAGGCCACCCCACTCACCGCAACTGAGCTCCTCTTCAGACTGTTGCATTGCCACAGTTTTGTTGATGAAGGAGAGTCTTGGTTTGTTTATTTTTTTCAGTTGGTCTGCCCAAATTATACTGCCAAGCATCAATTGTAAGCCAAGCCTCAGACAGGGAGAAGTGTAAGAGCCTTGCCCGATGCTTTGTAGAAAATCCATGAGCATCCCAGGCCCTGTCCAGGGGTTCAGATGCTGATTAAGATGGGCCATCAACACCTCACCACAAAGAAACCCTTTTTAGCAGCTCCTCGACCTGCGAGCCTTCAGAAGGGGCAGCCCTGACCAGCAACACAACCTGGGTCAGACAGACGGAGGAGTGGTGGGGAACATTTGAGCTATTCCCTTGTCTGCTTTTAATTTCACTCATTTATTGCTCAAGTCAGGGAAACACTCTGAGATCCTTGCGTTTAGATGTCTCTTGCTTCAGAAACAGCTTTGCAATCCAGCACAGTAAGCAAGGCAGCGACACTGCCGGCCCCTGTGCTAAGAGCGTAACGAGGGCACTGTGGTGCCAGCCCACGTCTCGCAGCCATCGGGCTGCTCCGTCGCAGCAGGATGACAGCAGATGGGAGCTACATGCCCCAGCTGTTCTTCTGGGCTGGTACATCACCACGCTTACAGGTACGGCTGAGACACCCACACAGGTGCCTGCACGGACCACAGCTCTCCGCTGGCTCGAAATGGAAAGGGCAGAGAGCAGCGCAGCCACACAACATGTACGCACCAGGACATCAGTGTGTGCACAGGGGTGGCAAGGAACAGGGACATTTACAGTCCCTCAAGGTGCACTCCATCGTAACCCCCTTCTGCTCTTCCAGCCCTGCATGCAGCCTTAAAAATCCATAGCTCCAGACATCTAGCCAACATGCTGCTACTCCAGCTCAATAAGCAGAGGATGAGCTCAATTTTTCCCGTCAAATAGGAAGGGACTTAAAAAAAAAAAAAAATAATTAGTAGTAGCAGTATTTTGTTAAAAATCAAACACACACACCCCCAGCAAACCAAAGACAAAAGAGAAGCAGCGATATGGAGAAACAGTCTCCGCTGCTCCTTCAGTGGCAGAGAGCAGCTCCCAGTTGCAACCAAAGCTCAGGTAGCTCAGGTGCAGCAGGAAAGCCATCACGGTCTGCCAGTGTCACACACCACAGTATAGTCCTCCCATACCAAAGTGCTACTGAACCGTGACAGCAGCTCACCTGGCAGGGGGAGAGGATGCTCACCAGCAGCATTTGCTGAGCTGGATCTGCAGGAACAGCAGATCTGGGACAACAATCATACACGTTTGCACGGCTAATCAATAGCCAAAGCACAAGTACCTGGGGGTACAGTGCAGCACAATTATCCAGGGGTACAGGACAGGCAGAAGCCAAGTACGCAGGGGCTGCCAGCCCCAAGCCCGAGCCCCTGCCATGCACAGCTTCTCCAACAGGTGCCCTGCCTGGTGAGGACCCTCCTTCCACCAGCCAAGTCTCCCTGATGCTACATAGGAGCTTCCCAGAGACACCAAAGAGAAAGTCAGGCACAGCTCAAATAAGCACCTGGATCTACAAACAACAGATTAAATTCTCAAGCTACAAAACTATGTTTTAGCAAAAGTGCAATTGAACTCCATGTACTTGTTACATTTCTAAATATACTCCGGTTGTCAAGACAACAAAGAGACTGATGGATCTCTAAAGTGTACTGTATCTATTTAATTGTCAGCATTTCAAACTGACTCGAGGAGGAAAAAAAATGCTGCGTGATAAGTCTAATCGTCATGGTTACCACTGGCTAACCCCATAATAAAAATATATATATTCTAGCTAAATGTGCCAAGCCATGTGAGGAGCAGATGGGAGACATTCTCATTACTGCGACAGCCTCCACTGGAAAACTAAACTTGAGGAAGGATGCGAGAGACTTTACAGAGATCTCAGACACAACAGACATCGTGGGTTGCATCTTCCCAGTCGTTTGGCAGCAGTCACTCAGGCTTTTCCACGTTGCACGTTTGCCTCATGCGAGCTGGGACAACACGTGGGGCTGGGGCTGCCCAGCTTGCGAACATTCCTGTTTGGGGATCTCATCCCTCACCCCATAAAAAGCCCAAGATGTGCATTGTTACTCCTTAAAAGCCTCTAGACATAATCTCATGTGCAAATGCCCTAGATTTGCACTCCCACCCTCATCCGCTTGCTCTCCTCCCTCCAGATCCATGGGCATCGCTCTGGCAGGATGCTGCTACAGCCTAGTCCTTCTGCTCTCATATTGTTAACGGCTAAAGCGAGGGCTACATCCAGCCTTGGAGAAGAGAAACAAGTGGAAAGAAACAGACAGCCACCACTGCAAATACACCAGCCTGAAGCTGAGTTGGGAAACATCATGTACCCCCAGCCAGCCCCTGCACTCCATTTGACAAGCACAATTCAGCAGCCTGAAGAGCCCCACTAGTCACATGAGGTCCCCCCCGAAAGAGATGCTTTCCAAAAAAACCCTCTAGTGTTGGCCTTTTACATGGAAGGCCTCCCCAACAACATCCGAGGTATCTACCTGCGTATAAAATGATCATGGCTTTCCTTCACTGACCAAAACTCATCCACCTGTGCGCAGCTCTCACTTTTCTTTCAGTAAACCAAAGCTTAAGTTGCAGGAGAAAGGCACAAGTTTTATTCAGGTATGAGAAGTAATGCAAAATAACTCACATTCACCTGGTGAGCATTGATGTCAACGAATGGTCAGGTTTCCAATTAGCCTGAAGCTTCCCCAACATTTTTGACAGAAACCACATCAAAGTCGAATCATCCTTAAAAATCTCCCCCAAACTGTTTCACTGCTTTGTACAGATAAAAGTTCTGTATCTCTGCTGTCAGACGTTTTCATGAAAACCATAAGGCATTGCCTAAAACCATCTCCAGGAGAGCCACAAAGTAAAATTCGATCTGGTTGGAAAACACTACACTTAAGAGAAACACCACTTTAAGGCACCTCAAGCAACGCGTTTGACTTAGCGATATTTTCCCTGGAGCTTGCCCCTGCTCCTCACTGAGATGAACAATTTCTGAATTCCAAATATGAGATTCTCGGTGATGTAAAATGAGCTTTCATGCCTACCAATACAGTCACCATGCGGTTCACCCTCGCGTACTGCTTCACAGAGCGGTCTGTGTACAGAGATGGGCAGCAAACATCAAAACAGAAGTAGCAGAGAAGTGTTATTTCCGGGGTTTGTGTGAGAATTATTTCAAATACTACTAAGGTTAGGAGCTAAAAAGAAGTCTTAGACACAAAGAAGCCTAAGTCTCAATTAAAGTTAAAAGGACTTAAAGGCAACTGTTATTTTAAAAGTATTTGGGTACACCCAAAGTGAAGCAGCATCAGCATTTCGTCCCTAGGTGCCTAAATAATTTTGAAACTAAGCATTACCCATAAGGAACTTCAAAGAGATTATAGCCCTTCTGAAAGCTGTATCCAGAGCTTAACTGAGCTGAAATCCCAAACAACCAAAAGCTTAAAATCATGCTCCAAAGTGCGTATTTCAACATCATATGGGTGCAGGAACCTAACTTTGGGTTTCCCGTTACTGAAAGTGCTTGCCTAGGGCACCAGGCTCTTACGGTTATGGCTTTGGGACAACTATTACATTCTGTTCTAATAAAGCATGTGCTCTCTGGAGCAAACTCCCCAGGATGACTCCTTTGCTTTGGCACAAATGGACTCATTTGGTTGAGATAAAAGGATGTTCCCCTGCATCATTTTCATTTGATTTTTTTTTTTGTAAGATAGAGAAACAGTTAATTTTGCTAAATGAGTGCTCTGTTGCCATGACTTCACTGCAGACAAACACAAAGCCATCAAGCTCCTTTTCCTTGGGCGTTGTTTTTTTTAAACAGGTATTTGATCATCTTGATTCTTTTCTTTCTTTTCCCAGCATCTGGATTTCCAGCAATATCCCACAGTCAGACAGATGCATAATGACCATAGCTACTCACTGAATTAGAGAGATATTTCTGCACACATTCATCCCCTTACAGTCTACCTCTGCCAGCTGTGCCAACATGCCCTCTGCGACTACAGCATGCAGGGCAGCGCTGCCTGCAACAGCAGGCAGCAAATCTCTCCAAAGGAAACCCTAAATTTATGGGATTAGTCCCCAGAAGTCAGAACTCACATGCTCCCACCAAGGACTGAAGGATGGTTCCATCCTGCTCACTGGCAAGCCAGGCTGTTGCCCAGGATTTTGCCCCAGTCTAAAACCAGAAGCCTCAAGTAAATTCCTTCCCACTGCCTCAGTTTCTCAGGCAGATGAAGGTGGCTGCGCGTACATGTCATCTGCCTTCGTGGGGTGTTGCGACATTGGCTGAGTTAATATTCACAAAGTACACTGGGGATTAAGAGTATTATAGACTTTACTGAGGTAGAGGGTTTTTTCTTTTTTAATGTTTGCATTGAATAGACAGACTAAGTAGAAACGGCATTTGTAGCCTGCAGCCATTATCCTAGTAAATGGCTTATTACAGCATGCAGCCTACCAGCTCACCTCCATCCTGTCTCACTTAAACGCATGTAGGTGGAAGTGCTGCTCATTCCAGAGAACTTTCTTTTTCACTGTCTGTCTGATGGAGACTCTTGATAGCCGGGCTCACAAGACAGGGCTTAAGATATAAATACTTCAGTACAAGCTTGTTGTTTGGTACCTATTTATGACAATCACAGAACAATTAATTACTTCCCGTCTAAAACTAATTCCCATCTCTTCCAAAAAGGCTGAAGGGGGGGGGGAGTTTTGTCTCAAGACTTTCAATTTCCTGATGAGTCACAGCAGATCTACTACAACAAGCTCAATACTTCAATCAGACTGTTTCTTATCAAGGTATAGTCAATACATTACTAAGAAGTGGAGTGTGCTATTTTAAGGGCTAATTTCAGGCATTGTATGCATAATGCCTCCTCATTTGAACACGCGCTTTCTCCTGGACGAGACAGATGTATCTCCGGCACGACCGTCCCTTCTTCCCCCACCACCTCCCAAATCATATAGATAAACAAACACTGCAAGACCAGAAAGTGAAGGATTGTACATTTGGTGCACTGATCTTCACAACACGTAGCCCTGCAATAAGTAGCCCTCTCTCCCACTTCATTAGTTCATTCCCTGCCCTTTGGCAATAAAATTACACATGTGACAGCAGCATCTGACAAGAAGAAAACATTCACAGACTGCACGGGTTGCAACAAGTCCACAGCGTCTTGCTTTCTTCATTCTAGGGCCAAGAATCATACATTTATTTTTCTGCCCCAGGGAGCAACTCTGCATCCCTGTACGAATCCTCAATTGTCCCCAGTTCCCACGCCACCCACTCACAAGCTCCCAGGCTCCGTCAGGTAGGCAGGAGACACCTTGCCCAACCTCCGAGCAGCAACGCGGTCTATAGGGACCAGCAGGTGCCCTCTGGTCTTCATTAATTCCTTTATTTAACAAACTCTTAGATATAATTTATTGCGTGGATTGGGCAGTTGATCCCAGACAAGTTGGTTGAGACTACAACAGGTTGCACTCTGCATTAGCCCGACCACAGTCAACTGTAGTGGTCACTGCCTCACCTGACCATAGACGACTATGAAGACCAGAGCAAGTGTCACATCTACCTGGACCATTCAAGGGTCCAGGTCCTCAAAAGCAATGCAGCTAAAAGCTCCCAAACACCAACAGTTGCCTAAAAATTGTGTAACTATGATGATAAATAGGTTAAAGACCATAGCGAGAGGGTGAGACCAGGTACAGGAGACAGATAGCTATGTTCTCACTTTCTGAGCCGCTAGCATACCATCAAGGACGTCACCAGTTGCTGTGAGGGCAGACACTGCACAGACACCACCTCAAAACTACACTTGTGTTACTTGCTAACGGCCGTTTTCCCCGTGGCACAACTGGACTATGTATACAGCTTCTGTGCAAACAGCTTCAGTGCCAGTTTCTGCCAAGCCCATGCTAATTGCAAGCGATTCCAGCTCAAACATTCTTAAGTCAGAAGGTATTTAGGTGATGTGTAACCAAGGTCTCACATTTGCCTCACCAGCTCTCCAGTGGTGAACGAACCTACAATCAGCTATGAAGACCTGTCACTGTCTTGTCTTCTCTTCTCCTTGGAAACACCTTCATGTAAATTCTAATTTTATGCCAACAGAAATGCAGAACACTTTTGGTCCTCGCAATGCCCTCACCCTGTTGGCATAATTGAACTGTCAAAGCAACGCAAAGGACAAGGCCATGGACATGCCATTAAAGTCAACAGATGCTCCAAGGCTCAGTGGCTCCTCAGGTGCTACTCTGAAAGTGTCAACGTCTCTTCATGTATCACATTTATCTAAAAACCTCAGGGCACCTTAGGAATATTCAACCAGTTTCAAGAAGTCTGTGGGGATGAAAAGGGCAAGTGGTGAAGGATCATTTCACACTGCCAAGTCCAACTTGGAAGAACCAAGGAAGAAAATAGACTGAGCTGAGCTGTAAGTTTAAAACACGGCAAATCTCCTCTTGAATAGGCTCAGTTAGTTAAGGTCACTTTAATTAAGGTGAGGATACTCACCCAAATTTTATAGATTTCCATAAAATACACAATCACCTCAGTCTGGGTGTTTATGGGACAGGCAGCAAGCTCCACGAGCTCTACAATGACATTCACTTTGAACTACAGGTGACAGAGTAATGCAGCTCTGAATACATATGAACCCCCAGCTGGAACCCCAGCATCCGTTCTCTCTATTTTAGAGTACATGTGATAAAGTTTCTTGAGCAAGTTTGGACTGGACTCGCCAGCATCCATTTCTAACAAGACCAGAAACGTGCTAGACTGCACAGCTCTCCTCTTCTGTGGGTGGCAACCAGCTCCTTTGAAGCAAGTGTCAGGCAGCAGCAGAGATCATGAGCTGATGGCCTCGGCTGTGCCGTAGAAAGTGCCTGCGGAGTGACTTGCTCAAGACAAGTGCAAGCAACTGTCTTAAAGACTAGTGTTATGAATCAAGAGAAAATATAGGATCACATTTAAAAAGATGACAAAAATCCCCCCCCCCCAAAAAAAAAACTCAAAAAGAGTCACAAATTCTCTTTTTTTGGACAATATTGCTGGTAGCATATGGCTCTGCAGCCTAAACAGACAAGTGATGAGATTCAGGCTCATCTCACGTTCTTAAAACATGCAAGACCAAGATTCTCCCATGCCAGGCAGTTAAGTCCCTGTGCCTTCCTAAAAAGCCATTTGGGAAGTTTCTAAATGCAGTAGGAGCAAAATAATCCTGATCGGTCCACGCCTGCGTCTCCCTCTCCTCCCATTAGCACACGGGGAGAAGGCTGGCTTAGAGCAATACAACATTTCAATTTGAATATGAATCACTCCTCTAATGAGAAAACAAAACAGAAGCCCATTTCACATGAGCCTTATCTGAAGATACAATGAAAACCGACACATCTAACAGGAGCAACAGAAGTAAAGCACAGTGAAAATACCAGCTCAGACAAACAACATTATTTGCCATCCTAGAGGACCCTAAAGTGCTTTCCAAGCATAGAGGCAGGAACCATTTCATCTGCCACTGAAATGTGGTCACCTCTGGGTGGGTACTGGCTGAGCACCACACCATAGTTCATGGTGAAGGGAAGAACATCACTGAGCAGAAACTGCATGAGAGTTTAGGAAGACACAATCCTTTGGTGAGAACTGGACCGCTATCCTAGAAAGTTGGTTTAATTTTGATACAGACATTTCAAAATGGCATTATGTGGGGTGAGGACCTGAAAAGCAGGCACACATGTACTTAGAAGTGACCAGCTGTAAAAAGGATGGAAATCAAACTCGCATGTGCTGGTACTCTCCAGCTTCTGGCTCAAAAGGTTACAGAAAATGGCGGCAGGGCAGAAAATGGCAGCAGGGTAGAAGTTTAAAATATCTGAACCTGCCTGGGGATTACAAATGAATTTCTTATCATCCACAGGACTGAGGGATCGGGATTTCCTGCCCCTGGTTCAGCTGCTATCTCCACATGGAGTTTAGAGTAAATCACTTCTCTCTCCAGCTCCCATCCAGCAGGCACAGAGATACTCAACCACTATTAGGACTATTCTAGAAGAAAGCAAAGCATTATGATTCAACACTTCTTTAGAAAGTGGGTCTTGACTATCACCAGCTTTGCCAAAACACTGACAGAAGCACCATTTTCACCCTCTTTCCTTTGCCCCTTCACTCTTCCCATCCACCTGCTGCGCCCATGGTCCATGCTGTCACCTCACTGGAGACAGTCATGGCCTGTTGTTACAGCGTTGGTCAACAGAGGCTCAATTCAAACTTAGGACTTCCACAGGCTACCTAAATACCAACAAACAAGAAGTACAGAAATCCTTCAAGGAAGAGGCCCTGAGGAAGTGATCCACATATTTCCAGAACTAAATGTTTACTTCTCCTCCTGGCAGCATCTGGAAGCCTGCAGACTATTTACCTGCATCTTGGAAACAGCTATTTAATCCTACAAACACATCAACAATTCACCTTGACTCAAAAGAATGGTTTTCTAAGCTCTGAGGAAACAATGAACAAAATCATCATCTTTTTCTTAATTTTTTTTTTGGCAAATGTCAGATAAAACTTTTCTGAAAGGAGCTTACTTAATCTTTTCCCACATTGTATTCTATATACATCTGCCATTCCAGAAACAAAACAAAACAAAACTTGGTGCGCAAATGCAAACAATTCGGGGTTTGGCCTGAGCTACCTAAACCAAAAGCCAACTTCCTCTCCTACTGGCTCAGCAATACAGACCCAAAGCCAGTAAGTTCCTGGTGTTTCTGAGACTGACTTTTGGATGGGTTTGTGCAAGTTTGTCTTCAGAGCCTTGGGACTGCACGATAATTCAAGGGAAAATGCCCTTAGAAGCAATGTGGATGGTGATACACCAATTTGGACAACTGCTACCAAGCCATTTCCCTGTAGAAGTGACCTCTCTCCAACCACAGGGTCACGTTCTTGCCAGCTGGAGAGTAAACCCTCATCTTGGTTTAAACAGAACTAATTAATTTGGTTTTCCTGAGGAGGACGGGGAGAATAACACAACAAATCAATAAACAAGAAAGGAAAGTTACAATGAGCTGAACATGATTTACAGGTGAAGTAAATTGCCAGGGGATCCAGGCAAAAATTCAACGCTGATTCATCAAACAAGTCATTGAGATGTCTTAAGAACAAGCTATCAAGAAAAGTCGCTCTTCCTCTCCACCTCTTATTATTAGTTACTGCTGGAAGTGACCTTTTCTGCGAATCTCTAGACCATTTTGAATTGCTGGAGACTTTAGGAAGCGAAATTTAGTTCTTAAAAGGAACTAAACTGCTTCAAAAACATTTTATTAAAGGTTGCATTTTGCTTCTCTCTCACCCTTGGGTATTTAGGATGAACTACCCACTAAAAGAGAACAGTCACTGTGCACTTCTGGCTGAGAGTCCCAAACTCAGTGATACACGTGCTTCTTAAGTTGCAGAAATCGAGGGAGAGAGAAGCTGCCTGATAACCACCGGAGCAAGCTGGCAGCAAAAGCCAAGGAGAACCAAGGAGCCCCATCCCTCAGCTCCGCCTGCAGCCTCGGGAAGAGCTCAGGCAGGGAGCTGGCAGTGCCTGCAGCCAGCACGGAGAGCTTGCCTGACTCCAGAGTCTGCTCAGCCTGGCAGAAGAGTAGGAGGTGCAATTGCTGGCAAGAGGAGGCACAGCAGCAAAGCTGGTGGAGATCATAAATGGAAGAGTGTTGTAAAACATGGAGGTGAGCGCAGACTGACACTCACCTTCACAGTTCCCGCACAGAAAAGCACGCCTCGCTAGACTCTCAAATCTTTGAAACGCATCCAGCCTTCGCTGGATCGATCCAGGAACCTCATTCGTATGCATGTTTGTTCTCACACACAAACACGGCAAGGTTTTAACCACACACATTTTGCACAAGTCTTGCAGGCCCAAACTTACAGGTTACTTGGGAAACTTCATCTTAAATGGGACTGTAAAACCAAAGGAAAGATATTACAGATAAATGCAAAGACCACAAAGAACCGCAGAGCAATTTGGGTTGGAAGGGAGCTTTGGAGGAGCCCAACACGGAGGTTCCCCAAAACACCCAAACTTCAGAGGATCTTTTTCTTAAAACAGGACATACTTAAAAGATTGCACTGACTGTTCTTCCAAAACCGATTAGTCACATGAAAATATGGGCTGGGCTCTCTTCATTTAATATCACTCCCAAGCGGAAAGTTCTCATCAAAGCTATAATATATTCGGTTCCAGAAGAACAATTAGGTGGCATTAGACAGGCAGTTGTAACTCTCAGAATTAAATGGCCTTGCTATTTATCAGTATGTGCTGCACCTTTAAAAGTTTCCAAAAGTGATGGGGTTTTTCTGTGCATGCTGGAATATTCAAGAGCATTTCATATCTATTCTCATATCAAGAAAAGAGCAATTAGATCAATAATGAAACAGAAGTGCTCCCTTTTACTTTCTGTGGTTTGCAAAGAGGTTCATGTTTCTGTGTGAGCACAGCTCTTGTTTTAGTGATGTGAAAGTGTGTGGTTTGTGCGATACCCAGTTTCTTCTAATATTTGAGTTTCTGTTGTTATCTACCTACAATTTACAGTAAAGCATCTTTTATTCTCACACCTCTCAATCTCAAAATTAGACCAATTTTCCCAACAACAAGATTTTATTACCCCATGTAGACCTTTTACAAATACTGGAAAGCTTGCCAACGACACACTCCTCACCAATACAAGCACAGAATCACAGAAGACAGCATTAGCACTACCAAGTCTACCTGTGCATGTGCCTGTGTATACAGACACGTGAAGCAGCAAAGGCAAGCTTCTCTTTGGGGAAAAGCACCGATTCTGTGTTTGGAAAAGCAACTAGAACCCGGTTGCAATCTGTGCCAAGGGTCCCAAGGCACTACACGCAGTGGGTAAAGATTACTGCGCGACATTTGAACCTCTGTTTATACATCACTATTTGCTATTCATTGTGATTAGATTATTACTATTTTTAAAAGTATTCTAAATATTTAGAACTGGGTTTTGGTGTTTTTCCTCCCCTGCTGCAGAGCATGAATCTAATTCTAGCAAAAATGTCTTAAGAACCCTCCGAACAGGAAGGACACTGCAACTACTGGGGATGGATAAACTGCTGGCTCCAGCATCAAACCAAACCATGCCATCTACAGCATTTTGACCCTCTCCACAACAGACAAGAGCGCTGATATTTTAGCCAGAAATGTTCATTTTCCAGATAGCTGTTTCTGGCCACATGCTCTGCTCCAGAATCCTTGACTCTGCTGTCCCTGTGGCTCCCAGAGAAATGCATCTTTGTCAAATATACTGAAGGTCCCAAAGAGAATATTCACCTTCTGCTACAACACAAACACCAATCCAACAATAAACATCTCAAAACAACCAGAATACTAAGTATTTCCGAAGAAGAAAAGTAAATCACCAACAGCAAGGCTTTCAACCCCGTGGCGAGTCATCTGGGCAGCTCTGGAGTCTGAACTTACAGGGGGCACTAAGGATTCCTTATTTCTCGGTGATTTCCCTGAGAAGTTCTGCACCTCTCTGGACCAGCCTAGTCATTTGCACACAAATATTCTTAACAGCCATAAAATCGTCATGCCCTCTCTGGCATTAATTTAACACTGGTGGCATAACACTGCATTACCTCGTCATCCAGCTGCTTCGACTAAGATTAATTCAGGCAAGCCAGGACACAAATGTTCAAACTCCTTGATGCATCTTGCACCCATCCAGGGAGGACTTGGCTTTCAGCCAGTCTGCATAAATCCTAGTGGGATTAGCCAGTGTTCAAGAGGCTCCTTTATGGGATAAGTAAGGAGGTCAAGCGCTGCGATCTAAAAAAGGCCATGACGGGTGTATATAATCCCCCATAAGACACATCCCTCCACCCGTTACAGCCAGCAACAGAGATGACTAAGGGCACACAGCAAAAACCATTATAACCAAGGCCATAGAAATGAAAGTGGCAAATGTACCATTTACCTTTGTCATCTTAACATGAAGCGAATTTCTCTGATTTTATCATCAAATATGCCAAAAAGGACACGTTTGGAAGAGATGCACAGAGAGAACTGCAAGAATATTGCTTACTTGGTTCTAGCTGGAGCAGAACTGCTGAAACCTTCCAGTTTCGTCCCTTTGGATTCTCTGCAGATAGCCCTGATGCTATCGGGAAATGGCAGTAGTGAAGTCTGGACTAACCTGAGGCACTTCTGAACTGTTTGGGCAACGCTCAATAAAACCAACATACAACACACTCTGCTCTAAAAGCGCCCCAGCCAGGTGTTGCCACTGTGGGAAGCCGTAGGTCAGAAAGTGCTGTTTGACCAAATGTTTACATTAAGGGTGGGTGCTAAACCAAAAATATTCTTCTAAATCAATGTCATGATAGATCACAGTGACCATGAAGCTCAAGCGCACCAAATTTCAATGGCACTTGGTTTTCCCACTGCTATCTCCATGCAGGAGACCAGACCGCCCCCTGCATCTAAGCCTCTCCAGTCCCGGGTATTTCTCACAGTTTGATGACATTGTGGGATCTTTCTTTGGAATATAGGCAAAGACAGATTTGATACAACAACCAGACCATGGGAACAGCTCTGCTTGTTTTAAAATGAACTCCTTACACACCTTGGGAGACCCATCAGCTGGCCTATCCCTCACCAAAACACCAGGAAGGAGTTCACGCTGCTGCTGTAGCTTAACCCAATGCTGGGAACAGCTCCAAATGTCTGTCTTGAAAACAGCATGATCATAAAACTTCTCCTGAAGTAATACAGCTCTCAAGCAGCCCAAGATGGGCTATCAGGAAGCGGGACCCATCTCAAACTAACCACAAGCTCCTCACCAACAGAGATTCCCATCAGCAACACAGCACCAGCTGTTGCCCTCATCTGGGCGCTTGGCCATTAGAAAATGTTGGAAAAGCCTCTTCCGTTTTCCTCCTCCCTCAGACAAGTTCACTAACCACCAACCACTGGATGCCAACTGCCTTCCCTCACCCACAACCCGAGCAGGATTTGGACCACTGCAGATGAGGTGAAAAGTTTTCTCCCTATCCTCCAGACCAGCCTGCGCACCCTCTCCCCATCCCAACCTTAACAGAGTTTTTGTCATCAGCTCCGAGTGACCTTGGTGCAAACAATAATTCTTGCCTCTCTAAGCAAGAATTTGGAAAACCAGCTTTTACTGGACAGATATGTCTGGCTGAGATTTGTGATCAGATGCAATGCACGGTACAGTGTGTGACCCGGAGAAATATTACCATCAGCTAACAACAGCACAAATTTCTTTTTTCCCTGTCCTTCATTAGCCTCAGAAGCTGGCCTTGCCAGCAGCAGTAACGCAAGCCGAGACAACAAAGCACATTAATGATGGGCCCCGTCATGTTCCGTATTAATTACTGTAGCTAGTAGTAAACTGTTGGTTATAAATTATATTTTGATAAACTGCCCTTTCTGTGACAAGCCAGCTCCAATGTTTAATGTTGCACTTAATCCTCAGATAATACCCCAGGAGCCCTCACTATGCCCAGCAACAAATCAAAGCAACCTTCAAAAGGCTGGCACAGGTCCCCTTTTCCTACGCACCCTGACCTGAAACTGTCCCATTGCACCAACTTCGTTACAGGTCAGGTCCAAAAGCTGAGTTGCCAAAACCAGCAGCACGCTCAGTTGCCAAGGGTCCTACAGAGCTGCCCCAGCACGTCTCTGAGCAAGGGAGGAAGGCAAAAGCCAGCATGGAGCATGTTTATATACATGTACAACAGGTTTCCAGAAATGCTGCAGTATTACAATGTTCTGTAAGGTAAAATAACAGGGTAATAATCCCCAGGACATCTCAAGATTCAAAAGAGAGGAGGATTTCTTCTACCCGGGACAAAAATGGTCAACTAAAATCTTTATCTGAAAACATCATGCTCTTATTTTTGTTTCTTTTTAATTCAGTGACATTTAGCGAGCAGAACAGCTGTTAGCAAAGGTCTAGGAGAGGTGGAATCCCATTTTCTATATAAAGAAAAATGTTTTGGAGGAAACTGCAATTTGATAAAAATACCTACTTAGCAAAGTACATTTTAAAAAGTGGAAAATACATTTTGTTTTTTCTAAGGTAGCAAAAGATCCACTGCAACTCATGAAAAGAATCCCAAGTCCTAGGAACAAAGGTAAAAAATTATTTTGCAACACACATCCAGAAAAATGATGAGGAGGGACACGCCCTTTCAGAAGCAGCACAGGGAGAGTCCCACCACCACCGAAACATGAAAAAACTAGCCATGGTCTTCCCAAAGAGTGGGTCCAGCTCTCTTCGGTGACAACCAGGAGTTTGCAGCTGGCTTCAGACAGAGCTGGGTCAAGTCTGGCACAGTCAACGCTCCCCTTTATCTTCCTCTGAAGGCACAACTCACCACACTGAGCAATGACAAGATCTTGCGTGTGGGATTTACAGTGCTAAAAACCTGAAAGCTCAGGGAAAGGATCAGCAGCTGCAACCAAGAATCCTGTCCTCTCCTCCGCAGAAGGATGTGAAGCCCTGCGGCCTCGCTGCGAGTTGCAAATTAGAACTGCTTCCAAGGCGCTTTACAACTGCTTGCAGACCAAGGTTCGGTCTTGTTCTTCCACCACTGGTGGCAGATGGCGCGTGCTATTATTAAATCTTGATTTCCAGCTTATAATAGTAATTGTATGAAAACTTCTGCCCTTGGACGACAACTCACTATCTTTATTTTGGGAAAAAGCAGAAGAAGTCTTGCAGTTAAATAACTTTCCTATTTTAACAATTTAAAAAAAAAAAATCGTAACATACTTCTCCTAATTGGAAACACACAGAAAATAGGATATGGCCGTATTAGTTAAAGGTCAATGCACATTTACCCACCTCTTTCGAAACTGACAGTATTCTCGTGACAGCCATAAAAGCTGCTTTGAATTTTAGTTCCCTAGAAAGTAAATATAAGGAATCCCAAAGCCGTAACCACAAGTGCCACAACTCTTAACACTGATGTCATGTTCAGCTTAGTGTGTGCTGCAGAAGTCAGGATGGTAAAGCTTCAAAATCATCTCATCTATGGTATACGGGAAGAAAACAGTAATTATCCTCCAGCCCATCGCCCCGGGCATGTACCACAATGCCTTCATTTGATGCAGCATTAGCAGCAGGACATGTTTTATTCCCAAGCATTTAGCACGGGGCACTGCGGGGCTGGTGGGACTATTTACAGGGTCTGTTACAGCCAAGTATCTCATGCTGCCATACATTTTATTTTGGTTTGCAACCACTCCTTCCAATTCCAACTACCAAACAAATGTTTTGGGTTTTTTTTGAGGAACCAGTTTACATCCACTCACGCCGATTTGTTTTTCTATCAATTAGCCAGGGCAAAGGGGGTTACCTTTCAGACCCTTTTCTGGTATGTTAGACACAAGGGGACAGTGTGATTAATAGCTGTCAGGCACAGTCTCCCCCGATGCATTGATTTCTTACTAGTTAAGAAACACTCGGGGAGAACACGATCACCCCTGGCAGTCAGGGGTCCTCATAAAATCCATAGGCCTGGATTTATAGAAACTGCTGATCATTTTGGATGCTGAGAAGGGTGAAGGCGGAGTATGATTTTGTAACGCAAAGGAAATCTCTCATTAACGATAATGCCTTAGCATACTTCAAAGGGAACTTGAAGAGCTGGACAGCCAAAAGACTTCCACAGCAAGAAGCAACTAGGAAAAGCTTTTTCAGTCCCAAGCTGCATCGAGGGAGGTGCAAAGACTCTCCCTGAGCTCAGAGCATCGTCATCTCTGGGGCGCCCAGACCAGGGATTGCTGCAGCTGGACCAGTTTGTTCCCCAAGCACCCCCACTGTCAAACCATATCACCTTTCCACCGCAGACAATTTGGATTTCACCAAGCCATCTATATATAAATTTGAACGTCTAGGAAAAACAATATTTTATGACTATAGACCTCAGTTATTTCCTTTCAAGGTTTAATTTTTCCACCTCTTACATGAGGTCCTCAAAAAAAAGCTCATGATAGTTGATTATTTTCATCATCCCCTAGTTCTACCCAGGACTGCGCAGCTAACAAACCACACAAGACCAATATTTGTGCAAAGCTAGCTAAAATATCCTCATTCTGCAAACACTAAACCTCCCAACACACACCACACAAATAAAAAGCACAGAAAGGAGACAGTCTGCAAGCACGTCAAGCAATCCTGCTGCGTATTATGCTCGGTGTTGCACAAGCAATAAAGCATTTTTCGCTGGGCACAAAGGCTCAAACCCAAAACTGGCTACCCAGAACTGCTCACTCCTACCCATCCCACAGAGTATGGGAGATCAATACCATTTTCAAAGAAAAATCCCCTTTCTTCGATTTGCTGAGTGATGCTGAGTCTCTCTGGAGAGATAATGCCACTTTGGCTGGGCAGCATGTTTTAATACGAGATGATAAAGGGAAGAAAGGTTCTCCAAGAAAGATGTTAGTGCCATGCAGCCAGCAAACCTTGTATTTCAGACCAATACAAACAGCAAATGGTTACAACTCTCTCTTTAGAATTAAGGAGTCAGAAAACCTCTTCAGTGTTTACCTTAAAAACACTGCCCTGTGTAGGCATCTACACAATCCAGTGATCTGGTGGGACACAGAGAGATGCATGGCGGAGAAGCAAAGGAAGGAAAGGCTTTTCTGAAACAATACCATATGCACGTGGTCCCACACCACCACCCACCACAGTATACATCTGCTAGCAGCTCAACCTTTGCAGCCTGCAACTGCTGAACGCCTCATCCACTGGAAACCTTTCTGTGATGATAATCTACTACAGAAGGAAAAATCACTAGAGGAGGACACCCAATAGCTTCCAGCCAGAACACAACACGCCTTCAGCAAGACCTTTGATTTTCACAGGCACACACTGAAGTTGTTCTTCACAAGAAAGAACAGCCCGTCTGTTGCATAACTAACCTTAGGCTGCGTTAGATAAGTCGTGCCTTCTCACAGATCAACTGACCTTAAATAATGTCCCCAGTGTATTCAGAGCCAATAGGTTTCTTTTTTAGAGCTCAACTGACAGGTCTTCTCCTTCCAGCTATTTCTTCAGAAAGGCACACAAAGAAGGTTTCAAGAGAAATCTCATGCTTAGTGTTCCAAGAGCAGCTTTCTGGGCCAAAAACGAAGCACAAGATCTCAGCTCCAGAGTTGCATCTCCTGCTTCTTCAGCAGTTCACTGCAGCAGAGCAAGTGAGAGCCTTTGCAGGACTTGAAGGGGGATTGAAGCGGACGATAACTGGAAAACCCAGAATACCTCGGGAAAGTTTGCTGCAGTTCTGCCACTGAGTCAAGCCAGAAGGAAAACAGCCAGCCGTGCCGATGAAGCACTGCTTTGTATTCTGGATCAGGCAAAACAAAGGCCTGGTGATGAGGAGCTCTCATGTGTCGTGCAAGGGTCAGCAGCAAAGGCAAATTCCACCGTGGCATTTCCGTTCTGTCACCCAACCCACTACTAAGAATGGATACAGCAAGATCTTTCATTGCTTATCCAAAGATGCCATTTAACGTGGCTGTGCAGCATCACCCCACCACCACATTCCACTCCAGAGGTGGGGTATCAGTCCCCATGCCACCCTGAAGCCGCAGAGCTCTTACACCATTTCTCTAACCCGTCCTGGCTGTGAGACGACGTTAGAGCTTTACAGCAGCCTGAGAGGTGGAAACGCTCGGTAAGAGATAGAAACAGTGTGACAGTAAGCAAGCCTCCACGCCACCCCTGGCAGGTCATTTCATTGTCTGTGCAGATGTCTGTGCTGATGGGAACGATTTTTAGAAGTTAAATGCTCTGCAGAGCAAGGCTGTAATCCTTCGGAAACTCAAGTACCAAAGCGACTGCCCAGTAAACCTGCGTCAAAGGCAGAGAGGCTAAAAGCCCGTCTAATTTCTGACACCAGCTTGGCTGTCACAGAGCCTCCACTTGAGCACCAATTTCCCTACTTCAAAATCAGGGTCCATAGGGCTTTTCTTCATGCTACGTGTTTCTCCATTCATCCAAATGCTGCTGGGTGAGAGTTTTGATGCAAGGACAGATATAACGCACACATCCAGCGACTCCCTGAGCTCTTCCGATGGAGCACGCTAGGGCATGAGCTCTGCCTCACCTCTTGCAATCAGCAAAACCGGGCTTCATTGCTAAGGCTCTGTCCTACAAAAGAGCCACATTATTTTCTGTATAAGCCACCATTGCCTCTCGCTACAACTGCATAAACCCACCAGACTTGCAAAAAGTTGTTCATGCAGAGATCTACAGCCACTAAGGATCTTTCTAGTAAACCCAGCCCTGAATGAGAAGCAAAGGGCTTGCAGAGCCGAGTTACTGGAATCTATTCCTCCTGCATTAGTCAGCATATAAGAATACATCCTCTTGCTTCATTAAATTTTAATTGGAGTACATGTGAATAGGTTTTGCTGGTTATTTAATCAAAGGGAGTCTGCATACAAGGTGTTCACATGAAAAGCTAGAAATCAACATCCTTTCTAGCTTTTCTTTCAGATTTTTTAAGACCCATTGTCAATTTCTTCAGGTCAGTTGACATCTTGGGGCTGCTGCAAAGAACCATGAAAAGCAGGCACAAAGCGCAAATAAAACACTTTGGAGGGAAACCGGACACAGATCATTAACCCTGCATTCCTCGTTATTACCCAGACAAAAATTAAATGCAAAACCCCAAAGCAGCTGTTGCATTAGCTAGCTGATTGGTAGTGCTAAACACGATTGCTTTGCTGCTGCGTGTCATGCATGCTCGGGCTGGACTGTCTGGAGTGTCATTATTTTAAGAGTCCTTAGGTACTCTGAAAGCATAGCAGATTTGAACCTATAAAAAAAATCCTCCTTGTAAACGTTGAGATTTCCTCAGTAAACGCCTTTTCTTGCACTGCAACACAGATGCTTTATTTGTTCACATGCACTTTCCTTGAGCTTACAGAAACTTTGCATGTACTTTCTTGCCTGCCTAGAACGGGACAACCACCTCCAGAACTCCTTCCTTTCTAAAACCACGAGCTGTATGACCGGATTCTCAACTTCCATAAAATCCACATAGTACAGCTTGAATTGACTTTCAGCTGCTGAAAATCCACCAGTAAAGCAACTCCAGCCTGCAAGAGGCAGAGCTGGAGACGGGAGCCCAGTGCTTGACTGCGTGAGAAACGAAAAGCAGCTATGTTGTTCTGCACAGCACTGTTCATTAAGTGAATCAACAACACACACAACAAAAAATAATAATAATAAAAAAGAATTGCAGCAATTTAAAACCTCAACGAAGAATTTACTGGACTGCTCCTGCACACAAATATATATATATTATGTACAGTGATAGGTTCTGGCAGCCTGGGACTCTGACACACTTTCTATGGCAATGTCCTAATATTAGAAAAATTTGGTCATAAGCTAAAAATGTTACAGAAATAGCATAGGATCATAAGTTACCAGCTGAGTCAGAACTCGATCTGCTACTTGACTTTTATACTATTTTACTCTTTTTAAAAAAAACAAAAAGAAAACAAAAAAAAAACAAGCACATCACACACTGGGGTTGTTTTTTTTTTTTAGACAGTTCGCTTCTGCCATCACTTACGAAGAAGAATGAACCTTTGTATGGGGGAAGAAAGTCACTCAAAATGGCAAAAAAAAACATCTGCAAGAAAGCAAAGGACACAGTTTCACTCATACACCACAGCCATGTGTGTAGCAAGCCCTGCACTAAAAACGCAGCTCCTCTGCGTGCGAGCTCTGGCGGGCAGGAGGCTGCCTCTTGCTCACGCACGCACAAGGAGTTCTCCATCAGAAGCCCAGTGATGACGATGGAACTGTGCCTGGTAGTACACCGGCATAAAAGCCAGGAATCTTAGGCGTGCAATGCAGTCTGCAGCATAAAAGCATTTTATTTGCACTCTATACTTGTAAATCATTGGTAAATAATTAACAGACAGCATAAGCATGTAACAGAACCGAGTCGCCGGTGTTAGCAAAGGAGAACTGCTATAAATGGATATGTCACAGTAATAAGACGCCTGTTCACCTGTTGGGTGCTGCAGAAATTAATTAAACAATTTCGTTTTCATAAATTAACCCCTGACACCCAGAACCTTACTAGAAAGCACAGTCATATTCCTTCTTGTTATTTATGACCGTAACTCTCCTTTCACAGCTTGGGGAGTCTTTAAAATGAAGACACCGTGGCCTGCCCCAGGCTCCTCTTGCTGGGGAGAGCCCCGGCGCCACGCGTGGGCACATTCATCCATCCGGCAGAGGAAAGGGGAGATAGGAGCGAGGAGGCTGCCCCAGCATCCCACTGGGAGCTGCCGGATTCGCTGGCTGCAGCAGCAGGAAAGGATTTGCCAAGTATGAACATGAGAATGCGGTGGAGAAGGAGACCCCCTCGTTCCACATCTCCTCTTCAATTTTCCCTCCTTCCTGCTGCTCCTCGTGTCCTACAGGCTGTTTCTGCAAACACAGCCTGGGAGATTTTTTTTTTCCCTACAGGTAGCAGGAAGGCAGAGGAGCAGAAATCCTCCTGCCAGGTGTCGCGCTGTGAAGAACCCAACTCCGCAATCACAGCTCTCTGCGCTCCCTAAAACGCCGGAGACATTCAGCATCACAACATTTCAGCCGCAAACACGCAGCTACTTGAAGGGAAACAGGCAGAAGCCTGCCAAAACGACCAGGAAAGGGGAAAGGATGATTCCTCAGAGAAAAGCGTATGACTAAAAAGTTATTCAACCCAAAGCAGTGCAGCGAGGAAAGTAAATTGTCAGTGTCTCACAATTGTTCGCTGCGTGTCCCTCAGAAAACACACTCATCCCAGCTCGTCTGCACCTCTGCCTGGAAACAAAACCCCAAAAGGCCCTTTTCTGACAACAACTTCAAAAATCTTTAAGCTCGTTTCACCATGTTTGTTTTGTTTTGAGTACAGTAATGTACAAGCAATGAATTCTTTATTATTTTATTTTATTTTTTTCTCAAAGTACAGCTCCCATAAGCTTAAAAGTAAATGGGAGTGCTTTGCTTCCTGGGGTATGTAACTGGAACATTTTTCTAGCACCTAATAAAACATTGTTTGGTTGATACTAACCATTAAAATATGTGTTTCAAGTCATGTAATGTTCCCTGTGAAAATTGCCTTTTTGCTCCATGAAAAAAAGGGCACTGAAAGGAATCCTGCAGCCATAAGGATCTCACTTATTTCATGGAAGTATCATTTTAAAAAGCCTCACAACATGATCAAAGCACTGTTGAGAACAGATGTTCCAAGCTTTACAAATTCCAGCATAAGTATTTTTATGACATTTATCACTGCTAAATTCTTTCGACCAATTTTTTTTCCCTGCAAGAAGCATGGAGACACTTTCCTCCCCGAGGAGGACATGTTCACGCATGGCCTCAGCTCCAGCCGCCAACCCTCTCCTCCCATCATCCCTTCCCATCCATCACGAATGAGAGCTGTGTGGTTTCCCCAGTGGCTATGGTGGCAGCCAGCTTCGAGCAGCACTGGTCCTGCAGAGCTGGGTGTGGTGCTCCCCACTTCACAAGGGGTATTCAGTGTAGGACCTGTACCACTGTAGTGCAGACTCTGGCTCTTGGCTGACTGTTCATACAGACCTTCTCCCAGAAACCTCATTGCTCCACTGCCTTGATACCAGACTACAGCCTCTAAAGCCCTCCATAAGGTTTCTTCTTCTTGACCAAGATGCACACCATCACCACCCGTTGAGATCACACCAGACCACTGCTGCCATGACAATCCCTGAGCAACCTCACCTAACCTTGAAGCTAACCCTGCTTTGAGCCAGGGGCTGCACAAGATACCTGCAAGGTCCTTCCTACCTAAACTGTTGGAGAACTATAGAACTCAGCTAGGAGCCACATGGAAATGCCCTCAATCACATCAACACCGCAAGAAAGCACCTTCCCTGGTCCCCCAGCTCCTCCTATGTATGTGGGAACCCTCTGCCTGTGCACAGCACATAGAAGATTGCTTTCCTGGCCACAGCAGAAGACACACACCACTATCTAGCTACAAGACTAGATGCAAGCAGGAGATGCTCAGGTAGCTAACATGTTGGAAACTACTAAAGCCAGACAAGAAAAGCCAGAAGGAGCGATAGCGGGGACCTGCAGGAACCTGCTTATTCTTGGGAGAGCAGGGATGAGTTCCCATTCCTGGAGGTGACCACCAAGGCAGGGAGTGCGTATTTCAACTGCAATTCAAATCAAAGCCAAATTTCCATTGAGAGCAAAGTTCCTGGGAAGCTTAGCTCTCCACAGTTGGTTTCTGTGTATTCGATCTTCCCAGGAACATCACCAAGCTCTCTGGTTGACAGAAAGTCTAACCACCGTGCAGTACTAAGCAGTTTCGTGAGAGTGAGCTGTGTACCAACACAATACTCACAACTACTCAAGAATCTAAAACATACAGTTTATCTCTGAAGAATAACATGGGTTTTTGTACCCCAAAAAAATGGGATCTGAAACAACCAGCTCCTTTCAGATTGCACACATTCACAGAAGAGGGTGTTTGTGAAAAGGACCCCACAAGCACATCACTTCTCTAATATGTGCCCAGTTTAGTTTCACCTGTTTCCATGCGCTCCCTTCCCAATTCCTACAACCTGCTTGCACATCCTGTTTCACTATGAACACCAGCTTCTGCCCCGGGGCAGCGCTGCCTTCACTTCTCCTCCTCATGGTGTGAGCTTAGGTAACAGTTAAATTGGGAGGAAAAAAACCCAAACAAACAAATTTAGCCCTCTTGCTCATCCAGGCTGTAAGCCTGACCAAGCCTTTGCCAGGGCTGTGGCAGCTCTTCACCATGGGCGTTGGGCACCACCGAAATGGCAAAGAGTAACAGGTCCACCATTAGTCGCCCATAGAGAAGATGGTAGAGCAACCTCTGAAAAAACAGCACAATGCAGAGGAGGTCTCCCAGAACAAGGGAGGATGAGGAAAACACATGAAAGGAGAGAGACCTCACGTTTCAGTGATGGGAAGAGGAGGAGGGATGCTGGAGGTGAGCAGATATCTGAGGAACAAGGACAACCGAAGGTGACCATCTGAAGAAGTCAAGCAGAAGCTGAAGGGTGTCGAGGAGCCAACTCCAGCAACGAGGGGTCTGAAAACACCCTCCACCAACAAAGGAATCATACAGAAGAGGGGACACTTTTCATTTCATAATTACATTTCATAAATATGACACTTCATGTCCCTGTCAGCTGTTACCTTAGAGGACTGAAAAAGATTCATGTCTGCATCTACCCACAAGCAATCACAGCAGTCTTCCTCTCACCAATTGCTTGTGCTTTTGTTGGTAGACCTCATCTTTTGAAGACTTCTAGTGGTGTTAAAAAAATCACTTACTTCTTTATTCACAAAGTACAACTTCATATTTTAAACGCACATAGAAAATTTGCCCCCGAAACGCCTTTTGTTGAAAATTAAAATACACACGTGTAATCTTGCCATGCTGGCAACAGGGATGTTCTGTGTGTGTGTGTGCACACGTGTGTATGTGCACAAGCAGGTGCATGCACACAAACGTACGCACATTCACACCTCCACTACAGATTTTCTGGAAAAGGACTGCTCCCCTGCGTGTCCCCAAAGGGAGAACAGAAACCGGGGGAGTGCGCAGTGCTGGCATGCAGCCACACTGTCCTCCTCTGCTCCAACCTCAAAGACAACCAGCACCGACAGCGAAGTCCCATCTTCCCACGGGTCCGTTCCGGTTTCTCCCCTCGTCTGCGGTCACCATCAGGGCGCAAGGCTGGGCCACCCTTGTCCTTGCAGTGCTCTGATGACAGTGCCATCAGGTACAGAGGGGGAGGATGGTGTCTTCAGAGCCTGGGACGTGGTGAGGGGATTTTAAAAGGGCACTCGAGATGGCATCAGGACTCATTGATACTGTTCTGCTGACTTACTAATATCGCAACCCTGCTCCAGACCTGGGCTTGTTTTGTTATCTCGTCTTCCCAGCCCCAGTGAATTTGCTGAGCACTTTTAAGAAACAGAGAAAAAGGCTGCGACCAATTTTCAGGCCTTCTGATTTAGCCATTAAAAAAAAAAAAAAAGAAAAATCCTACAACATTTCCCTCTTGTTTTTCTAAATAAAAATAATGTATAGCCCTAACTTGATAATAAATATGCTCAAAAGCTGTCCTTAAGTAAAAGCTTTTGATAACAAATTGTCTGTGCTAACTGCTATTTTACTGTTGAATTTTTTATTGTTGCTTAAGCACTGCAATTATGTTAATAAGCCTGAGAGGATGGTACACTAAAGCATTGAATGTGACAGATATAATACTCAATAAAATGTTAATCTTACCTGAAAATTGGAATCAAACAGCCTTATTAGTATTTATGGATATGGCATCTCCAACATGTTTCTTAAGAGGAATATATATATGCAAAAGATATTTCCAAATATACTCTGCTATTTCTCATGCCTCCGTACGATTTAATTCAAGGTGGCTATTACCCCTGCTGCTAATTGCCAGTCCCTTTTAGAATAAGAAAAAAGGGTGTCGGCGCCTGGGCCGTGAAAAACTCCTGTGCATTGCAGGGCTTTCCCCCCTCCCCCCCCAGCAGCTACCCATGGGGACAGGGACACATCTCCCCAAGTCCCAGCAGGGACACTGGGCTTGGGAGGGTGCAGCAGCACACAAAGGCACTGCTCCCCCACACTCCGCCATCTATTTCTCCCAACATCTCTAGCTTTATGTGCAGGGCAGGTAAATCCAGCAAAGGGTTAAGTTATTTACAGGTGCTGGAGAAACAGCTTTTGGATTTTAAGATGGGACTAAACACTAATTTATTTATTTTATTTTTAAACTTTTCAGCCAATGCTGACAAGGAACCAGACCCATCTGTTTCGCTGCAAGTTACGAGGTTGCCGAGCTGGATGCAGAGCCGCTGGGCTGTCGCAGGGGATTTGTCACTGAGGTGCCACATGACTTTCCACAAGTCACATTGCATTTTGCACCGTTATTTCACCACCCAGTCCAAGCCTGATTTCTCAATTGATGGCATAATTTTTTCAGGGAACAAGCTGCCTTTTACCACATGTAGCTGCCTTTTTTTTTTGGCCAAACCTATGGGGGTCTCAGACCCAACCTCAGGGCTCCACCGCCGTGCATCTTCCTGCGGGTAGAGCAAGAGGTTCTCAACACCTTCACTTTCTCATCTATGAAAGAAGGAAAACGTAACCTCAGAAGAGCCACAAGCTTCTGACAAACTACATTTATATCCATGGCCAGGCTCTATAGAGAGACCATTTCTACACAACGGACTGGTGTGGTTTTCAAACACTGCAGGTTAATGCTTAAATAGCAGCTGCTGGCTCCCAGCTTCGCTCCTCACGCTGCTCTCGCCCACAGAAGTCAATTCTGCTGACAGAACCGCAGAAACATCGATAATCAGCACTATACTTTCTGACAGACAAGCAAGATTCTTGCCGCTGGACGCTGCAAACCTCCTTGGTGGCAAACATTAGGCGGGAGATGTCTAGGAACTGTTTCGATGAATAGTTACAGGGGGGAAAACCCCAACCCCCTGCCCACCGAAATCTGGGATTCCCAAATTGCTCAAAGATCACAACGAGCAACCCACAGGGCGCTGCTCAGAACACACCAGGACGCGCCGGGACTTTCCCAAACACCGCTCGCAATGCACACTGGCTTGCACTCCGAGTGCAAGGGTGGAAACAGGACTGCTGTGNAAAAAGAAGAATTTCCAGTTGCAAAATCAAATAAAACTACTAATTGACTGAGCTTGCACCTCGGAGAGCCGGGAGATGCACCTGGGGCTCCTCTGCCCCAAGTTAACCCCAGCACGGGATGCCAGAAGCCAAATTTTCAGGCGCAGCCAGCAAGTTAACCAGGCATATAGCTGCAATGTGCCGCAAGACCGTAGGGCAACCACTCCCGTAAAGGTGGCAGGACTCATCTCTGCCATGTTAAGTGAGTCTTGTCATTATTTTCAACCCTGCAGGGAAATCTAAATTGAACTTTGGCATATTGGTTTCTTTTGCTAAGCAGCAACGCTTGAATGTTAACTCTGGTCCTGACAGGCATATTTATGGAGTATTCTTTGCAAATAATCTTACCCTGACCAGTCCGAAAGGTCAGAATCATAAAAAATAATAATAACAACAATAAAAAAGCACAAGGCTGGGAAACCATCACTGCCATTGGCACAACCTCTCAACTTATTAACTGTCCTTGCAACAAGGTGAACTGCAAGGTCTTGGATTTATTTGATTGATTGAGATCAAAAGATCAGGGGGCACACAGTAAATTGTATCTTTCCATGAACGCATTTTGCTTTCAAGATTTGAGCAGATAGTTGCAGGAATCGAAAAGCTCAAGAGGAAAAAAAAAAAAAGAAAAGAGAAAAAAAACATGTACAAAGGTGACTTCAGAAAGGCATCTCCTTTTCTGTCTTGACACCATCTGCATTTTTCATTTCTTAGAGCTACTTGAAAGTTTCTTCCATGTTCCCATACCCCTGGGACAGCTTATCTCTGCTATGCAGAAGATAATAATGAACAAAAAGATACTAGTATAACTCCAGGGGAGACACCAGTATTTGCTGACATTAAGGATGAAAGGTAAATATTAGAGAAACCAAACGAATCCCAAACAAAGTCCAACAGGAGGTTGAAGAATTTCCCCATTGAATTTCAGGTGCCCGATGAGACAGGACAGGTATCCCACTGTCCTTCTTAATCGGACCGAGGAAGATGAAGCATCTGAATCCTGTTCCTCTCATGATGATGGCTCAGAGGCTGCCTGAGCCTAGGCTAGGTTTGTCATCTGCAGCTCCCAGGGGAGCAAGGGAGCAGCAAGGGAATGAGCCGCCATCTTCAGGACATAATTTCAAGACCCAGCTGGTGAGCCATCATTTTTAAACACAGAAAAAGCCTGCTGCGTTTGCTGTCAAGACAGGACAAAGAAACACAATGAAGAACAGGAACAGAAGAACAAGAACAGAAAAATGAAACTCTCCTCCATTTCATCAGCCCCTGGAAACAGAGGAAAAGCAATCATTTGATTCCTTTCTGTGTTCCACGTGATATTCATATTTGGCTCAGTATACCTGTATCTGTAGCATTGTGTTCTCATGTCACAATAAAATAGATGAGATTACCCACCAGAGAGTAAGAGTAAAGCCCTTACACGGATCACAGAAGAAACCCAGACTCCCAGGAACTTGCTGCAAAGGAACCAGAATTGATACAACCTCCTGGTTTTATCACAAGTTTAAATTACGTGCCAACAACAGAGGATTAAACTCCCTATTCCATGAGCTTGCGCTTCCCTCCAGACCAACGTCACCATTCCGGTAACAAAGATGCTGAGCATCAGAGTTAATTGCTGTTGCATCACAGCTCATCATCAGACCAGGCAGCTCTTTCCACACAGATAGACTGAGCTTTGCCTTTTACCTTACAGGTTTTGAATAAAGTTGTTAAGATAAGAGTTTAACATACTGCCATTTCTAACTATCGCTGGGTTAGAAGGACTCTCCAGAAGTCATCTAGTCCATTTTTCCACCACATGGAAGGATCGGTTCTCCTAAAAGGATGCCTGCTAGAGTTTTTCCAACTTGTTCTTAAACCATTCCAATGACTGAAACTGCCTAAGCTCCTCAGGCAATCCACTCCAGCGCTCAGCTATTCTTAATGCAGGGGATCATTTACTAATGTCTCATCTAAATTTCTCTTGCTGCAACTTAAGCTCATAATTTGTCTTATTTACAGTGTGCAGATTTACAGTTTATTCCCTTTCTCCGTGACAAGTTCACCATTTCCAAAATTTACAAGCTGAGGCACCAGTGTGGCTTGCCCTCTCTCTGCCATTCTGCTTCTGCTCAAAGCATGTTCTTAATCTTGTGTCTCTGCATGCGTATTTCTTTTCTTACCCTGAGAACAGGCAGCTAGGATATCACAAAGCTGTTTCAAGAGAAGACGCTCGCATCCAAAGGCTGATGCATTCAGGCACACCCAGTTATAAAATACTCTGGAACAAGAAAAAGAAGATTTGTCTTTAGGATGGTAGGCAGAGGGTCCAGTAGTAAGGAAAAACCAACAACTCTCAACTGCAGTTTCTTCCACCCAACTATTTAACATTCAAACGCATCTTTGAAAGCAACATCGACGACTGTAGATACATCATGCGCCACTACTCAGACTTGGCCACATTTTCTCTGACAACCACCATAACTGTTTGATAAATCTGTGTTCTAGGAAACAAAGTGCTCACTGACTCTGCAGAAAGTTCTGCCAAGCTATAAGCAATACCCAGCACACATCAAAATCAGATGGCTCCGACTCCAAAGCTTTATTCACTGTGACAGAGGACAAACCTTTTTGTTGCCACCGGTGACTTTATTAACAGTGTCACTGAAAACAACAGAGGCAAGGCTTCTAATCTACTTTGAGATTTGAGTGTATGTAATTATGGGATAGACCCAGAGGAGGAAAGTCAGGTCCGATGAAAGACTGAGTAACTTTTGTTTTCACAACATACTCTTTACCTCCTGATTTTCAGGATGCTCTATCTAGCAAAAAGAAATCTTTTTCCTGAACCCAAGGGTTTGGTGACAACACGGACAGAATAAAGAAAGGATTTACAGATTTACATGTGTTTGGAAACACATGGGAGAGCTCTGAATAACAAAAGCATCCCGAATTTCATGAGAGAGAACAAGCAACAAGGGATAGCAGCAATAACACATTTGCCATCCTACTTTTGGAGGCTCTCAGAAAAACAGAGCTAGACAGTAGCAGACAGTTTGCCGCAACATCTTTCACCAGTGGATCACCTTTCACACCCCATCTCATCTAAATTCCTGTCTCCCCTTAGCAGGGTGTGCTGCTAGCCCCAAAGGATCAAGGCAGCTTTATAAGAAATATGCCTTTTCCGAGAGCTGAAGCCAAGAAACATTCAATTTGCCACCTGCTGTGAAAAAAAGATGCCTGTTGCACATCTAGGGATGTGCCAATGCAACAACTCAGTGTCTTTTCTCTTGCATGCACCATTCAATTGGCTATCCTTTTCACTACCGCACTTTGTCCATCTCCAAGTTTCCAGTTGGGATGCAGGTTTGGGGTTTTTTGTTTTGTTTTGTTGTTTTTTCTTTGCAATCCTTCTCAGCTGCCCTGGGCTTTTGCTCTCCTTGATCACCTCCATTCTTACCAATGCCAACACTTCACAGCCAGCCCAACTGCTGTCAGCACAGGAAGGTGACATGCTCCTATTTAGCACAGATTTGATAACAGAAGTGCTGTTTCCAAGGCTAAAGGGGAATACCTGCACCAATAACGTCCCTGCAGCAGCACACAGTAGCTGAGGAGACTGAGCAATAAATGCTTGTTACTGAAGATGAAGAACTCAATCTCAAAATGTATGATGGCCAACTAATAAGAGTTTAAATGCATGCCCATCTTTAAGGGTGAAAGTAGCTCCAAGGACTTCAGCAAGATCATCTGCAGCATCAGACATGTTACCTCCCAAAATACTAGTGAGATAAGGATGTTTAGCAAGGGATAGAGCTATGAGGAGTGTGCTTCCATCAAGAAAATACACCCATTTCTACAGCTGAATTACAACAGCTGTTGAAAACCATGGAGCAGCATTGAATGGCAGCCCAGGACAGGGAGCCAAGAAGACTACCACATGCAATTGAAACTGCCAAGGGATTAAGTTAGGTCAAATGTAATTACATGGACTGGAACCTGGCCAGGGTACTGGCTGGTTTAAGAAAATTAAAAGAGGTGTTCAAAAGTTTCAGAGATGGAGTCCTCCTCCTGTTAATTATTTGGTGAGTCAGTCACTGAAGTCTCAGTACTCTGGGAGGCTGTCTGAAAAAGGGGAAAAAATGAGGCATAAACTTGAAAGGCATTAGAAGCGATTAGCAAAAGCCTTTGTTCTCCATGGCAATCCTTGCTGCACTAGTGCGCGAAAGCCTTTCATGTTCATGCTGAAAAGTGGCCTTAGTTCCTTTGATACTTGTGGGAGGAAGCGTTTAAATTTACAAATATCCCGCTGTCAGAAGTTACAGACAACAGTCGAGGAACTTCTGTATATCCCAGCCAGGTCATACCCAGCTCTAAACCCAGCTCTCAGGCCGGCAGCGCTCCTGCTGAAGCGCAGAATGCAAACAAGGACACATGGAAGCTCATTGAGACCTGGAGCAATGTCTACTCTACTTGCTACTAGGATACGAAAATCATGGCACGTGGACAAGGAGGTTGCAACCATGTGGACAGTGGCCTCCTCACCTTCATTCGGTTTTCAGAGGATGGGGAGCATGCAAGGCAGGCAATTGTAAGGCGACCAGAAAGGATGCTTCGTGGTCTGGCAGCTGAGCGTCACTCTGAAAGATTAGATCCTGTTTATGCCTCTGCCATAAACCTCCTAAACGGTAAGAGGAAGACAGCATATATCAATTTTTTCCCCAGATGTTTACAGATATGCCTTTTCTGGCTAACTAAAGACATAGAAAGACCACATCCAGAAAAGACAAGAAGTAGCAATCATGGAATGAGATTCTCAGTTCAGTCTCTGATTGAGACTTGTACTATAACCATGTACAGCGCTACAAAACATGAAGTGTTCTGAAAAAACAAGCCTTGTAAGTCTCAGTTTTGGCACCTGAAAATAGTAGATGCCTCTGCTACCTCTGCATCTGGAAATCATCATTAGAGATACACTCATTACTGTCTTCGAAGCAGTTGGATGTGACAGTAAAAGCAGTATGGAACTGGAGATTAATCTTTTTGGGTAGCTTATTCGGTGAAATTTTCAGATGATGCACATTAAATAAACCAAATTTTTGACTGATGTGAAAAAAACACAAAGATAAGATAACTATCTTCTCAACAAGTGCCGTACACCAGGCATGTTGAGTGACATGGTTTCCTGTCAAAGCGACAGCAGGTGAACACACAACCGAAGGCTCTGCCATACTGATTTCATGCACTTTTCCCCCCGCCTCCCCCCTCCCCTTTTCAGAAAACAAGCCAGGAAAAGGCAGACACTTCACAGCACAGATTGGTGCAATTTGTGCTAATGGCCCAAGCATAGATGCAAGCAGCAGCTTGCTTCTCTTCGTGCGGAACAGTCAACGGGGAGAAGTTCTGGTGGGACAACTGCTACCACAGCACACCTTGCCCCAGCCCAGCAACACCTCCTCCACCACATGGCTTCGTAACGAACAGGGCAAGAACTAAGAGCACAGGAGAAAGTCTGTGCTGTCTTGTAATAGTGTGCAAAAGACTAGGGGCAAGCAACCGCAGAAAAAGGTTGCAGTCTTTGCTGGCCCCATGCAAGCTACTGCTCTTCCAAAACGTAGTCAAACACTCTTCCACATAGCAAAACCATAAACGCCTTAAATCCCTCATCCCTGGCACTCCTCTGACAAGGCAAGTCACTTCTTTTGGGGTCCTCAGGCACAACAGAGACAGCAAGGACAGAGATTTCTTTGTTAAGTGGGAGCAAAACAGTACTGCAGTTCTTCCCAAATGCCTTCCAACCAGCCTCCTCTGAAGCAGCGCCACTGCTGGAAAGACCCGTAAAAACAGGTTCTGACAGAAGCAGAGACCCAGTGTGGAAAACCAGAGCTCAACTGGTGCAAGTCAGAGAAGATCGGAAGCAGCAGTATTGTAATGCTTTTTGAGTTTAAAATATTCAGCAAGGTCAAGGCAGCACATGTTATCTGCAGGCCAGTATACGCCCCGGGCCACACGCACCGCCAGCGCCATGCCGAAGGCTGCCACCTCACTCGCGCTGGGTCTCCGCAGCACAGCCACCAGCAGCTCCCAGCCCCAAGCACCCTAATTAGCAAAAGGTAGAGAGGACACTTAACAAACAGCATGGTTGCCCTGAACATGGGCATGCCTCATCCCTTCTCCTCGTGCTGCACATGGCCGCACATGGCCGCTGCAAGAAGCCCTAGCCCCGCTCCTCGACGCAGGCCATCGCCGGAGCCAGGCGCGGGCACCACTGCACGTAAGGGGAGGGCACAGCACTGATGCTACACAGACCACAGAGAATATACATTTTTTAGCATGACCACACACACCAGGCCAACCCACACAGCAGAGGCTGGGGAGAGCAGGGCGACCTGAAGGGTTTCATGCCGAAGAGGGACCTGCTGCCAAGAGGACAACGCGGCCGAGGTGGCTGGAGTGTGAGGGGGAGGTCTCTCTGCGTTGATTAACCAATACTGATAATGGCCTCCAGTGCCTGAGACAAAGCACATGGAAATGGCATGGAAAGGACTACTGCCAAGTGCTAATAAAGACGGAGTCAGGGCTATTGCTCGAATAAGAATATTTTTTTTTGTCTACGTTATTTGTTGTTCAAAAAAAAAAAGTTTCTGCATGCAGGGACACCCTATTCACTGTATTGAATTAAAGGGATGATTCAAGAGGGAACAGCTTTTGGTAGGCAGAGGGGGGAAATCAATTTCAGGTTGCTACGGACAACTGAGCTGCCTCCTGTAAAACTAAATCGGATTCAGCTCTACCAAACTGAACACTAAACATTCCCTGAAATACAAGACACACACGCTCTCCAAATAAATAAATACAATAAAACACAGGCTCGTGTCATCTCCCAGCCTTTTTTTTTTTTTTTGGCTGAACTAAGGATGTGCTGAAACCTGCTAATTACTGCAAAATACAAGACTAAAGTTTTGGCTCAGCAGTGGCTTTCTGACTGCCAGTTCAACACCGACGGCTGCCTTACAGAGGAAAAGGTATTTGATGGCAGGGTGGCACTTGGCAAAATGAACCAGAGTAGCGCCCAGATTCACCTCGCTCTGGGCCCTTTCGTGTGCTCTGGGCTTCCAGCGGATCCTAAACCAATGTTCTGCTGATCTGGGCTCCTGCACAGCATAGCTAGCAAGGGACAGAGAAAGCTCAGCCTGGTGCTTTCAAGCCTGTCCTAGCTGATACTGGATGGAGGCAGTATAACCTGCCCGTGGTCCTTCAACAGCCTGAATAGAAACAACATCCTCCACCTGAGCAGCTGACCTGTGGTCACAGCAGCCAGGTAGGAACCTCACATGGAGGGACCACTGGGGACAATACAGTGGCTGCAGTCCAACAGCTGTCCTCTCCCCATACCTTGCACTAGAATCATTTCAAGTACATTTCAAGGTTTTAAGTACCATCCCCACTCCCTGCAGCAAGCAAAGATGCGTGGGCACAGGGCTGCATCACCTCCATGCCTGCGGGATGTTCTTCTCCAGCACACCCTCCATCAGCAGCCCAGAGCAACACACCGAGACCCCCTCTGCAAACCACAGATCCCCCAGTCCTCACATCCCCCTGAGCGAGGAGGGCAGGGGACGATGGCAGCCCTGGGAGCCTCAGCACCCCTCTGTGCTGGGCACATTAATCCCTTTGGTCCTCAGGAGCCCAGGGGAACTGGGAGCTTGGGAGAGACATTTAAGAAAGCAGAGGCACAATTTGGCAAAGATCAGAGCCACTGGTCAGGAGCTGCACCAGGCTTCTCATGGGTTGGAAGGAAGAAAATTAAATAAAGGTTGGGGGGAGCAGAGCTGATGCCCCATGAAATAAAGGAATCGGACAAGGGACGACTGTGCTCCACGTGCACAAGCACCCACTGCAGCACCGCCACTGGCATGATGCCGGGCTGGAGCCGCACAGCCAGTTATGTTCCTAAAGTCGCACTGAGCTCAGTGCCAGCTATGCAGCATCCTTCGGCACCATGGATGGACCCAGGGGACAGACATCAGGCCATCACGGCAGTCCCCTGAGAGAACAAAAGGTGAGCTGGACATGGAACTCCAAACCCCTGGTCAGAAAGGATGGAGCAGAGGAGAGAAGGCATCCAATTTTGTACCCTTCCCCAATAGCTGTTAAGCAGCCCAATAAATCCATCTCAATCAACTTCTCCATCAAGACAACAGGAAACATTCCCATCCCACGATACTATGAGTCTTAATTTTATGGAGCAGTTGATGTTTTTCCAATGAAATGTACCATTAAAATATAAGATTTTATTAGCAAAATCAATGATGTGTGCATAGAGTCCCTCATGGCTTTAAAAAAAAAATCTATGAATAATTGTAAAACTGATAGCAATAGAGAACATTGTGCAATTATTACAGCGGTTTTACAGTATTCTCTAATAATGGTGGCCCCTGCTTCTGGTAAGACACCTTAAGGCAGTACCACAAAAAGATATAAATAAAGAAAGAGCAACAGAAGCTCAGCATTCCCCTGCACTTAAAGGGTGCAAACATGTTGCCTGCTCTGTATTTACCGAACTACCTTTTTTTTTCCCCCTGCAGCAAGAGGATAACATTCTGGAAACAAAAACACCACAACATTTACAAAAATATTTACCAGTCGCCTGTCTCTTTCTCCTTCTCCACCAGTTCCAGTGTGTTTTGTTGGATTAGAAAGTAAACAGGGAAGATTTACTCCCACTTAACCCTAGCAGAAACGGAAGCAAGAGAGAGAGGCTATGACCTTTCAGCACCCACAAGATGTGTGATGGTCCTTAACCATGCACACAGGGCCAGGCATCAGCAGCATCGGAAAACCTTCTGCAAGCAATACACCCACTGGGGACACAGGAGTGGAGTCCTGACACCCATTTCCCCCACCAGGCTCACTGGCTTCCCACAACGTGCAGCCACAATGCCCGACCCACAGCTGGGGCTTTGCTTGAGCACAGCTCCATTCCAACATTTCATCCAGCACCAGCTGTGTTGCTGCAGCAGACAGGGCAACTGGATCTCCCCATCTCCAGGAGGAAGCCAGATGCACACAGGAACCCAACTGCAAGTCCAGCACCCCAAGCAATCACTATTCTCACCTCCCACGGGATGCTATGAGCATACCCAACCCTCCCAGCCTGTCAATCTCCTGTTCTCACCTGGTAGCCATCATCTGTATCAATACCATCATGAAGTGCTCAGACAGTCAAGAAATTCAGGCATTCCAAATCCAGTGCTCGCTGACCAACTTCTCAGGGAGCTCTGTCTAACACGCAAGGAGAACCACTAAGTCCCAGGTATCACAAAACACTCAAGAATGCGCTTATGTGAAGTGGTGCCAAAAAACACCACCTGCCTGTTCTACCCCAAATGTTTTGCCTTGCACCCATAGCTACCCATTTGCAAGAGCCTATTTTTTCTCTGAGTGGACCTTAAAGTCTCTTTACTCCACCTGGCTTTAAACAACCTCCGGATGCATGTGGGGATAGATGAGGAACGAGTAAAAAGAATACTCAACAGATGTTTTCATTAGCATAAATTTGCCATTCATTCCTCTTTCTTCTACCATCAAACTCCTCTATTATCCTCGCTGGATAATTTACAGTGCTTGTCGCAACGTACAGTCTCTGAGAACAGAGACAGCATACACTTGATAAAGTAGAAGTTCAAAGAGCTGAGCCGTGCATGACCTGCAAGCAGATTGTTGCGATTTCCTTGCATGTATAAAAGGGGTTTGCCTTCATGCAATGCTGAAACTTGTCATCATGAAACACCCTCCTATTACAACATGGCCCAGAGGAGCTACTATTTTGGGTCCTAATAACGTGCTTGGTTTTACAGGAAAGCAAGAAGGCAAGTAACATGGAACAACCCAGCTGTCAAGTAGAGAAACAGATGGGATCCTCACAAAACTACACAGATTGCCTTAGTCGAGTGCTGTCACAGCCCATCCTCGCGACGGGAAAGCACGGTGCAGGAGCTAGATGAAAGGAGCTTGTGAAATTAAGTGGCATCATCACCTCTACAAGGCCTGCAAAGAGACAATAGAGAATTGCTTTCCAGGCACTCTGATCCCAAGGCAATAAAACATGACTCAAAGTTGTTAGGCTGTTTTTTCCCCTACTAGAAATGCCTTTTGGCTGAGTGACAATTGCTCAATTCTCCCACCTGCCTGTCCCCATGAAACACAGACAGCATCCACGGAAAGATGCACCAGGAAGCACAGGTCACCTCCACGGTCTTGGAACAGCTCTCCCTTCGGAAGTGAGTGCAAACATGGCTGGCTGGAGGCGGCCCTGCTAGCATGGCCCCGGGAGCTCACAGGCAGCACCATGATTCACTCCGCTGTGGCTTCCAAACAATCTAGGAAACCACAACACCTGCCATGGCGGTTCAGCTCCCGTGTCATTGAAGGACATGTCTTTGCATACCATGAGTCAGTGGCAAACCAGGAGAGGTGATGGACTGGCCTGACCTTCCTCATTCAAACTCTCGAGAGGACGCTAAACCCAAGCTAACAAACCAGCGCTTCGGAAACCCCGGCACGCTTGGAGATATCAGGGCCCATATCTAATAAATACAGGGCCTGTGCTTCACACCTGTGGTCCGAGCTGGGACTAGAGCAGCCCCCGAGCGCAGCCAGCCATTCATGCCCGTAGCTATTCAAGCAACGAAGGCTGCATGCAGAGGGAAGGCTGAAGCCAGGTTATGAATGAAGTACCGGGATCGATTCCCTTATCTACCCTCCGCCTCTCACTAACTCGAAGATGCTATTCAGGGAAAATATAATTTAAAGGCAGAGGCTAATGATGAATCAGATTGATTTTTAGGACAAGAAAATAGATGTAATTGCAGTCTACCTGCTTGCGGCTTGCCAGGAGTCATAGCGAGCTTCAGGACAACCCAGCCTCCTCTCCCCTTCCTCATCCCAGCCCCCTTCCCTCCTCTGTCCCCACCAAAGAAAGAAAAAGCCCTCACAGAAAAGAAATTCCCTTGCACAAGGCAATTAAGTGTTTCCAGAAGTCAGCTCAACGCTGGCTTCCCTCTCCCTGCTAAACAGTACAGAGCCTCAATTAATGGATGCGCAGAGGGTCCACTTTCCGGAGAAAAGCAAATTCCGAGCGTGCAGCTGGGAGGAATGCATCGTATGTCTGGTATTCACGCTGCGCCCTCTTTTCACCTTCCTTTTTTTGGCCGTATAAGGAGCTGCACGCAGCAGGCTGGGCCGGGGAACGCAGCGCTGCCTGCTCAACGCCGTTAGACTTCCGACTCTGTTTGTCTTTACTGGAAATCCAATCAATCCATCTAGGAAAAAGGCTAGTGCATACACTGCGGAGCGCTGGGCTCAGCCATCACACTCCTGAGGTGCGGGATAAAAAGAGGAGGAAGCTGAACCAGCCCAGCCCAGCCCAGCAAGGGCTTCTGCAGAGATGCACGCTCACATACACGTGCACAGGCAATAATTCTCTTAATTATATTGGAGGGAAGGGGGGTGCTAACTTAAAAACATTGAGACTATTACAGCTACAGTCCTAAAGGGTTGTTTCCCAGGTTAGCAGCACTCAAGTCCTGTCTGCACAGGAAATAAAAGGCAACCTGGCCTTCAGCGCCTGTACCTGGGGCTGGCAGGATTACACGCCCTCGGCCACAGAGAAACGCATCCCCTCCAACATGCACGGGTTACAAACAGCAATGTGGGACCACACTTTGGAGACACAAATCACTGGGAATTTTTCTTAAAGTCCTGACAATCTCCAAGTGAAAGTCTATTGCAGCAATTTCAGCAGCAGACTGGGATTTCCATATCCAGGATGCAATTGCAGTATTACTATCTAAAAAATGAAGCCTTTTTGCCATTGCTATTTCTACTGTGAACAACAGGCTATTCCTGTGGGCACCCAGGACTTTGCAGGAGCAAAAAGGAGAAGAGAAATACATGCTCCTCCACCAAAGGCAATGGAGCCCTGGATCACAAATATCCGGGAAGAATTTGCATCAACTCCCCTTTCTCAGCCCTGTTCGG
This sequence comes from Ibidorhyncha struthersii, assembly GCA_013398815.1. Lineage (NCBI taxonomy): Eukaryota > Metazoa > Chordata > Aves > Charadriiformes > Charadriidae > Ibidorhyncha > Ibidorhyncha struthersii. The sequence goes on along the minus strand of VZSZ01001260.1, from coordinate 222,520 downwards.
CATCGAAGAGCAGCCCTCATTTCATCCTCCAGAGGAAAGTCGTGACAACAGCCACAGGGGTGGGGAGAGAAACGTGGGATTGATCACCATCGGAACACGGCAAACAGCCCCAGGAAAGAAGGAAGCCCACAGACAGGCTGCCAATATCTGGATTGTCTCCAGTTCAGTCTCGGCTTTTCCTCCCATGCAGAAGACCTGAAAAGATCTGCACGACCATCTATGCTGTTCCTTACCCTCAGCTACTTCAGAGCAACGTGTTTCTGTCTGCTTTCCTCAGCCAGGCATCGGGGTCCCAAGCGAGGCCACGCTAGAGCTGGCCAGGAAGAAGATGGTGAACTTCAAAGAAATCAGCAACTTGGTCCACTTCCCCAGGGGTGTTGCCTACAACCCAGGCTGGTTCTCACTTCCTCAAAGGACAATGCAAAACCTCCATAACAGGTAGGTCTGCGGTCTCCTGCCCCAGATACTATCTCATTCCAGTGTCCAAAATATAAAGACTGACTTAATCCTGAGGCAGAGGTTTAATCTTGCTCCCAATTTTATTTTGTTCTTTTGCCAATAGTCATTAGCGCTGAAATAATTCTTCACACACACAGAACCATCCAGTCTGCCTTTGGATCTTAGGTCATTGGTCTCAAGAGTCTCCTCTAGCAACAAGCCCCATACTCCGAATTATAGGTTGGGTGACAGAGTTGTTCCTTTTTTTTTTTTTAATCAGCTTCCAGATTCTCACCTTTCAGCTTCAACTGACTATCATATGTGTCTGTGTATCGGGATAAGGAGAACAGACACACCAAAGCTGCCACCCCACTTAGACATCTCTCTGTGCTTTGAAGAGAATGATCTCCGTGCTTTTAGCCCCTCTGCAAACCCATTTAGAGGGCAGGACGCTACCTGGGCAGAAGCGGGACGTTCCCCATTAGTACCATGCTAACTTCCCTCTCTATGGAGCCTGATGTGTGCTGCCCCGTTGGGTGACAGTACGGACCACCAGAGCCCATCACACTTGGCCCTGGGACCACAGAAGTGGGCAGCAGCTCATGAGCAACCTGAATCCACTCAACCACCCTGTCCCGTCCTCCTGCCTCTGCCAAACATAGTGAGTCCTATCCCCTGCCCAGCACCAGCACCTTTGGGCTGTGGTTCCCCATCGCCACCCTCTCCTTGGAGGTCCAGTCCCACCTCCTGCAGCTGCCTGCTCCCAACCCTCCACCTGCGCAGAGTTGCCTGCACTGGGGAATGGGAAGGACAGTGGCCAGAAACCCCTTCATGACGTCCCAAAACAGTCTTCAACCTTCCACTTGGTGTACTCAGACAGAAACAAGGATGCTCTGAAGCACCCAGTGGAGTGACATGGATGAAGACACACAGCTGAAACTCGACTGGGAGAGGGGAAGATTTCTAGCCTCATTAATAACAGCCCAAAATTAAAAGCAGAGCTTGTAGTACAGCTGCGATCCCAGCTACCCCGCTGCTTGTGTTAACAGTGTGGCTTTATTATGGTCAGGGATTAAAAACAGCTCCAACAATTAAAGGAGGGGGGAAAAAAAATCCAACCCAAAAAAATGACTGAACGAAAGAACCACCAACAACAAAACTCAGTAAAATATAAAATTCCTGTGGGCTGGAATGATTAGCAAAAAAAAGTTGTGTGTGAGGAGCAAGAGTGAATGCTTCCTTCCCCGCTGCCAACAGGCCCCAACATGTCCCCTGCCAAGTGTATTTGTCCCCTACCCACGAGAAGCCACACGGTGCCCTGTGGCTCAGCACCAGCCACCGTCAGTCCCCCGTGGGATGCCACCTCCCGCCCCAGAGTATGCGCTCTGCAACCACCCTGGTCCAAGTGGACAGCTTGGAAACCTTCCTCACTCCCGCTGCCTAAATGCTACAGCATTAAGGAAAATAAAAAAAAGTCTTGCAATAAATGACTAATATGCCTGGAACTTCTCAGGAGGCACCAGTCCTCGCTGAGTAACCAGAAGGGGGGGGGAGGATCAGCCTACCAATGAAGCCACTTACAAGAGCCGAGCAGAAGCATGCCCGCGTTTCTTGCAGGTGAGCTGGTTGCCCAACAGTTCCTGAAAGGCAATCACCCTGAATGCCCCAAAGCCTGCCCACAGTCGCCCTGCCACCAGCCGGGATGAGAACAGGATAAGGAACCAGTGGGAAGCCTCAGTTTGTTGTACCTTGATATGCCAGCTGGTGCATTTGAGGGCTTGGTCAATAACGCTGAGATTTGAACCTACTTTCTCTTCTTTATAAGAATTAAAAGCAATAAATTCATAAGCAAGAGGAAAACTATCTCCTTTCCCTTATTTCCCCCCCTTCCTGATACAGAACATGCCCCTCTTTCTTTCAGGCACTGGCAGCTCACCAAGAGGGACAAACCTCTGCAGCCAAACCACCGACTAGGCACAGGTTTAGCAATCAGCTGGGCTGCAAGTCCAGGGGGGGAATTCCCAAGGGGAGAGGCCCCCAGACCTCCCCAGGAACAGCTATGGGCACCAGCAGCTATGCAGGGACCTCAAAACCCCTGGGAAGCAGTTTGCAAAACTCCTGCATGAGGAGGAGGGAAAATAAAAATAAATTAAAACCAAAGAATCACCTCCATGCATGCACATGAGTCAATAAACAGAATGGGAGCAGGCAAAAGAGACACTCAAAGCTGTTTCTCCTGGTCTCCAACGATGAGTGATTGTTCACACCCCAAAATCCTGAGCAGGGGCAGCCCCCAGCCCAGGAGAGGGGCCACCCTGATGCCCATGCAGGACCTCCCACCATCTCAGTGTGAACAGTGGGGCCCATTGCTCCCTTCTGGTTTTGGGGCACAGAGGCAGGAGGTCCATTTTCAGCAAGGAAGAGATGTTTTTACCATCACTACCATGAAAATTGCAATGGTTTTAAGCTTGGCACCTTTCATCTCCATCAAGATGGGATAAAAACCAATGGTGACATTTCCAGAGAAAACCTATGTTTACTGCAAAGCTATCTAACGCCACGAGTCCTTTATAAGCCAAAAATATCACATGCAAGGCTCACACTTGCTTTTTTTCAACAGTGTTTCTCCTCTCTGCCTTCACAGGTTTGTAGCCCAGTTGTCCAGAAGCTTTGGAGTTTGGGATCTCTTATTTCTTTTATTTCACTATCGCTTTTGCCTTTGAACAACAAAAGAAAGTGAGCACAGCCACAGCACTGTGGGAAGGCAAAGGTTTCCTCTCAGCCAAACACAGCCATACCTACAGCTCTTCCACCACTGCAGAAGGTTTGGCCTTCAAAATCAGCCCAAACCTTGCCCATCAACCAAAGCTGCCTTCTTTGCACGATGTTGACGTAAATGCAATGACCAGAGGGCATCCACAGAGATATGCTCTGGGCAACAAATTCCTGCAGCTACCACAGAGCTGCGATGCTCCAGAGCCAACGTCCCGACACAATGGTGGCCATCTGCACCCAAGACAACAGACCCAGACTCCTCCAGTGGTTTCTCATGGGGCCACACAGGACAAATTAGGTTCTTATGCCCGCAGCACCCTAGCAGCAAAAGTAACACCCAACATATCTGAGCACCGTCCTTGTTCTGGGACAGATGCAGAAGTGCTTTCCATAAGGGATCAAAGCTCCCTTACCAGGGATGTGACTGTTAGTTGACAGAAAAAGACACTGCCATTTTTGGAGACATAATGGTGGATTCAGGTAAATTTTTGCTGCTGTAATGAAGGATGATGATGCCTGACCCAAACAAAGAGGATCCGTCGTTATATGACAATGCATGTGCCTAGACAGCTGCTCTCAAAAGCCTGCCAAGAACATTTTACACTATTCATTTTCATAAGTTCAGAAACTCCACACCAGGCTGTGCAAACCCTTTATAATTCCCTTCACTGTAGGGCTACAAAGAGCTTCAACAGAATTGTACTTGAAGCCGTGTCTGCGGAAATATCACAGCTAAGGTGGCAAATCTCCAGCAACCACACAGCTGTCTGCACCACGTCCAGGGCTGGTTTGATAGTGTAAGAAAACCAAAACCTCCTTTCTTTTTCCCAGCAGAAGTCTCCAGTATTTCGAAAACATTTAAATTAAAACTAATAAACCTGCAATACACTTTCTTTCTCAGACACCAGAGCACTTTCTAAATACCAAGGTTACTACAACCAAAAGTTACCGCGGCTTAACAAATTTGGGTGACGTGACTTCTCAGTGGTTTCAGCTAAAGGGCTTTGCCTCGTGCTTCCAGCAGGCTGGGAGCGCACGCGGTCACCGCAGCTCAGCCAACGTTCAGCTGTGATAACACACCACCTCCCTGCAGCCCCACAGCCCCACAAAGGGAAGCATTATCCCCACTTTGCAGACAGGAGAAATGGAAGCTCAAGAACAACAAACCACAAAAAAGAAAAAAAAACAGAAAGAAAAAAAAACATCAACGAACCCAAGAGGTGAAGTTTGGAGCTGCATTGCCCCATCACACTCACTCCTGGATGGAAAAGAAGAGGATGCTTGAAGGACATGGGATGACGGCTGTACCAGGTACAGCCTGGCAGGAGGTAAATGAGCTGGGGCTTAGGGAGAGTGCATGGGACTAGGAGGAGCTGAGGAAGTGCCAGCCAGCAAGAAAGGTGCTGTGGCTACAAGGCACGTGGCAAAAAAAGAGCTCTTCTGAAGGAGGAGACCTCACAGTGGAGCAGGAAAAGGGATCGAGGATGTGCAGGGCAGTAACTGGCCCTCAGGCCCACCAGCTAGTCCCAGGAAAGTTTCAGCCCATTGCAATCAGTCATGCTTTTCACCAGACCACTTGTAACCTTTATCAGGGCAGAAACAACAGGGTGTCACCCAGCTACCCATGAAGAGGAGGTGGAGCCCATGGTGTGGATCTTCTAGAAACAGCCAAAATGCACTGCACGGACATTGGCGCTTGGATGATTCAGATCCTGTCCTTACAAGTAGATGCTACAGTCTTTATCCTACATAGGACAACTTCATTGAGAAAGATTCCCCCTCTTGCACCAAAATCTGTGACCCTCTACATCACAGCCTTTTGGGTGCAAGTAATGTCCATCCCTGCACAGGCAGATTGGTGGTGTCAAGCAGGGCTGCTCCTTCTCTTAAAAACTTATGCTTCCAGGTCCAGTAGAAGAATCCCCACATGCTCAGGCACCCTAAATAGCAAAAATCAGGCAAGTGCTGAGCACTGCCTTCCCTCAGAGACTTTACCAACAAACACTGAGTGTAAGGATGGGCCATCTAAATACACTCCTCCAAAAATGTATTCAGTTCAAATCCACTCCTTCTTCATCTCCTCTGACACAAGCCCATATTTCTCCATTAACAGTTGAGATGCTGCTGATATCCCAAAGAGGAGGGTGATTCCCTTCCAGAGCTTCAAAGTCTCATTGAAATAACCAGCTGCAGCTCATCAGGACCAGTAGCCTCCATAAACTAAAATAGCTCTAGAATGTCACTTAGAGAGTTACCGGAATTTATTGGGTTAAACATGCTAATGTATCAAACCCACCAAGGACTTAAAACTTTGTACCTATACAATGCAAGAATACGTTCATTACAAATGTCACAACACACCTACAATAAACTCTTAGTGCATTTCCAGAGAGGGAAATTTAGGCACCCAGAGCAGCAGTGGGTTGCCAGAGAGACAAAGCACTGCAGTCAAGGAAAGAACTCAGGTTCGCCCCATTTTCCAGCCTACCACAGACACATGCTCCCAAGAACCCAAATCTTTCCTCATTAAATGAGGAAACAACCATCCTTCTGGGGTGACACCTCAAGCTTTGGGTTTTGTTCCCATTTTAGCATGTGTAAGCCATGAGGAGCTATGGGGACGTGTGAGCTGCTGCTTCTGAGAGAGACTGGACACTCCTGAACAGCACCTCTCAGTAGTTCAAAGATAAGTCTCTCCTCTATCAAATCAAATCTCTTTCTAGATTGACAAGTCCACTTTTGCACTCGTCCCCTGATAAAAACAAATGGACATCTGATGCAAAGAAACATGGATTGGTACAGCTAGGAGATGGCAGCATGGCCCAAACAAGCCTCCAGCTCCATATCACGTGTGGAGAAAAAAGCCCTGAGATGCTGTCCTCCTCTTGGTAAAGTACCATTTGTACTAGTGGGACTTAAAATGGATTAGTTGAGAACTTTCCTCAGCAAAGGGTGTCATCCAGACACATTCAAAGGAGCAGGCCTCCTCCTTAGGGTAACCTGAAGTTGGAAGGTTTTGCTCAGGCCAACACTGGAGAGAGGACTATCAAAAAAGCACCCAACATCACTGCTGTTCTTGGCAAGGGTGGATTTACTTACAGCGAGGACTAGAAAGAGGATCTGCCTGGTCTGGAGGCCAGAGGTCCAAAAGGCAAGCCAAAAAGTAACTTGTTCCCTTTCCTAACAAACTCTGTTTTCAGCTGGAAGTCACTTGGCAGCCTTCCTACCAGAGGATGCAGCAGGTCAAGACAAGGGTTCATTCCCGGCCAGGCTGAGTGGGGACACGAAACACAAGAACAGACAGCATTTTGCAAACATGGGCTAAAACACCAGGAAGACTGCACCTGCTGGGCTCTCCCAGACAGCAAGGGACGCTGCTGGCCAGGGCTGCCGAGCTCCAGTAAGCATCGACCTGCAGGTAGAGCAAGGATGGGGTAAGTACCGAGGCACGTAGAAAAGTAGCCAAGGCAAGTCTTCAGGCATCCAGCTGCACCGCGCTTGCCTTGCGAACACCTTTGGTTTCTCTTTTCTGTGAACATCAAACACAGTGGCATTTTATAAGAAAAATGTCACTTAAACGCCTTATTAGAGGTAATTTCCTCTCCCACCCCTTTTTTCATTAGCAACGCTCAAGCATTCATCAAATGATCCTGTTATTTCCAGGCAAAACGTTAGTCGTCTTACGAAGAACCCATATATTAGTACCACCTATTGTTATAAATGTAAAAAGTTCTACCAAAAAAATCAATTCAGAAGCAAAGTGTCCCATCCACCTGAATAGGAATTTACTTAAATAAACCTCACACACAGGGAAACCTATAAGTGCTTTGGGAACAATGCTCATACGGGGAAAAGATGCAGCAGTAACCACATTACTTTTTCCTTCTAGGCAGTAGCTTTCCACTTAAGTATTATACAATGCACCTGCTTATTATTCTTATTACACAATATTGCATTCAAATCCATGCTGCAAGCATCCCACTCATTGCAAAAAGACTTCGGGAAGGGAAAAAAAATTACATTAAAGGGAAGTAATCTATAGTAGCACATTACACCACACCAATTTCAAGCAGGCTGTCATTCTGATCACACCAGATGGCATTTCGACTCCAACAGTATCCTTCAGTGAAACATCCTTGTTACAGCATTTTTCTTGCTACGCAGAGCCCTTTTGAAATGAGTGGTACAAATTCTCTTAGTCATTTCAAAAGGACTGTGTTGCTCAGAACGCTTTAACTTTTCACATCAGCTTTTCCAATAATCTGCAAAGCAAAGATGGCCTGTTTTGGCCTTACTAAAGAAAGAATTAAAAATAAATAAACAATCACCTGCCTTGGAAAGGAACTACAGAACAGAGCTGTGTACCCCCAACTCAAGGGAACCTTATGTGCCATCCCAGATCCAGGCCAACTCAGAAAATCACTTAAGTACGTGATTAACTTTAATATGCGCTTAAGTTGCTTGACATCTGTAGGACTTAAGCATATACTTAGTGCTCTCCTGTACAGAAATACTCCCTTAAAACAGATCGTGTTTTGTAGGGATGCTGTGCACACACACACACACGCACACACATGCAGCTCATGGCCTCAGGAAAGCTCTGACTCCCCAGCCTAGCCGCAAACCAGTCTGCCTTAATTTTATGCCCACCCATGGACCAAAACGCTTCACCCAGAGCTTTAAATAACCACCACCCAGAGGTCCAGAAGTGCTTTATCTGGGACAGGGACTTTATGAAGGGTAAGCTTGAGGTTTTTTAGACTTGCTAAGTGATGCAAAGACAGTACAACACACTGGAGTTGCAGAACTGTCCAAGAAGAGAAGGTCTCCTTGGGCCCAGTTACATCTGCTCTGGACCACGCTGTGGACCAGGTCTGGGCATACACAACAGGTACTGGGAGGACCTTTCACTGGTCCCTTCTGAGCCACCGCTTTGCCTGGCGGGGTACAGGTTATGGTTCAAAATGCCAGCGCTTTGTCCACATGTACAAAGACATACAGACCCACAACCAAGAAGCCTCTTGGCTTCAAATGGGACATGTTGAAGTTAGCGATTTTGTCCCAGTCTGCTACCACACTTCTTCTCTGGGCATCTGCAACTGCTAAACTTCCATGTCATTTCTGGTCTTCCAGATGCCTGGGGTCTTCTGTGGCCCAGGAGATCAACATAAAGCAGACACCATAAAAACAGGCCTATCAGGACTCCACTGGCATCCCTCCTTCCCAGGACACTCCTGACAAACTCAGTGTGGTCTTGGATTCCCAGTTCACAGAGGAGAGGGGTTATGGCACGGTGCTGCAGCCACCTGCTCACAAAGGACCACAGTTAGTGGCCCACATTACACTCGCAGCCACCACCATGCAACCAACACATCCCACCCCGCGGTGGCAGCTAGTGCAGCGTGGTCTCACATAAGCAACTGCAGAGCGAAGAGCAAGGACGGACGCAAAAGTAATAGAAAGCAGTCTTTAGTACTGCCCAGCAAACACGAAAAAGGCATCTGAACCAGCCCTATCATCAAGGAGCTCTCGTGTTTCAAAGCGGAACCTCAGTCAAAAAAAGCCCCTTTGCCCAACCCCTCCCCTCACCAGCTCCTCTCTTGTTATTACAGTTAATTGCAAGCACATTGTTCCTACAGCTTGTCTGATAGAAAAGAACTCCTACTACACAGAGGCTGGGTTTTCCCATTTTGCCCATTCTCAAGGCAATGCAATAAATTATTATTATATATGTTGGCTTTGCAAACAACTAAAGCATCCATGCTGAGTGCCTGCACAGGGGCATGCTGTTTCTCTGTGTGATTCGCAATAGCCAAGATATTAAAATCCCACAAAGAACTGAGTTTCTAATGGAAAAATTGATGGGCCAGATGTTGACACTGATGATTATTTTGCTAGCCCAGGGCAGAGCCCAAAGCCCTCTAGGTTAGAGGGCCTCACCCTTCCCTTTTGCTCAATGATCCACATTACAGTCTAGCTGCTCCCACACCCACCCACCCCTTGAGTTACTTGCCCGGAAGAGTGATGTACGCTATCCTTTCCAAGCCCTGGCACTTCCCCCACGTTAATCATCGCTCCCAAAGCACCTGGATAAGGGATCAACAAGTTCTTCAGTGCTGAAGTTGGCACGGGAGAAGAAACACTTGGCAGTAAGACATCAAATGCTGTGTCCAAGGTTTTGGATTCCACCAGCTCAATAGCTCCACACCACCTTCCATTTGAGGAAGCCCCAACAGAACAAAACTCAACTCTGCTTCAACACTCTGTTCGGCAGTGCAGGATGACTTTATTTTACCTTGTGAAATCCCTCTTTTTCTTTTGGATACCACCTGGTGAAAATATTATGATGAGAAATCTCTGCAGATTCAAGATCTCAAGGTCTTAAGATCAAGCCCTTTGCCGGGCAGCAGGAAAGGATCAGGACAGCAAACCACATGCTCCCAGTGCACCTACAACTTCTCTGTGCCTGGGCTTGGTGTCCAATTCAAACCCATACTGGTCTTTCCAAACTACTTCTCCCCAGCATGGTGAAACTGGCTCCAGGAGCAATAGAGCTACCTGACCCAACAGCTTCGTGCCTGAAGCCAGGACCAAAGGTGCTGCTTAACCAGGGCTGCTGCGCAGAGGGGCACCAAATGACCTCATTCCCTGCTGCAACACAACTTCAGGGCTCTTCCCTCACTCTGCACACCCAGTGCAATGGGATCTTGCATCTCCAGCAGCACGGGGGCTTGCAGAGCCATGGAGAGGTCTCGACCTGCACTCCTCACAGAGAGGGGCGAGGGGGTTTGAACCGGAGGGTCTCTGTGCAAGTCTTGCTTTGAATACAAGATGTACAGTGATGCCAAGCCTTGCTCCAACTGAAGGATAAATGCCGGCCTTCCCCTCTTAAAAAAAAAAAACAAAAAACACACCCACTGCAGATGGCAAAGTATCTGCTGATCAGACAAATTACAGAAACAATTAGAGACACATAGTGACTGCAGGGAGAAGGAGAGTCATCGCTGCAAGCCTGCCCCAGGGAAGTGCAGCATCCCAACTTGCCTCCCACAAGTACAAAGCCAAGCACCATCCAAAAGTGAAAAGAAAATAGAAAACTTTACTGCCCGTGTCATTTGAATATGGATTTCTATTACAGAAACACATCAGGAGCCTGCCTCCCACCCTCAGCCGCTGCATGGAAACACATGAATTTCCTCCAAAGGTGACAACAGAGCAAATAAGACCAGGAGTGACAAAGAGGCAGGAGGAGGAGATTTGTGGGCTGCTGCAACTTCCCGTTTCAAAGCAACAAACTCTACCATCAAGTTCAACTAAGTATCAATAAAGGGTAAGACTTGAGAAAAATACAAGTAGTTTCAGGACCTACGCTTGTGCCAAGTCCCTTGCTTGTCTTTTCAGTATGTTTAAAAATAAAAACATTAAAAAAAATAAAGTCAGTGGTTTTCAGTAGTTTCTTTCTCTCCTGGTTGCTGTGGGAAAGTCTTGCACAAACTACTGGAGAAACTAACTACTTTGAAACACAAAAGTGATTGCACACATCTATTTAACATGAAGCAAAACTGAAAAACATGGCTTTCCCCAAATTACAGTGTGAAACTTCGATAGAAGGGAACGTAGTTTTTCTTTTCTTTGAAGCCAGTGCCATCCTTTCAAGCCATGCTTCAGTCTCCTGAATCACGTGTCCGAGACCACCAACGTGATGCAATTTCCATATCCGAAGCTTTGGTCTTGTAGGATTTACTCGTTTAAGCTGCGAGAGACGGAAGCACATTACATGCTGCTGACGGCGTGCATTTGCACGTGTGAACACAGATGAGGATGAGGTGAGATTAGGACAAGCTCGCAGGGAATTAGCCCAGTGGGTTATTTATTCCAGGACAGCACAGATTAAAAGGGCTGACTGTCCCTTTGGCCTTACCAGCACTCACGTGACTTACCAAGCACGTTTTATATTGGAGGAAAGGGGAGGAGATGTTATCATTCAGTTAAATATCTCAATAAATAAACAGTTGGTGCATTGAATGAACAGCACTTTGCATGTGATTAGCATGACAGCTCCCGGGATCCCCAAACACCTTACAAAGAAATGCATTTTTTAAGCCTCCCTGGGGCAGGTGGGCTGGCTCAGTCCCGGCTGACGGGTGGATATGGTGAGTTCAGAGGGACCAGCTCCCCAGCCCACGATCTCAGCATCCTCAGGCAGGACCAGTCTTACCCAGTATGCTCCAGTTCAGCAGCATCACCTGCAATCGAAGCCTCCCAGTCCCACCCCAGCGCAGACAAGCACCTTGCTCGTGCCCCATCCTACCAGACCAGGCTTCAGGCTCTCGAGGGATGTAGTAGTAGAAACCAGGCAGCCTCATTCCTACTGACCCGTTCTTACCATAACATATTTCCCATTTCCGAGCGACTGTTCTCTCTCGGTTCTGGTTAATATTATTTGTGTTTTAATGCTTTCTAGGAACCATTCCAGCTTTACATCACAACAAATACCACTTGGTAGGGGAAACGCTTAATCTGCCTGGCCGTGCTTTGGGTACTTTGCTGTAGGAACTCGTCCAGGCAGTCAGATAAACAGCAGTGCCTGCCCCACGGCCAGAGCTCTCCCCACGCACACTCAGCCCCACTGGGGACGTGGCCCGTAGGCCTGAAGGTGACTTTCACCAAGGTTGAATTCTGGAGCTCCTCCAGAAGTGCTCCAAGGAGCGTGAGCAAACAAAATAAAAAGAAACCCACAAAAGCTTGAGATCAAAGGACTCTCTGGGTTCCTTTTCTTTGCAGACACATTGGGTATTCCCCATTTTCCTCCTCGTGGTCTCACCAGCAGCAGGTCTTTCCGCAGCCATCATTGCCATAGTACTGAGGCTGAGCTAGTGGTGTACAACACCCAGGAGGAGGTTTCCACAGCACCACTTGCCAGAAGGGGAAGCTGAAGCAGGGAGAAGCATGGGAGGTGCTTTTCCAAACTTCAAGAATCAATTCACTTGAGACTATTGATTCTGGTACTAACCTTGAGCCTGGCCTTTTTAACTCCCGAATTTCCACATGAACTTCACCAAAATACAACAACAGTCACACTGGCCTTCAGTCACACTGAAGGGGCCCAAAATTACACAAGGAATCAGTGACAGAGCTGAAAAAGAGAAATACTGGATTTTGCGGGTTCACAACCCAACTTACCCTATAAAATATTTCTCCATCTCTCAAGGAAGTCTGTTTTACAGGATTCCTAGGATTTTACACACTAAGTGGCACCCAGGACAAACAATACAAAATAAAAAAAAAAGCCCTTGGCTGGAGCCAGGTGGACTCTCACAAGGACAGGTACCCATGGTTCGGCGCCCCAGGAGGGACAGCACAGGGCACAAGACTTGGTCCTATTAAAACATACGAATTGTCATCTCTTCTCCTTTCCCTCCACCCACCTCGAAAGAAGGCAGGAAAGACAAGTAGGAGACCCACCTTTGCAGGAAGACAGCAGGCCTCTGCACAGGAGAGCTCCTGGGCAGGATGGACCAAGCCCTGCATGGACCATGCTCCATGTCCAGCTCCTGGCCTCGGACCACAGAGGACCCCAGCAATGCTGCAGCAGGACCACATCTCCCTGCTTCCCCGGAGCCCCAGCACACAGACCCTGACCTGTGCACTGCACAGCCTGGCAGCATGCCTAAAACCAGAGCACTGGCAAAGCCGTTGCTCCAGCCAATAATATACCTTTGGTTTTAAATCAGCGCAAGAGCAGAGGCGCTTTAGGGTGACATCCAAACCAGCTGGAAGTGTCTCAGGTCCCTAGGGAGCGGGGGGGGGCTGACACAGTTGCACGCAGCAGGGATTTGGTGTACAGATGAAATGCTGAATGGAGATGGAACTTCTTGCTGTTTCATGAAGCGCTTCGGAACAAACAGCAAAAATATGGGGCAATCCTGAAGTTTCCAGGACACCACGCAACCACGTTCACAGTCTAATCCATACCTACTGCCCTCAGCGCTGGGCAGGCCACACTGCTTCTGACATTCTCAATACGGCAGTTCCCAACAACCTACTTGCCCTGAAGGTCTTCGTTACCATAAGTATCGCTTTTAATCATAGTGCAACCCAGGGGGTCTTCCCAATGAAGAATACAATGCACAGACAGGTTGCACTTCACTCTTTCCCACAGCTTTCAAGTGTGTGGCCTCTAATCAATGCAACCAGGACTGTTGTCCCCCTGCCCTGATGCAGAGGCTTAGGGGAAAGGACTTCAGGTATCACTGCCAGTCCTTCAACTTCCCCACCTCCTGGAGAGCCACCACCGCTTGCCTTTAGAGACGGTATCACAAGCAAGAAGGGATGGTGCAAACCGACTCTTCCACAGCCATTTCCCACACCCTCCATCCCCACTGCACTGGAGCACTTTCTGAGGATGGCAGCACAGCTCAGATCCCTTACTTGTCATCTATGGCATCACAAATCCATGAGGAACCATCATATTGGTGCACGCACAACCCAAGTCATCAGACACCACATACCCAGACATAGCCAAACAGGACACAACATTTCACTCATTTTCACATGGATATCGTATCAAGAGAGTCAGTCCTTGGTATCTTCATCCACTAACTCTGCTGCAGAGGCACTGATCACTCCAGACCCTTTTTGCCACCACGTCATCCTGGGAACCTGCTCTGAACTGCTCATTGACACACACCCCAAAACTCCTTTTCAGAGCCACTTCTTTACAGGCCGTAACTCTCACCAAGGTTTTAACTCCCGCTCGTTGTCCCTTCCTTCCTATCCTCATGTCCAACTCATGAAGCTCATGCTTTACCGCAGTCAGAATGACCTTCAGGTCTGCCTCCTGCCAGAGGAAGAGCTGTCCACCCAGAGGAACATTTTGTTCCAGCCCAGGTTGGTTATGGAAGGAATTTTGAGGCGATGTTTCTCTTTGCAGTACACGCTCTGCTCGGGTCAGGAGGAAGCAGGTAGGAGAGGCGAGCAGGTATCAGGCACATCCCCCATGGAGGACTGGGTGCTGCTGGTTCCCAATGCAAGTTTGCATCCGGAAGCTCAAATCAGACCCCAACAGAGTGCAGCTGTTTGCACAGAGTGGCTTTATCCCTGCACTAGTTTGAGATGAAAGAACCCATTTTACCTTCGCAGGGATGTAACCAGATCAACAAAGACTTACAGGTCAGCTCCTCATCTGCAATTCCACCTCTCGTTTGCAATTTGTGCATTATTTCCTCTCACAAAGAGGAGATGAAAGAAAAAAAAAGAAAAAAGAGAGAGAGAGCGCGAGAGAGAGAACCCAATCAAGGAGATCTGCTCTTCAGGACAGGCAGGACAAGCTCAAAAACGGGAATATTCACTGTAACCACTCAGCCCCAGGGTGGGGGAGAGGAGAGGGGGGAGCTCAGTGTTACAGAACAGTTAATTATTTACCCACAGATTTTCTCAGGAACTTGTAACCCACACCCAACATCTCAGGAGCACGTCTGCAGGGTGCAGGCAATGAGGAAATCAGGGAAAGAGAAGAGGAGGAGATCAGCAGGAAAGCATTAAGAGTTTGAGGTCAGGGCCAGGGATTATCAACCAGACAGAATTATCCAGTTACGCATCTGATAAGAGGAGGAGGGTAAAAAACCCAAGGAAGCTAGAGTGCTGTTGGGTTCCCAAAATACACAAAGCACAGACAACAAGCACAACCAACTGAGGGCATTACATTGGAGAGAAAAAAAAAAAAAAGTCCTCAGGAAACTTAATCTACCTCTTCCCAGCAAACCCACACAGCACTGTGGAGCAGCAGAGAGCATCTGAGCTCTGGGCAGCACCTGGAGGTCTCCCATCAATTTATTCCCCAGGAGAAATCTGCTCATCTCCCAGAACCAAGAACAACATTTGTGCATGACTTCTAGTCAATATTTTGGTGTTCTGGGGGGGGAGGCAACTTTGTGTTGTGCTGTTTATCTTAAACTAAAGAGGAACTAGAAAGCTCAGATTCTGGAGAGGTCTGTGGGTTTTACCGGGGGCAGGGGGGAAAGTGTTTAGGAGTTATTTTTTGTCAAAAACAGGACATGCTTTTTCCTGTTTGTTTCTAAAATTTTCCCCCCACAGAAAACACTTCCCATTTTCCACCCAAGCGCTAGTTTTGAACCCTGCACAGCAGCAGCCTCTGCTGCACCAGCAACAGTGGGGAGCACTTTGACAGGCTGACACTACCCCAGCGTTTGCAAAGTCCTCCTTCCAAACTCTGAATTATTCCCCTGCTCACGTTAACATTTTTATTTTTTTTCCCCATCAAATTAACCATTGCTCCTCCTTTTATATATTACTAACCAGTGGACTGAATCAACACATCTCAGTTTTGGGAGGAGGAACCATTTACACCACCTTGTTTTCACACCAGAACCACTGACTGTGTCACATCCAGCCCCAGCACGTCGCTCCCCATCCGCGCCTTCCTGGGCCAGTCCAGCTCCCAGGCACTGTTTTTGTGTAGGTCCTACAATCCCACCCACCACACAACACAGTAAATGCTTGCTTAGACTTTTTGGGTTGGCTGTTTATTTTTTTCTTTAACCGAGTGACATTTTCAAACCAGATGACTTTTTCCACTTCAAATGTTAACAAGAGAGTGTAGGGGGGAAATGGTGAGGAAACTAATCAGTTCATCTTTCTCCTCTAGTTTGATGCAACTGCCCTTACTCTCTTACGCAGCAGCAGCACTTTTCAAATATATTTCTTTCACCTGAATGTTTAAATACTGCAATCGTCTAGAAAGATGATTGGCCTATACATTCTCTCTTTTCTACCACTTTTCAATTAGCATTGCTGAACGCATTAGAAATAGCTGTTCCCTTGTGTCTCTTACCAAGCTTCTTCGCATCATATACAATGTCCCTCCTGCTTTTAAATGCCACAAGGTGCAGAGCGGCTCAGGCATCAGGAACAGACACCAGACGAATCCTCTAAAGCCACTCCAGGCTAATACACAGGAACCAGGAGTGCAAGGCTTAGGACTAAGGTTTTTTTAACTGACGAAGTCCCTTGTGTTGTCAGCAAAAGTCAGCCACAAACCCAATGAAGGTAGCAGCACTTGAAAATTATCATGTCACATCCCCTCCTCAACCTACTGGAGCATCAGCAAATGTTTGACACAAGACAAAGGTAATTTTTGTCCCCTCCCAGGCACGCTAATGACAATAGTTACCATTTTTAGCCCAGCTCATCTTCCTGCTTGAACACGAACCATGTACCAGTTGGTCCTGTGAGGTGAGAGCAGCGGAGATGGAGACCTTCTCTACACGATACAAGAGCGGGTAATGCACAGTTCTTGACCTTGATGCATAGAGCATGAAGCAGCTTTAACCACGGAGACCGCTTCAAGAGATGTCTGGGACAGCAAGCAACTGCTTGGACACAAGGAGAACCAGGAGGGGAACCATCTTATATCTAGAGTGACTTCTGGCAGGGAGAAGTGAACAGGTTGTTCTAACACCCATCTCTTACACATGGATACAACACTTTTTGTTTTCCTCCCTCTTCAGACACTCTCCTCCCAATCCCAGAAGTTTCTGCAGAGACATTGTTTTCTCTCCTACAGCATACATCAATAATTTGAATATTCACGAGCACATCTAGTCTCCTCCTGATCCTGATGAACTGCACGGTAAGGCTCCCCCTGATTACAAGCCCCACCATGTGCTCCATACACCACTCCTAAAGCAGCTGAGGTTATCAGAGCAACCTCAGGAAAACAAAGGTAGGTCCTCCCACACCATCAGCCTAAAAGCTTTTCCTCATCATTACATTTAGCTCAACTCCATAAAATGCAAGATTTATTTAGAATAGGAAAAGAACGTGGCAGGATTAGACCACAGCAGTCACAAGTGTACTCCAAAAGCCTTGCCAATTTCCACTCCAACTTTCTTTTCCTTTAAATCCTTCTCCAACACACTTTCCATTCCCCCACCACCACCACCCAGAAAATTAAGCTGGGACCCAGCCTACATGTTCTCCCCACATAACCTGTCCAAAGTCTATCAACTACTGACTTGTGATCACCAGTTACACAAAGAGGACTCAGCCTTGCAGGTGAGAAGTAAAACCTCACCTGTTTTATTACCCTCATGGCGATTTGCTCTCACCCACTGTGTCAGTCCATTGGCTGCCAAGAGTATCCCAGCTCCTCAGCAGTGCCCTCCTTCCGGTGGGAAAGTGGAGCAGGCACCACCCCTGATGGTCAATCTAAGCAGAAACGCAGCCTGCATGTTTCTGTTACTGTTTAACCAGCACCTTGCCTTCTGGACCAGGGACCCGTACCCAAAAGCAAGGATTTGCTGTCACTTCTGTTCCAGCAAATGTTTTTTCATAAAGGAAAGGAACAACGAGGCGAGGATCCCCCATCACCAGCAAGGAAAGCCACTGGCTCTCCATCTGCACACCCTACCACGGTCACTGGGCTTGCAGGGACAGGAGGTAGGGACCAGCAGTTTGAATGTTGACATTGGGCACCACGGAAATTCAGCTTTACCTTTCCCCTTCAGTCCTGCTTTGTCCTTTTCCAAAAGAAAAAAAAAAAAAAAAAAAAAAAAGGAAAATAAAATAGGGGGGAAAAAGCACGCTGGAGGTGCCGCACCACTTGTGGGAGACGAGCAGCAAGCTCTGCTGTGGCACTCAGGTGTGGCAGAGAGAAGAGGAAGCTCTGCCGCCAGTGCCACCGGTCCCTCTGATCCGAATGCCAACACACGAGCAGGCAATTAGCCCAGTTATGGATCTCACACCATTCGGCTCCGCTTTCTCCTGGGAAACGTGAGACAGGGGAGATGCAAGCGTGTTACCAGAGAAGCGATGGCAGTTGGGTAACGCCACACTAAACAGGAGGCAGGAGGGGTTACACAGCACCGTGGGAAAGCAAAACCCAATCTCGACATCCCCCACTCCCTGGCAGTTGTTGGGACAGGCCATTTCACAAGCCCAGGCTTTGCTGCAGAGCACCAACCACCCCTCCAGCACCGCCTGCTCCCCTGGCCACCCGCTCCACCGGGGCTTCTCACCGGCCAAGAGGCCCATGACCGCTCGCAATGTCACACTGCCCACCCAGAAAGGCAACGCTGAAATCTACTCCTGTTTTCCATGAGCTAAGCGAAACAGCTTAACTATTACCCAGAGCTGCCAGCCCTTGTGATGGGTAAATGCTTTCGGGATCAGGGGGACATCTTTATTTAAATGGCATCCATATGGCAGGTGGAGCATCAGCTTCATCACCCCATTCATTTGTGTCAACCCCTTGTGCAAGCGGGTGCGAGTATGCCCCGTCACTCACCCAGCCTGCTCGTACAAAAGGACGATGTGCCAAGCCGGGGCACGGAAGGCAAGCATGCTGACCCCTCTATTAAAATCAGCATCATCCAGCTTTTTATAGGAAACAGCTGATCTCTTAAGGACTCCCTGTTACCATAAAATGAGTTGTAAAAATTTCAGGGCCAGCCGCATGACTGCGGCTGCCTGCCCAGGTAGGTAGCGACTTCCAAAACACAAAAAGCTCGCAGAAAAGATGCCCAATGCAGATCACCTTATCTCGAGAAGAACAGAGCTTTTTTCTTCCCTGTTTTCGCTTACTCCACCTTCCAAAATAGCCAGAACTAAGTCAAAAAAGGCATGTTCATTTTGGAATGAAGCGGCACGCATATGAAGCGCTCACAGAAGAGCTGTGGCAGAACAACTTGTTCCTCAATAGCTATTCTGAACCACGGCTCAGTAACCGATCCAGAGTACGTCTCCGTAAACGAGACGTTGTGTTGATCTGACAACCCAGTTAAAGTGGTGGGCAGAAGCTTGAAACTTTTACAAAAGCATAAGCTCTCGCTGACAGTTCCCTTGAACTAAGGGCACACTGACCCAAGAAAAATCGGACCTCATTCGCTTCTCTTCTAGAGACCTGCTTTCCAACCTCAAGTGTTCAAAAATTATCAGTCCAGCCTCAAAGTTGGTAGGACGGGCTTAAAAACTAACACAATAAAAATCAGTGTGTTTAAAGTTTTCCCCCTATTGGCACTCTGTATAGACAGCCCTTTTCCCAAAGCTTTCCTATACAACCACGAGGCCCAGAACCTTAAGTTTATTGTAAATGAAAGATTAGATATTAAAGGAAATTACAGATTTAAGGGAGCAGGAGCTATAAAAGACTTGATATAGGGTAGAGCTTACAACAAGATCACAGTCAGTAGAAATCACTGAAGATCACGAACATTAAAGCTAAGACATTGAACATCTCAAAACTCCGTTTTGCTTGTTACTATTATTTGTGATTGCAAGGTCCCAGATCAAAGAGTACTTCAGAAGAATGACCTTTATCCTCACTGCTTTCACACAGACGGAACGCTGCCTTTCTGAAGGGAGACAATTTCTTGAAATACAGTGTTAGTATTTTTCTTTTCTTATCTTTTTTCCCCCCTCAAGTTTCATTCAGTATTGCAAGCACTAGTTAATGCAATCCCTTTCTGCCTGCTCCGTTTCATTGTCCGGCTCGCAGTATCCAGCTCTGCAGCGCAGGGGGGAAATTTTTAGGAAGCGACATTTAAACAAAATAAACTGCAGAATTTTTTTCCCCAAAAGGTTTCACAGGTTTAGGGTTTTATACAACAGCTTGTTTTTACAAAATGTAAATTCAGGATTGCATTTAAATCGGTGTCTCGTTACAACCACCCTGCCTAAAACATGCGCTTTTCCTTTCTGGCAACGTGAATTTGTTCACCGTGGCCAACTCATACCACATCCATACATTAGATAAATATGCATATACATATATAGGCTCATTCTCTCTCGTCTGGAGCTAGCTATGACCAACACGAGGCTCATTCAGCCAGGAGGAGGGTTACTAAAGCGTTATCTGCACTTGAAGCGGTTTAGTGTTACTGGGCTGAAAGGAAACAGAGAGACATCCTGTTTATAGGCTGTAGAGCCCCAATGGATAAACAAGTGCACCTCAGTTAAAAGTAGCGGGGAGGGGGGAAGGCAGAAAGAAAGACTTAGCAGGTATCAGGATAATGAAATACCAGCGAAGCTGCATGCCTGGCAGCACAGCCCAAAGCTGCCGGGCAGCCCCATGTGCTGCGGGGCTGCAGAATGTACAGAATGTCCCGCCACGCCGAGGCTGCCGGCTCCTCCGACCCCATCGCGGCAGCCGGACCCTGCTCGTCTTTCATCCCGATGTGGGGACGCTTCCTGGCAGCCGGTGAGGCGACACCGGAGCTGTTTTTCCACTCACGCCCCTCCTCTCCATTCTCCCAACGCACGTCCGCGCTGCCAAAGCTTTCTATGTATTTTGGTTTTCATCCGCCGGCAGGGCCGCGCCGTGGATGCTCGGGGTTTTTGCAAGGTCAGAGCGGGAAGGGTGTCACGCCAGGTCAGGGCTTGCTGTGGCTGTGACTCTCTGCTAGCGACGGGGGGACTCCAACAGCCTTCCCTCGGCATCCGCTGCTGACCACAGGCTCCTGGGCTGGACCGACATGGCCTGGCCTGATCCAGCACCTCTGCTGTAAGCCCAGTCCCCAGCTACAGCAGGGAGGAGACAGCCTCAAGACGTGAACCGTCCCACTCCTGCCCAACAGGAGAACACTGAAGGTCCATCTCCGGGTTAGAAGGAGGTACCAGCCTTATTCACATTTGAATTATCACTTGCATATGGGGGCCTGGCAAGAGCAAGTGGGACTGATCCAGAATTCTGGGATGGATAAAAGAAATGGGAGATCTACAGAACAAGCCTACCAACATCCCTCTGCTTCTGACATTAACAATGGACTGAACAAAGTGATAGAAAAAGTTGAGGTTCCACCCCGCTCCAGGTCCAAGGGTACCTTTGCCTCCAGTGGGCATAAACCACAGCACTCACCCGCTCTTGGGTTACCCTTAAACGGGAAGAGGAAACACTCTGTCTGTTCAACACCTCTCCAAGCACCGATGCCGTGGCAATAGCACCTCACTCGGTGAGTTCCTTGGAGCTGCTACAGGCTACCTTCAGCCTCTACAGCAAACCTTCCCCCAGCAACACAGCGACTCTGGAAAGAGTTGGCAGACAAGGATGCCTGGCCAGTGTTGACAACACCCTACCAAGCCACTGGCAAAGCGGTCAGGGAATGTGGCCCACCTGCCACGCTTAGACAAGTAACAAGCCCCACAGGGACTCTTCCTACCTGATCAACCTTCATAAGAAGAGCTGACTGCTTCTAATCCTACTTTCCACACCTACACCTTTGTTGCTCCACTGATCATTTTTTCCCCTCACCAGTGAACGTGGGAGATGGACCCACGTCCAAAGCCTCCATCCTCACCTACCAACACAGAAGGGAAAGTCTTTACTCCCCTGCTTTTGGTTACAGGACAAGCATCCCACCCAGCACGCAGAGTAGGATTTGAACAGAGCACCGATACCTCGCAGGGTAACCCAAAACAAGAGACCAAGGTCAAGGTTCAGGTGTGACTTCTCACATCTCTGTTGCCTTTTGTTTTTTCACTGCCTTGCTCTGTTTACGTGCCCAGGAACTCTCTGCAATGGAAGTACAAACCCCAACACTTTCTCAAGCCCTTCCAGTCTGAAAGACTCCACCCAGACCTGGTCCAAAGCATGAGCAATGGGGAATTACCCCCATGTGTACAAGCAGAGCTCGCTGTCAGCGCCAGCATTTGCCCTCCGAGCATTTCCATCACAACACAGTAAGCACAGCCAGTGATTCACAACCACCACAAGAACCTCCCAGCTCTGTGAGGACACACAAAAATGGGACTTGCTCATGCTTTGACAGGTCCTGGGGATGAGGCAGTGCTGCCAGGTCCTCGGTCGATGACCTGAGGCCCAGGGAACCTGAGAGCTACTCCTAAAAAAAAGTCCTGAGCAAGTCATTTCTCATTTGTTTCCTATCCTACTCTTTGTCTCGTGCAGCCGAGACAGATCTGACTCATACCGGGTTTCCGTGGGGCCTGACACAACAGGTTGACGGACTCGCCTTGAAATAAAACAACAGCAAGTGTGAGGTGACCGTGTCTTGGCCAAGGAGGGCCCAAATTCCAGACAGCCCTCAAAGGCACAGCTCTGAGGTAAATAACTGTTAATGAACTCCTCGCTCATCAGCTCCGTGTAGTCCTGAAGCCTTTATTTTGCCTCCCAGCTGGAAAGAAAGTTCATTGAGAATGAAAGCTAGTGACTCGCAGGGAGGAGTGACAGATGCTGCCTGCCTGCATGTGTGAAAAAACTCTGACAGGCAGAAATAATGCATCTCACGTGGCTTATGGTGGCAGTGAAGCAATAAATAATCTAATAGATTACTAAGGCTCATAGTAATAATGTTGTGCTCCATTTTCAGAAGCCACTCCCCACGCCGGATGACATCTGCCATGGTATAGATGTTCCTGGAACAGGGAGATATTTTTAAATCTCTCAATGTGGCACAAAACTGTGAGTGTATCAGCCAAAATACCAGCCACCATAGAGTTTATATATAGCCTTGCACATACCGTATATAGATGGGAACATAGACAGATACATGGTATCTAGCAGCATTACAAACAGACATTCTTCTGCTGGTCTCGGAGCACTTGAGAAGAAACTTCCCAGCTCGCAGCTCTGCCTGTGTCACCCTGCCCCATGTATATCTCAACGCACTTGAGGAGCAGGAGCTGATGAAGTGCTGCATCTCAGTTCTTGAGGACCATCAAAAGTCTGCCCCTCCACCTCCCCATGTGTCCGTTTTGCTACAGGGCACTGCAGTGCCGGTGACTGGATTCCCCCACTCCCCTGAACACTCCTCTGTACACACACTTTCCAAACCAGCACCCACAGGCCCCAAAACTTCCTCCCTCCTTGCTGACATAGGTCCTAGGAAGGGGTGAGGAGATCTTCAAGGCAGTCCAATTCACTCAGGAACACCTCCATCCAACACGTGCAAACTCTAGGTATGGTTCCTAGTAAAGGTGGGAACAAAGAGCTGCTTGTAAGAACAGAAAAGGTTTTGCAAGCTCAAAACTGGCAACAGCTCCCCATGGAGCACCTGTAATCGCTTCCCAGGAACCCTGCCGGCACCCAAGTTATTGCAGGGGGAAAAGGAAAAAAAAAAAAAAAATAAAGAAGTGGCTCAAGATGCTGCAATACATTTTCTCACGAGCATCAAACATGCATCAGCATTTCAAACAGAGCGCCGCAGCCTTCAGGACCAGGTTGATGTTTAAGCTCTTGATACAGTTATCTGCCTAATAATAACCCCAAAGAGCACTCCTTGCCTGGCTGCCTGCCAGACCACATGCAGCCTCTCTGCCCTTTTTTTCTTTCGCTTTTTTAAACTTTGTCAGACATGGAAATGTTGACTCTGAGAAATTCAGCTTCTTCCGTGAAACAGATTGGCTGAGACTTTTTTTATTGTTGAGGAAACCATGATTTGGGGCCAGGGAAGGGAGACAGAGGGGAAAACTTGTGTATTTTGCCTTCACGTGTACTTTATTTTCTCCTCTGTCGGGAAACAGCGAGAAAGGATCTGACCCCATCGCCGTCAGCTGCGCTGGAAGTCACTGTATCAGCTCCACCTGCTTAACATGGGTATTATTCAAGGCTGCAAGGACAATGATTTGAGGACAAAACAGCAGTGACTGGTGCGTTCTCGAGGGACCAATGCAACATGCTCGTGCAGGAGAAGCAATCCACAATAGCGGGACAGTCTCAAGGTTGGCAGGAGGAAGGAAAGCAGGGAGGGCTGAACATCTCCCTGTGTTTGTCTGGGGGAAAAGAGATATTACAAGGAGATCACAGCCTTTTCAAACGTTTCAGAGTTTGCTCCACAATAATTGCAGCACTCACGAACAACAAAAGAACTGCGCTGGGAGATCCGGCAGCTATGGCTCGGGGAGGAACATCGTGTCCGTGTCAAGATTTCAAAGCTTCATAAACTGCGAGGAGTGCAGCACAGTTCCGTCAATATTCAGAGAAGAACAGCCTTGACAGAGCAGGCTGTGAGGTACCACACTTTGCCATTTACACCTGCTATGGATCGGGCACCATGCACCACCGAGCTTAGGTATGGTGTGGACCATTCCTTCTAGCTGGTCTACTTGTGAAAAGGAAAACTCGTGGTATGAAAATAACAAAGGAGCCTCCAATAAGCACGTGGACAACGGCACAGGGTGAAGCAACTGCTACTGAAGCAGCACAAAGGCACTTAAATGGTTTCCTTAAAAGGCAAAGATAAAAGGAAAAAGGGGAAAAGTGTACCTTCGCATGTTCCAGCACAAGCAGAAAGCCCCGGGTCACTGCTGTAGCTAACCAGGAGGGCGACAGCAGTGCTCGCTGCACTCTTTTAAGCTCAGCGAGGCTGTTGTGATCCTGTGCCCCACTTGTCACCGCTCACCAGTGTTCTGAAACATCCTCGTGCCTTTCTTTTTTTTTTTCTTTTTTAAAAAATCAAATTAACTACACACAAACAGCATTGTGTCCACAACAGGCTGCTGGTATGGCATCCATATCATCAGCAAGACACTGTGAAGTTTTAATGGGCAGGTCATGCCTGCCAAGATTTTCTCACTGCCGGCTCTGCCTCCACCACGTACCCTGTTCCCCAGCGGTTTTACTCAGACAACTTCACGGGCTTTGGCCAGAAGAGCTGCTCAGAGACAGCAGCCTGCTCACAGACACAACACCTATGGCTCAAATGGAAGAAAAGCCCTTTAGACCACTCTGCACCTTATTCCTCCGGGATTAGAGTAAATAACACCACCTTGATATCTTCTCCAAAGCCCTGAGAAATGCCACTGTGCTATACCTGCCCCTCTCAACTGCTGTATATACTTAAACATATGTACTTAAACATATATACCCAAACATATATACCCATATACACACACAATGATACCAAATGACACTCCACCAAAACAAACGACATCAGGCATCAGGCTCTCATGACCCAAATGGGCCAGTTTTCATATGAATTTACCACTTTTGCCCCTACACAATCAGGCAAGTGGAAGCAAGCTGGGAACGAAGGCAGGCATCGCCCTTTGCAAACACATAACAAGCCTAACCGAAAACACCGAGCCCAGCACCTTCGGAGTCATCCCCCACACACCCTGCCACGGCAGGCGGTTAGAGATGAAAAGAACCCACCGGGAAAGCTCTTCCGTAGAAGCTGATATTTTAGCTATTAAAGAAGTTTCTGTTTAAACAGACATTAATTGCATACACTCAGGAATTTCTCAGTTTTACCACTTAAAAAACACCCAAAGCCACTTTAAGGCTTTTCCTTTTTTCTCTCCCGCCTTTATTTGCTCTGTAAACACACTTGTGTGCACCCTGGATCCCATAACATTCAGTTTCTGCGACAGCAGCTTCGAAGCAGAGCAGCAGCTATCCAGACCGCTCACCGAGCGCTGCCAAGCATCCTGATCCTGCCACCACGGCACACCGCAATGCACAGCTCCTCGCAAGACCTTCTCCCAGCCCAGGATGAAGAGAAAGGTGCCGTTGGTGCCATTTGTACTACCAGATAACATTATCAGGAGTGAGCGCCCACGAACCCAGACACCTCCCTCGCAGGTTGAATTTGTCCCAGCAAAACCCTACCTGTTAGCGGTGGGGTTTGTTTATCAAAGCAGCGTTGCAAGTTTTCCAGCAGATCAAGCCCTTGCTCATGGCAGGTGGAAGACACGCTGTAACCGCAAATACCATGCAGCCTTTTGAAGAGGCCGTTGAGGTCAGCCCAGTGATATTTCCCATCCCGTTCGCAGGCAGGCGGCGCTTGCCATGCCAGACAGAGTGCCGGATGGGTAACACCTGGTGGGAAGAGCCCTGGAGGAGAGCATCCACCTGTGCACCAGCATAATTATGGCTAGCTGCTACCGTAGGGCTGCCCATAAAGGTGCCCCTGAAGAGCCCAAGAAGAAGGACAGGACAAAGAGGGTCAGGAAACTTGGAGCAATTCTTGGCTTTGCCATATATACACATGCATACATACAAATGCTTATATGCATATGTGCACATCTGTGTAGCTTTGGGCAAGTCCCTTGGCCTTCCTCCCTTACTGGTCAGTAAATAGAGGGTAATATCACTGTCCTAAATATACTTTGGAACCCAAGGACTGTGTAAGCACCTGCAGGCAAGAGAAAGCCCACCACCTCCATCTCCACCCCATCACCGCAAACAGCAAGAAACTCCAGCAAGGACACACCACTGAAAGGTATCATCAGCCCAAGGGAGCAATCAATGGCACCAGCCCAAAGGGGTCGCTGGCAGATATCCCACAATACTTTCTATTATGTCCCTTTATATTGCTTTATGCCTTGCACATCCCTTGGCCTCCCTGCCAAAGAGGAAGGCTGGGAGTGACTCCTCTCGTCAAACAGGTCTGCTCCATGCCTTGAGCAACATGAAATCCCCTAAGACCAGCCAGGAATCTCTATCCCCTCTGAAAGCAGGTCATCTCCACCACGCTCAACCTCAGCCCACCCAGAAACTAAGGTCTGAACCAAAACTAAGACACCCTTTTGCTGGGCTTGCTACGCCACCAACCTACGTGCACCAAGAGACACCACCACTAGGTCTAGCAAAGCAGCCTCTGCGGCATCTCACAGCAGAGGGGGGGTTGGGAGAGGGGAGTCATTTTTGGCAATGAAAATGTAATGGAACATTTTGTATCGATCTATTGTGGAATGAGTCATTTTTAGAGTGACTCGCCTCCTCTTCCCCTCGCTTCCACACCCCCAAATTATGGACTGCAAGAAATGAGCTGAGATAATGGGCAATTTCAGATGTTCTAAACTCAGGTTTTCCTCCTGCTGGAACAGCGCGCCACGACAGTAGATGGACTGAGCTCCAGAGGAGATGTCCTTCATGTTCCCATGCCTTTTACCAGTTACAAAGAAGTTGTGTCTAACTAATGAGTAATTAGAAAAGGACTAGAAGGATGGGGGACTCTTTTGGAGAAGAGATGAGGACCAGAAGGAAGATCTGGAAAGCATTACCAGTGAAAGAAGACCCAAAAACCAGATGGGGATCAGACACAAGCCCCCCAAAAAAGATAAGCAAGCCAGAGGGGGATCAAATTGGGGAGGGAAAATGGTCTAGGTGAAGCTACTACTGCTCCTTCAGGAGAACTCTGTGGACTTTCCAGTCTACAGGCCAGGGTATAAGTGCCAAACATCAAGAATAACCACTTCCAAAAACAGAGAGGGAAAAAAAAAAAAAGGTAGAGAAAGGGGAGTAGGGCTGGTGACAGTAAAATCTTCCTCGACTCCTTCAGTCTTTGGGAATGGAACAAAACCCCTAAGGAAGCTGTGGAAGTCTCAAGGTCTTTTTAGGGAACTGAAAAGTGCATACATAGGAACTAGATGACCAGTGAGTTTTCCCACCTCAAGTCCATGGAATTTAATGCACAAGGACCTTTGTGCAAAGATTATTGCTCTTCTACTGGAGAGTGGTGCGTATGGCGCAACATACACCACCGATCCAAGCCATATCTCATCAGATGTCACTGAAGTACAGCCTGATGCACTTGAAAACCTACCTATACCATATACATTGATATTAAATATACATATACACACACAAGCCAATCTCTGATTTGCTGTCTAGGACACTCGAGAGGACTAACTTTGATGGCATTAAGCAGAAGGTGGCAAGTTACTTACATACTTGCCTATTAAGTTTTAGCAATGGTGCACACACACTGGATCGCACAGCATGTAACCACCCAGCACCCCACCAGAGGCACGGGACATTCGGGCTCAACCAAGGGATCTTCCAGCGTTGGACTTCAGCCAGGACCAGTATTCTCCATTCAGAGAAGAAACTGGTACTCCATACACTGGGAGATGACTAATCCCAGTAGCTGAGTTACAGCATAGCTTTTAACACGCAACGAAGAGACGTTAAGGTCATCTCGACTCTCATCTACAGCGTCCCACAGTATCCCCTCCCACAGCTGACTCGCTGCTCTTTTTTTCCTCCTACTTCTTTTCTCGCTTTCTACCCTCCCCTTCAACCTTCCTTCCTTTCAGGTCTCCTCACCTCCCTCCATACCCTCCTCTGTCTATCCACTCCTCCTGCACCTTAAACACCCTTCTCTCATCACCCACAACTCCCACCTTTCTTCTAGGAATCCGCTCTATCTGGATTTCGATCTTCAGCATCACCCATGCCCTCCCTTCCCCAGCCCTCCAGTGCATGTTTGTCTGCCTGGGACTGCAGACTCTTTAGGACAAGGACTGTCTTCTTCCCCACTTTAAAGCACAGTATACGCTTACGGGACAGGTAAGTGATAAATAAGCACTCTCAGCATTTCAGGGTAGGTCAGCGTGGGCTCCCTCCACCGAGCTCCCTTGGTGTTTGCCTTCCCTCCGCAGCAAACTAATCAACCCGAAAGACTTTTTCTTCCTTATCTCTCAGCTACAAGGCTATCACTTAAATTTATCAGCATTCTTCAAAAAATAGTTGAGAAAGGGAGGTGGGGAAACAAAGAGCCTTTACCAGCCCTACTCACCCATAAGCTCAAGCCCTGAGATGTAGGGGAGGAGAGAACAAGGCCAGAAATAACTCGCTGGGATTATTTCAAACCCCACATGCCTCATTTCTGTCCAGTTTTCAGTAGGTTTCTAGACAAGCAGACACAGCCGACTGTTTGCTGGGGGAGCATCTATCAAATCTACATTGACTTCCACCAGCCAAGTGTGTCTCTGCCTTTGGAAGGAGGTTGGAAAAGAGACAAGCAGACTGTTGAAATGGAAAGCTGGGGTAAGGAAGAAAAAGTTATGATGAAAAAACTACCCACAATACATAGGGTGTCAAGAGGTGACTAAGAGGCAGCCCATATTCCAAGGAAAAAAAAACAACAACAGTGAAGGCAAAACCTCCCCTCCGTGTCAGGGCTGAGGCGATACATCGAATCGGCCGGCTGTTTAGCAACAACGCCCATGTTTGGTGAGGGATTTGCATAAGAGGAGTAGCACTTCTCAGGAATCAGTGTGATAAAACATTCATTCAACCAAAAAAAAAAAAAAAAGAAGAGGGCAAGAGTACTTGCTAGACAGTTCTCAGAGTTGCCGCTATCAGCTGGTTCCTTATCTCATGAGAACCTGAGTTGTCTGGGGTTTCCTAATGCCCCAAATTGTCGCTCTCTGGCCCCCTGCACTCCTCCACCACATGGACTTCACCCCCTGCCTCCCCTACTCACCAACCCCTCGCCTACACAAGGCCATCCCCTCGGTCACATCGAAGCACCCATCTCCAGTGCCCTCCCAGCTTTGAGAAATTCTTCACTGGGAACATGCTCGAAAGCTACGTCCTTCTCTGTCCCCACAGTCTTAACAGCCCCTATGAGATTATCTGATGTAGCTTTCTTATACTCATACATCTCAGCGGAGAATTAGCTGATAACGAACAAAGCACTGCGGGTAGCGCGTGCGTCAGGAAATATACGCGATAACACCATTACGCTATGAGAAACCTCATCCAGACCCTTAGGAAAAATTACAATTTTTGTTATTAGTTTCACCTGAACTCACCAGCTATCCTCACACTACACAACAAACAGGAACGCCTTCAAGTAAATAATTGGGGAGGGGCATTCAAACCACCCTGTGCTTAGAAATAGTCAGGCAACTGCAGGCAAGTCAGTGGCAACACGAAAGACGCAATGAAAATGGAGAACAGAAGTCGAGGACAAAGCAGTCACCTAGAAAACAACAGGCCACCACGCAAGAACAAACCAAACCAACAAGCACCCCTTCCTTCGCGCTGAATGCACGTTTTCTGCGTAGCAGCCTTTCACAAGATGTAGAGATTGAAGAGCCGGTGCTTAACGCTGCCCCTGGAGACCTGCCCAGAAGTTTTCACATTGCTCAGCACCCTGCACACAGACCGGCAGCACCAGCGACGCTCCTGGTGAACTCCCGCTGGCCAAGCTGTCTGGCAGGTATAGCTAAAAAAGCCATTTTTGGGAAATATTGCCTTTTTATAGCTTATCTCAGTGCAGACATCTGCCTGACGTCTCTAGAAATAGCAGGATTTAACAGCCATGTTTGCAGGGAGAGATTTTAAAGGTTCCATCTTCTAAGAAACAACCTACACATCCAAAAACAGGAGGCCAGATTTGTTTTGATACTGGAACCCCCTTCCATATGTTAAGCGTGCCCACGGATTTGCAAAAACCCTGCTCTGAAAATGGGATGTTCATTCAGCAACAGGCGACAAGTAACTTGCGTCTGCCTTCCTACAGAGTCTGTTCCCAGTGCAATCAGCAGCAAAACAGCGCACCATCGGGCTGATACTGCCTTTTGCTGAAAAACACTGGCATTTTACAAGAAAAATAGTGGTGGGGGAGAGCATTAAGCACTGGAAAAACAAGACTAATAAGTTAAGTAAAAATACCCCGCAGCTACAGCTGATCAGCACCTCTCAGTTGTTCCTTTTCGGAAGGAGCGAGCCAGGATCAGATCCCAAAATGTTGTTATGATTCAGTTGAGGTGATAAAGATGGAGCCGCGGGCTGCATTCCCGGGTCGGTCCCACAGCTGCAAACCCCAACCCTGTGAGCCTGGAGGAGCCTCTTCAGCCACCCCGCCTCCGTCATGTTTGCGAGTGCGATGGGGATAAGTGTTATTTTCCTACCTTTTAGCAACAACAACGGTTTTTATGTAAAAAAGCATCAAATTCCCATGAATTTAACACTGGAAGAACTTATGCTAAGGATGTAAATGGCTCTGAATGTAACAGGCCCCTGCAAAATTTTGACAGTACCACCTTTTACTAGCAACAGTCGTATCAGTTGTCCACAGCATCTTCCTCATTATATTTATTTATTTATTTGAAACTGAATGAAGGGGTACTAAAGACAACAACCTGCTGTGAAATGACCGAAATTCCCATGCAAACAACCCATTAGCAGTGTTCAAATGCAATTTAAATTACTAGTTGTTAAAGTGCTCCTCAATTTCATGGTAAGTTTCCAAGGAAAATTACATGCTATGTACTATTTAATTGATTGTTTTCTACTTCTTAACATTCATTTATTCCCTCCTCCTGTCTTTTCCTTAATTTCAAGGGATGATAACTACTTTTCAGGGAGGAAGGGGGAATGGCTAACGGAGCTGAAGAGGGATTTACCTGAAGAACATGGATGTAGGAGGGAAGTGGCTGCAGAAACAGGTAGTTTCACTGGAACTCATCCCCGTGATATTTTCGCAGTAGGGGTGTGAGACAGCACAGCACATGGACTCCTTTCCTCCCGACCACAGGCAGCCAGGCTTTTGAAAACTGATGTTTCTTTAAAACGTAGTCATCCCTCCCGTGGCAAACAATAAGCAACTGGGGAGCCTTACGCAGGGTTAACTATTAGAAGATGGTGGTAAAGCAACAAGAGCAACTTGTTTCCTCCCCCCAGGCACTCTAGTCCTTGAACCAACACGCTCACTGGAGGCAAACAAGTTTTTCTCATCTGGGAGATCTCATCCTAAATGCAAATACCTAGTTCACAGGAGTGCGTTCCACCCCCCCCTCCAAAGTTGACTGAAGAATTAGGCTGCGGGTGAAACCTCCTGCTGCTTGCAACAGCTGTTACAGGAGAATGTGTATTATAAACCTAATAACAACAGACATTTCTTAAAAGGCTGCGCTCTGCTCAGATCTTAGGAAGGAGCAGCGGTACGATCCGGTAAGATGCCATCTGGAAATTCCTGAAGTAACAATATGTGTTGGGATCATGTCACACACCAGCAACATGCATCAGCTTTATGAAATACTCAGTCCGACTCGGTTTATCTTTAAGCAACCACTGCAGAAATATTTCGTGCTCAGAAAAGTATGACTTTATTAGAGTAAGTGAGATAGGTTTCAAAGCGCCACTCGGCGCGAGGCTGTGAAGCACCCGCCTGTCTGCAGGACCTGAACACGAACCGTCACATGGAATCAGATTTGCACTTTTCCCAAATCTGCTGTACCGTGCCTCAGTTCCTATACCCATACAACCAGGATAATTCAGCTTTCCTCAGCCTGCAGGCACGATTTAGCGTTTAAGGGCTCTGAAACCTTTGCCTACAGCAATGCAAAGTATCAGATGTGTAGAGCCATCTAGGCTCGTAACCTTGTCTCACCTTCATCCTCCCATGCCCACACATGCTAGCCCCACGCTATCTGGGGCAGCTTCTCTTACCTGCTGTGGGGCACGTACACCCAGCCCTTAGTGCAGGCTGAATCCCCTCACAGCACCAGAGTCACACAGTGACGGTATCACCATTTTGCCACATCCTCTGCGGTGCCAGCCCTGGATCGATCAGTGCAACAGCCAGGATGAAGGATGGGCTGCGAACCAATCCTCCTTACATGGGAGCTAAAGCAAATCCTCTGTGTTTAATACATCATTAGAAGTGATTGAGAGAAGCTTAACAAAGGCAGGCATGGAGCTCTCTGAGCACGCTCAAGGTCCAGCGCCATGGAAAGCTTCTCTGACTCAAGTGTTTACAGGGTGCCAGGCTGCAGGAGGAAAACAAAAAAAAAAAATCAAAAAAAAAAAAAATCTTTACACAGCTGTATTAATTTACAGGTCAGCTCTTAATGGCTCTGTTCCTGGAGCAGAAGAAAATTTGCTGTGGATCCTGGTTAGCATCAGTGATCACTGGAACTGCCCAGGTCCTGGAGAAATACCAGATGGAGAGCCCTGGCAGCCTGCGGTCCTGGCTGTGGGCATCCTCCATCCTCCAGAGCTCCCCAGCTCCACCCAGCACCCTTTGGGGAGGACACGGCTGGCACGTGGGGAGCTCATCCTTCACCGTCCATCCAGCTCTCAAGTCACATCCTCACAGCGATGCGATGTTGCACAGAGAAGGATTAACGGCCCCACTGTGCTTCCCCAGGCATGCCAGAGGCACACCACCCGGAGCCCTGGGTTACAGCACCCAGGCTCTGCTCGTCCTTGTCCTCCAACAAGCAGCCTGTCCTGGCGAGTGGGAAAGGAACAGAACGTCATCATTTCCAGTTCCGCTGTGCTGTCCCCGAAACACCAAGCTCAGCCACAAGCAGCTGGCGAAGGCTGGACGTGCCACATCCACGTGCCACCAGAAGCAGGGGCTGATCCAGGGCACAACGGAGCAGGGGAAGCGCTGTGCGGGAGGAGCGGGCATCACCCGTCGTGCGGGGCCACGCATGCACACGCGAAGGCGAAGCACAGCACACGAGGAGCGACACAGACCGCCGGCTCGCTGCCTCCCACAGCTTGATACCACAGAGGACGGGTGGCTCCTTGGCGAGCCACTGGGCTGAGGCTTCAGGTGCTGCAACGGCTCCACGCGCCTCCCCGGCACCCCGTTCCCCAGCCCATCACCTACACCCTCTGGGCAGGCAGTACGCTCTTTAGGACAGCAGTTCTTCCCTTTGCACCGGTACCAAGTCCAGCCCAGCGGGGCCCTGACCCCAAAAGCTGCAGTAATCCAAGCAGCTTGTTCAAACAACAAGGATTAAAATGCAGCTAAAGTCTGCAAAGCCCCAACACATCCCACCTGCAAGGAATAGGCTCCAACAGTCCCTTTGTCACCTTTTGGGGCTAAGTACTTTTCAGCTCACATCCCATCCTCGTGCAAACTAAACCAAGTATCTTTCCCTGCCCAGAACAATCAAGCCAGTTTCACACCTCAAGGACCTGCAGCAAATCCACATCTCTGGAAAAAAAACCCCAAACCGAGCCTCACACTGAGTATTAATCCCTATTTGAAAGGGCAAAAGAAAACCAACAAGAGATTTAACTTTCTAACACAGGACTTAAATTTAAAACAGGGAGAGTGTTATTACAACAGGTTTGAATCAGCCTAAAAATACCAGCTAGCCGAGAAGATACAAGCATCACCAACCAGCACTAGGAACTATAAAGGGATTTTCACCAGCGCCCCTTCCCAAGTAATAGGACGAAGTGCAGTGGTTTCTGTCTGAGGCACAGGACTGGCTGCTACGCAACCCCCAGAGCAGCGTTAAAAGCACTCCATACGTGTTACATGCTCCAAATGACAAGAGGAATGCGGGACGGTGGATCTCTGCTCCCAATTCCCCAGGCACAGTTTTAGCTGCCATGAATACAACAGGAAGCAGAGCATCTTCCAGGGTCCCCCCACGCCCCTCACTGTCTGGATGAACTGTGGTTTCCTTTCAGGAAAGGGAAAGGAAAGAGGGGAAAAGAAAAAAGAAAGCAAAAAAAAAAAAAAAAAAAAAAAAAGAGAAGCGTCCGGCTGCAATATCAGACAGATTAAAAACTTCACACTAAGGAAAAATAAAGAATAACAGGAAAAAACAGACACTGAACCTTCATCCAGTTACAGCAGCTAAACTTCTGCAGGTCCCTAACAAAACAGAGTTAAATATTAACATTTGAGAGAAATATATCCATACGTTATGCAGCCTTTTGAACACACACTCTTGCTTAGGAGACAGAAATCATACTTAAGCTGTATTTTACTTGCTGACCACACACATATATACTTGTTTAACTCTACAGTGCTCTGCTGCCTTGCTGCATTAGCCAGTGAAACTAAAAGGAAGAGCGTGACTGAATGGGAGCTGGCTTAAATTATCTTTATACCTTAGGCCTGAAGAAACATTTTGCCTTTGAGACCAATCCACTAAGCTAACTTTCCCTGCTACACAAGGTTTCATTGGGTCCCTTGCTGTTGACTGGCGATCCACATGCCTGCCTCCACCAGCAACGCACACGCTTTGATGCAATCCATCTGACTAAACAAAATTAAAAAAAAAAAAAATCCCAAGTTGCTTGCTAAAGCAGCAATGATGCACTTACCAGCATCCAGGCAAGCTCCTTCGCTAACACGCTTCCCTCTCGAGCAGATCAAATTTGGAACAAGGTCCAGGAGCAAGAGAGAACTGAAAACTGACCACAACAAGCTTCCAAAACAAGAAAGGGGGGGCGAAAAAAAAAAAAAAAAACTTACTCCAGGAATTCAAATCCTGCTTCCACCAGACCCTGAGTCACCTCCCCTCCCTTGCAATAGATCAGAGCAATGGGTAAACATTTCCAAATATGGAGATCAAAACTCCAAAGGATGTCAAAAAAAAATCACCCTTCTCTCCCTGGCTTTGGCACAGGGCTGACTTGCCCCTCTGAAGCCTGAGCTGAGCACATCGCTCTTGCTGACCTACACACAGCCTGGACACGGGGCCATGTGTTGCCGTCTTGACCTGCGCTTTGGAGGCTCCTGGCTTGATGGCTGACACTGCATCCCTGTCCCCTCCCAGGGATACCCGGGGAGATGCAATGGGGGCAGCGCCAGGAGCCGTAGCCCCTCACCCCCACGGCAAAGCTCCCTCTTGTCCCTCAACTCATCAGCGGAAAACCTCCTAGAACTATTGTTTGGAGTGCTCTTTTAAGGCAAATAGGCAAATTCAGGCTGTGTTTATAGTGACACCAGCCCAGCAAGGCTCAGCCATCAGTCCCACTAGAGAGGTCCTGCTGCCAGGTCCCCACACCAGCTGCTCACCTGGGCCAGGGAAATCTCCCCTGACCTGGCTCGCCTAGCTGCTGCTGCTTTGCAAAAAGCGTGTATTTGATTTCGCTTTACAAAAAAAAAAAACCCAACCACAGCTCTGCGGAAAAGAACACGCTGCTTGGACAGGGCAAGATCTCTCTGCAGGGCCAAGGACCCCCAGGACGGCAGCACCCCTCAACCCCTGCTGGGACCCACAACACAGCATCCCGTGGCAGGCGGGAACAGGGGAGCGCCCAGCCTCCCCATACCTGGGAGAGGGGCTTGAGGCTCAATGCTCAAGCCCTTACAGCAAATTTAGGAGGCAGAACAGTTACGCTTAGCGGGCACGACTGTCCCTGCAGAACCTGCCTGCACGCAGGAGCCATACACCCATGCCCCCGCTCCCACGAGCATCGCTCCTCGGCTGCAAGAGCCGACCTGCGGGCAGCAGGGAGGTGACTACGCCTGCCAGTGCTGGATGACAGCCTCCTGGTAGCTGCAGCCATCAGCTCCAAGGGCAAGCAGCCTCTCAGGAATGTGCAAATCAGGACGTTTTCAAGGGGAATAGGCTGCTGAGGTGATCCAACCAGACCCGAGTGATTCCCCAGCACCACCCACAAGATGCTATTGAATTTATAGGGAAGGAATTCCAGAGCTGACTCTGCCCATGTATGGCCAAAACAAACTGTAAAAAAGCGACGTTATAGTACATCTGGCTTTCACTGGTACTGAAGCACAGGCTTCGGGAGGAGCCGAAATCCTGCAGTGACAGAGGCTGTACAATTACCTCCAGTAACTAGGCAGAGGCCAGGGGCCCGTGGCAGCATTGAGTTTACCACCCAGTACCACAAGTGACAGAAAACACCTAAACCCGTGCTTTAGAAGAAAACAAAGCTTTCTGCCTTTTAGAATAAGAACCACATCTAACTTAGTGATCTGTCACTACCACTACAAAAAATACACCTTGCCAGGCAGCGCCAGCACATGTCCATTACACTGGTGGTTATAAAGGCAGCTTTAAAGAGCCAACAGTCCAAGTGGCACTAAGTGGTACACCAGGACAACGTCAATGCAATGCAGGCTGGGACTAGCTCTTGGGGGGCAGCTGATCAATTATTTTTCTAAAAAACCCACTAAAACTTCCCCCAGACTCATGTGCCCCAGCTGGCAGCCAGGCCACCAGGAGCATTCTCCACGGTCTGAAGTGGGAGATATTCTGTGCACTGTAGTCACCATGGCAGAAGATGCTCCAAAACCAAGATAAGAACGGTCAGGTAGGTGCAGGTTTTACAAACTCTGACACAGTTTTCCAGCCTCTTGCAGAAAACAATTCCCAAGGTTATTGCTTTTTGCAAGGACAAACAGCAGGATGAAGTAGGGAATAATATAAGCCAAGGAAGGGAACAAAAGTCTGGAAGGGGAACACCTGGACTAGCAGAAACCCCATCCCAGGCATGCACCAGCCCTTACTGCTCTGGTGCCCCGCAGCACAAACAGATCAAGGTTCTCCTTAACAGTTAAATGCCACTACCTCGCCTGCCCTGCCAGCGGGGGAAATATTAGCTGTGTCAGCTCGAGAGGCAAAGGGCTTACCGAACCGGAGAGGAATGCAGGCTGCAGTGGCACGCGTGGTGGGGACAGGGAAACGAATCCCAGGGAACGCGGGCTACTCGTGCTGCCTCTGCCTTCGCACAGGGGTCAGGCAGGGTACGTCTTATGGCCCCTGGGTCTGAAACCTGGGACCAAGGTCTTCGTGACCTTAGAGGGACTCTC
Source organism: Ibidorhyncha struthersii (assembly GCA_013398815.1). Classification (NCBI taxonomy): domain Eukaryota; kingdom Metazoa; phylum Chordata; class Aves; order Charadriiformes; family Charadriidae; genus Ibidorhyncha; species Ibidorhyncha struthersii. The sequence goes on along the minus strand of VZSZ01001260.1, from coordinate 185,060 downwards.
GTGCCAGAAACAAATATAGCTGTTAGAGGGGCTGGGAGCTCAGGGGTCTGAGCACACGAGGACAAGCTGTTTCCCAGCTCCTGGCAGGCAGCCCAGTGCTGCTTTTCAATAAGTGCGAGCTGTACCCATCAGACCGGGAACGAGCGCGTGTCTCCTCTGAGCAGCATTTGCTGACAGGAGACCCACAACGCGGCTATTTCCCCAGCTTCAAGTTCCCCAGGACAGCTTTAGAATCTCCTCTCAGCTTCCCAGCTGAAATGGCATTATACCCTCTCCCCTGCTACTGGGCTGACTTTGAACAGTGGTACCTAAGCACGAGCTGGCATTCAGTGCCTCTGCACCTTCCACCCCAAACAACACAGAGGAGAGAAACCAGAGGGACAGACACATCCGTGTCCAACTACAGCCTAACCAGGAGCTCCCTGCCACACGGCACCACAAGTCCCTCTCCTTGCCACAGCTCTAACCCTGGAAATTAAAAGCTCGGGGGCCTGGGAATAAAATCCAACGCAAACCTCCTGCACAGCAGTACCGATGGTTATCAGTTGGCCACTGGGTCAGGCGTGGCTAATTTCATTTAAATGACATTACATAAGCAGGACCACAGAGAATTTTTGATTCATAAAAATGTCTTGAAGGGGCAGAGAGCACAACTTGCGTGGCATATATAACGCAGGGACTGCTGCAGCGTCACAGGAACACAGACCACGTAGTGCACACAGCAAGGACCAGGGATGCTCGTACGCACACATGCACAACTAGGCACACATATGCCTCCTCCCCCAACATGCACAAAAGCAGACTTAGGACTTGCAAGCTGTAGTCCTGCACAGCCAAAAGTTAGCACAAATGTTTGTGACAGTTCCACTTTGCAGGCAAAGGAAAAAAACGGGTGCAGAGGAATAAATATAGAAAGAAGTCAGGCAGGCAAAGTGGGTGCTGGCTTGTAAAACCTTGGCCAGAAAGGCTCCCCAGGAGGTTGAATCTGGTAGTTTTGCAACAGCTCCACAGAGAGACAGAAGAGATAGAAAAAGAAAAAAAAAAAAAGAGAACATGAATGCATATGTATTCTTTTATCACCATATATAGTATATACAGACATTTGGTATATACACCCCCAGCTCTCATACGCCACAGTATAATATATACTATATAAGCATTGCGCATCTTTGTTTCCATGTGCCTAGATTTGTATGGCATGTGTATATATACATATGTATGTAGGTATGTGCATTTCTCATGCGTGTATGTGTCCTTACCCCCCACATCACCTCTCCGTGTGTGCTGTCACACAGCACACCGCTCAACAGAGCGCGTCTAAAGCCTCAGTGCCATAGTCTGGGATGACTTCTGAACACTCGCAGCTTGTTGCTGCTGAACCCTTCCCCACCAAAACCTCTGGGTGCAAAGCACCACCAGGGAACCACCAGTTTGTCTCCTATTTTCCAGTGATCCCACCCCCTCTCCACACTCCATTTAGAAGAGGACTTTATTTTTTTGCAGAGACATGAACAAGGTGCCACTGTCAGAAAAGCCACAGATCCTTCTGAGAAGTTGCCCCTCGTGCCTGCGAAGCGTGTTTACGTACCAGTTCTCACACCGCACAACCTTGCTGGTGGGATGAACTCAGAGCGGGGCTTTTGGAGACACGCGGGGCTCAGACGGAGTCACGACTTTGGGTTTCTTTCCCAGCCCTGCAAAGAGAGAGAAATCCCCATGTGATGCACGCCGGATGGGCCTCCCAACAGCTCGTCTCCAAAACTTGCAGTTTAACCCACACAGCTTCTGGGAAACGCAGCATTTCCCTTCCCAGCTTTCTTAGGCAGAAGCCTCCATGCTCCTGGACTCCTTTCAGCACCCCCTAAAAGCAAGCATCACCACCTCAAACTGGGCCAACGACCAACACCGGCTGTCAGCTGACACAGCTTAGTCAACAACTCGCACCTCCTCAAGCCACGGCTCCTTTACTGCTCTTAATGCCCCTGAGATGGGGGAGGCAAAAGAAGAAGTAAAATGAGACATAAAATAAGAGAACAGGGTGAATCCATCTCTCATCTCTGTGACCTCGGGCACAGTGAGGGAGCTAGGAGGCATCGTTTAATTCGGTTTGAAGTTCATGGGGTTTACCACTCCTGCAAGCAAAGCTACACCACCATCCTGTTCACCCCGTCCTCCACCTCGGCCCAGCCTTTACTCCGAGGAGCTCTGCCCAGTTCCCATCGAGGACTGCCTCACCCTCCTGTAGCTGCAAAGCAGACACAACTCTTTCTTGAAGTGACAGACTCAGTGCCGTTTTTCCCCTCTGCAGAAGATGAAGATAGCAGAGCAGAGGGGACAGCCAGGCCATGCAACCGCCGTCTTGCACGTGGCATTGCCCGGACACACGCTGGGGTGCATACCACAGAGATAGGTGGCATCTGAATAGCACACTCCTTCCTGCCCCCACCAGCCTGTGGCCACATCCCATTCCGGCCACATCCTGGTCGCCCTGACGGCCCTGTCTCTGCTCATGACAAAGGCAGTCTTGCCTTGTCATCACTGCTCAGCAGAGGAAGTTACTGCTGTGTGCTGCTGTAATGATGGAAATGCTCAGTCCAGGTTTGCGTTTGTTGTGCATGTGAGCCCACAAGTCTACAACCAACATACAGCAAAACACAGAAGATCGCTGGTGGCTCGCGGTCCAGGTCCCTCCTCCCTGTCACCCAGTGGGATGGCTTCCTGCCCCTGCCAGCACCCTGTGTCCCCCACGCCATGCCTGACACTACAGCAGCCAGGAGAGAGACAGGGCTCTCGCCTCTCCCAAGAGGTGGTAGATGTCCCATTGCACCGACACCATGAGAGCACGATGAGGTCCACCCTGACACAGGCAGCACCTTCCCAGCCCAGTCCCATGGGTCCCTCAAACCAGGACACACCTAGCCCTGATTCCCCACAGGTCTGGGCAGGTATAAAAGTCCCCAGGACCCTCGATGCTCCCCTTAGGTGTGATGAGGACAAATTCAACCACAGATCACAAAGGCCTCTCCCATTCACTGCAGGCTTGGGAAGAAGATGAGTAACTGCAGCGTTTTATTGCTGGTGAACTCAGCCAAGGAGCAATTTCTCTCCATCCATCAAGAAAGAGACAAGTACAAGCAAATATTATGGTTGTGCGTGTTTACTTTTCATTTTAAAATGATGTAGAGTTATATACAACCTAGGTCCTTCCCACAGGCTCCTGGCAAAACGCCCCTCAGTCTTATCTGCAAAGGCAGAAGACAACAACATTCCCCTCTGGTTCCAACACCATTGGTTCAATTCAACCCACAACAGCACCTCCGGGAGCTCCAGGTAAGACAATATTTCTCGGGACTCAACCTGTGTTTAAAACATCTTGGCTCAGGCTTGTCTTTCACCAGGTTTAACTCAAGAAATGTTTACAGGATCAGGTATAGGACTCAGCAGACTTGTCTAGTTGAACCGCATCTGCCTGACTTTACTTTCCATATGGGCTGTCCCCATCACCCTGTGACACGGGTTCCAGCAGCATGGTGAGCAGGACCCCATGTGCCCTCCCCGAGCCACCCAGCTGAAGCCTGCTGTGAAAGCACCCTCCCCAGCAGCACGACATGCTTTGTGGGCCCAGAGGAGCAACCACCCACAGACGTTTGGGCACACACTCCCTCCTGGCCACGTCCACAACCAAGCGGGATAGGGACAGCCTGACTGGTCACAGCAATATCCCCCTGAGCCGATCTGTCAAACTACTCCATTTGTGACCCCCATTCTTTAGCAGAAGGCTGCAAAAGTCAGTCTGGCTCTTTGAGCACAGAAATACCCAGAAGACAGAAGTAGAGGACAGACCCAAGGTGCCAGAAGAGCTGCAAGTCTGCTGCATCAGAAGCCATCAAACCATGATGCCACCACCAAATCAGACCTCTTCAAGACATGATCTAAACAAGGATTTCTTGGTGAGAAGCTTTTCGTGAGACTTGAGGCCCCCAAACCCCAAGATCAGCAGAGCTCCTCTCCCCAAAGTCCTTCTTCTCAGTTGCCTGTGCACATCCCTCCACAAGGAGCACCTCCGAGAGCATCACACCGGAGAGGACTTCACAGTCTTAGTAAAGCCGTGCCTTAACCACGCTGGCTCTGCTGGGGAAGCAGGTTAGAGATACAGATCTTGAGAGACAACGAGAAGAAAGGGTCTGCCCCTCACAGTCACACTTGTCCCCACTTTGGCGTGGGTAGGGAAAGACAAATGAGTGCACAGTACGGGCATACCCAAATCACTGCCATCAATTCCAGCACAAGTCTTTCCCCCTGCAGAAGCCCCTGGAGAAATACATGCAAAGTCTGTCCCTAAGAAGCCACCTCTGAGTTTCATCCCCAACAACTTTTACGGGGAATATCCAGGTGCTTTTACAACAGAAATAGTAACAACAGGCAGGCTTCTAGCTCCACAAAACCGAGGTCCTCCTAGTTCAGAGCCACTGCAACCAATGCTCAGTGATCTGTGCACCTCTAATTCTGATTTTCACCTTGCAACGAGAAATCCCAGCTTTCTATCACAGTCCTGCAGGAGATAACAGCTTTACACTGCCAAGCTCCCATCTGGCGTAACCCAGTAGGACTCTTGTGCCTCCAGATCACCAGCTACAGCGGCTGAGACTTTGGAGCCTGTATACACCTACGCGTACACATCTGCATCTTCATTTTTATGCTTAGCACAATACAGAGCACTTATTTTAATGCACCATTCCCAATAGGCAATTTATCATTTAAAAGTAATTTGAAGCAAATGCCCAAACAGCAGGAATCAGCCATCACAGTCAAAGCCTTAAGCAGAGTCTGTGAACAAACTACTGCAACACGAATTTACCACAAAAGCACATCTTTTGCAAAAGAGTTTCTTCACTTGTTTTTTCCAACTAGTTAAATTCAAGGTACAGTTAATAAAAGGCCAAAAATGTGAGTAAAGGTTAAAAAAAAAAAAAAAAAAAACATCCCAAGCTGAAAGGGAAATAAGGTGAGAGGCTGAGACCTACAAACTCTAAAATCCTTAAAGACGTGATGATCAGAAACAGTCCGGTCACTCACTGGCTGGTAATACCCATGCTGTATTATCGACAGTAAGAATCAACATTTCTCAAGAAAAAAAAAAAAAAGAAATATAAACTGAACACATAAGTAGAGCATGGAAAGCAAGGTTTCCCGTTTGCAGATTTAAACCTAAAAGCAGTAGTTTAAACATCTGTCCCCTGTTACGGTTTGAGTTTTCTTATATTGTTCAGGTTTTTCAGAAATGGACAGTTTAAAACCTCTGCAAGAATTCCACACTTCAGAGAAGTGCAGTCAGCACTTCCACAAAACCAGGCAACCCTAGCACAACTTTACAGTGGGCACTTTGAAATGGCAGTAAGCAGACTCCCCAAACCCTTTAAAAGAAAATCTCAACCCGTGATAACAATTTCAGCAAGTGCTAATTGCACTTCTCGCGTAACAGCCTGGCTGAACGGCGTGTGTTTTTCTGACTGTTCAAAAGTTGCATACACTTCTAAATCCCTTTTACACTTAGAAGTGTTACCAATATTCAGAACTTAATTTTTTATTTTTTTTTTAATCAGTATGGCTATACTTGTAGAAGCACAAGCACGGACACCAGTTAAACTGGGATAAAGCAGCCTCGTGCTGGGATCCTTCGTTCCCATTCCTCTGTGGAGCAGATGGCTCAGCCTGACCACCACAAGGAAAATTTTCGTTTTAACTGTTCCAGTCACCAATTTTTAAGCGCAGACAAGCTCCCAGTGACTCAGCCATCAGCGCGAACTGACACGGGTCCCCTTCTGTGTGATTGGCAGGTGCACGTACAGGTCCCCAGATGACAACCCTATTCAAGCTGACCTTTTCATTTTAAATGAAAAACACTTAAAAGCCCGCCCTGTTCTGACATGTGTATTTTTATGTCTTTCCCATGCTGTGCCAATATATTTGTTATTTGCTGGCCAGAGTCCCCAGATCCAGAAATCTCGCGTTATCCCCTCCGCTGGGGCAGCCCTGATCCCCATCCCTCCTGGACACTGCCAGCGCCGAGGGAGCCGTCTGAGGTCTCCACGTCCCCACACATTGGAAAAATCAGACCCCGCACATGCAAACCTCAGTTCAGAGTCCAACCCTGACTTAGAATTCGGCTTATACGCATGGGTAGCTTTACACTTGAACACAGCCACCCGGAGAGCCTGGCTTATCCTGCTGTCCCAGGACACCGCTGCCTGCAGGATCCGGCCCCAACAAACAGCTTTCCGCGTTCGCTTCTCTGCTCCTCACCTTTCATTTATTCAAATTAAACGGCTCAATTCAGAAGTACGCTGCTGCAGTTATCTAATAAAAAGATCACGCAAGATAACAAAAGCTTTTCCTCCGCTCTGCTGCCAGTGGCGGCACCTGCTCAGAGAGTCCTCAACACAAACAGCCCATGTACTCTTTGCATTGAGGACAAATGCAGCTGCCGCCTTTCGGGAGGCCGGATCCTGTGCTGCTGTAATGCAGCAAAGCATGCGAATGGCGAGTTCGGATCCGCGAGGAAGCACACCCCCCTCCTTTATCGCACTCGGCACGAAGCCGCTTTTAAACTTGCTGCCACCCCGGGTGTCAAAATTAGCCGTAATGGGACGCAATTGCTTCCAAACTCCTAGTCTGGTGCTCGCGCTGGAGGAAGGCTGATGCCGGCCACAGCACAGACCGTCAGCTCCGATGGGGAAAATGAGCTCCCGTCAAAGAGCAAACTGGCCGGCAGTGTTAAAGCATTGTCCCCCCCGGGAGCCGCGGGGTCCGGCAGCAGTGGCACACCCAGCTTTGGGGCCAGGGGACTAATTTTTTCTCTTTGCAGTCACACACAATTTTCAGGTTTGTCCCACGGTTCATAAAATAAAATTAAAACGAGGAAAAAAAGGAGCAGGGAGGTAGGGGGAAGGAGGAGGAGAGACCTCTCCAGCACGCTCCTTCAGGCACGGCAGCTCCGAAGGGATGGGACCCAGCTTGCGCCGAAGTGATGGGATCTGGCTTTCCCGGGTGGAGACTGCTGTGTTAGAACAAATGAAAAAATCATTTGAGGCAGGACGGACGTCAGCAGTGGCTGAGGAAGCTGCGAGACAGCCCTATCTACAGCATCCCGGCGTCCGGGAGCCACTGGGCAATGGTTGGGGACCAACCCATCAGCAGGACCGGCCATGTCGCACCCCTCTTAATTTAAATGCAGGACGGCTAGAAAAGAAGGGTGGCTAAGGAACCAGAAGAATCGGCACGCCTGTGCCAGAAAAGCCTGCGGGTCCCACGCTGGAGCAACCTTTCAGCAGCTCCCCATCACCGCTAGCAGCGCTGCCTCCAACTTATGCATCTGTACCTGGCACCAGGATCGGACCCAGTATTTTCACACACAGGCTACCGGCCTCATGCTGTTCGCACTCCCCCCCCGTTTGCTGTCTGCATTTCACCACGCCTGGTCGGAGCAAGAGGGGGCAGTTTCACTTTCTCACTCGAATGCACCCCGGCTTCTTGATCAAAGAAGGGTAATTGATTTTTCTTTCAAGTTCTCATGCAGTATCAGAGCACCACAGAGCCTGGGTTTCAAACAAAGGATAATGTTTGGCAATTCAAAACCAAAAAGCACCTTTCCCCCCAGCGAGGAATGGCCATCCTCACCAGGCAGCACAGAACACTGCCCTAACACGCCTCCCGCATCTTAAGATGCTCGGTCAAGAAAAACAGACCAACGGTGACCAAGAGCACAAGGGAGCAGAGGAGAAGTGCTGTACCCCAAGGCACGGGGGTCAGGAAGGCACCCGGCTCTCCCCGGTCCCAGCACAGGGTCTTCTGCAGCCCACCTTTAGGTTGAAAACTCCTAGGGCAGAGATGGCATTTCTGGGCATGTTTGTTCAGGACTAACGGTGCTGCTTAGAATAACAGCAATGAAAATGGTGAGGAAGTAAGTTTTATTATACGGGACAATGTTCTTTAACCATTTTCATTGAAAATGGCCAAAATTTCAAGGCAAAAGTCACCTACTCCCAGGCTTGCCCAGGTGCCACCATAACAAAACCCTTGGCCCCATGGTGAGCTCTCTTACCACTCTTCTTAAAGCCATTTGTAAATGAAACTTTTAAAACTTAGAGCCTACACAACCAGACAGTCTTTGTGTTCATGGCTTCTGTTTTATCCAGTTTTGGCCAGATCATTTGAAAATAGCAACAAATACATGGCAGCCAACTGGATGCCCCGTTCTTGTGCCCGCTTGGTCAGGCTAGGTATTTTTGAGAGATTTATAATCCATCAAGATGATCAATAAAGCACAATCGGCCAGGACCAGTAAATCTCTCTGGTTTAGAAATGTCTGTCCAAGGATGACCAAGCATTAGCTATCGTCTTTCATTTTTGTACCTTAATAGCAAACTGCCCCAGTTTCAACCTTGGAACAAATACCTTCAGGTAGGGTGAACATCAGGGGGCCTTGAACACCTGCATTAAAGAAGAAGAGTTTCTCACTGTAGCTGCTCCTCTTCCCAAACAGCTGGATTGAGAGGCCGAGGAAGCGTATTCCTTCAAAAAAAT